>JAWQUT010000065.1:1498109-1581563 GCA_033807755.1 Ellobium chinense | reverse complement strand
TGTGTGTGTGTGTGTGTGTGTGTGTGTGTGTGTGTGTGTGTGTGTGTGTGTGTGTGTGTGTGTGTGTGTGTGTGTGTGTGTGTGTGTGTGTGTGGGTAGGATGAGCGATAGAGGGGCTTGTGTGTGTGAGCATTTATGCTCGTGCCCATAAATGTCAACTTAGTATCAATAATCGATGGCCCATACAATAAAGTGCAACAGAAATCTGAGTCGGAAAAGGGCCTAGCTTGTTGAAAGACATGTGTTGCATAACATTTACATATACATAGCCTACATAATATATTTAAGAAGCACGCACTTGCCAACAGTGTAGTAACGAAACAATCCAAAATGAAGCGAAGAAATTAATAATAAAATTTTCGATCCTATACATGGATCTTCTTCAGTATCAAATGAAGAGAATAAATACAAATGCATAACCTACATATAATTATCAGAGATGTCAGAAACTATTGAAACTAAAGCAAAGGGTGTGAAACAGTAAAAAAAAATAGTTCACGGCACATGCGTCACAGCATACATCCAAGTTTACCCAAAAAAAAAGAAAGTGACAAATCTCATGGACACAAATTTTAAAGAGTGAAAATGATATTGGTACCAGTAGTCTGTCTTTGCTATTCATCGAAGAGAGTCACTTTAATCACAAGATGGTGTTCTTCATGTCAGAAAACTATCATTTGGATTATTTGGAAATCTCCGACTAAGGCAACCGGTCTAACGGACTATAAAGACGTGAACCACGAAACAACCAACCAAACAACTTCATTTGAGAGCTTGCGCATTGACTATGGGATCTGTTACCATCGTAAGAATTACATTAACTCTGCATGTTGAACAACGCTAAGAGTGCATCAATTAATAGCACCGATGCCAAAACGATGGTAACAAAGATCCCATAGATAATGCGCAAGCTCTCTAGTCCGTCGATACTGGGCTTTCCTCGTACGTGAAGATACACGTAGTCAAAATGCGAGCACGAGACCACCTGTTGCTTCTGAGCTATTTATTCCTCTATTGACATTCATGTTATTGCTATTGTGCATCGAGGACCGCAACACATATTGTCATTATCATATTCATTGTAAGGTCATGAGTTACGCGCGATTTTCTGTAACAACATAATTGTCAATACTGAGTCGATCTAGACACCTACGTTCGCGCAAAGTGGGTCGGAGTAGGAATGGTGAGTAATGCGGCGAAACGTGAGTCAAGGTTTGTATTGTGACTAGTGGTTTTAGTCGACTGATTGACCAATTGGATGGATGGATGGATGGATGGATGGATGGATGGATGGATGGATGGATGGCTGGATGGACGGACGGACGGACGGTCGGACGGACGGTCGGTCGGTCGGTCGGTCGGTTGGTTGGTTGGTTGGTTGGTTGGTTCGTTGGTTGGTTCGTTGGTTGGTTGGTTGGTTCGTTGGTTCTTTGGTTGGTTAGGAAGACAAACGGACGGATGCCCATTTAGACGGAGAATCTGTAGGTAGGTTTGTCAAATTCTTCATTGCACTTGACTGTTAAGTATTTCAATCAAATAACAAACTCATCTGAAGTAACACGCGGCTCGTACAATATTCAACCAAACTACAGACCGGATTGGCTTTTTCATACATAGCTTTCCACTTCGCCTTGCCACTTAGACTGGCAAAGACATTAATTTAATAATCCCAGACTGATGCCAGAATCCGCTGCCATCAAAATAGAGGGGTTTTTTTGTTATTTTTTAAAATTATATTGGCTCAGATTTGGTAGGCGAAACACATTTCTGTTGGCTATGTGATAAAGTATCATATGATATGATATTGTATGAAATAATATGAAATAATATGATATATTATAATATATTGTAATATAATATCTATAATATAATATTATATTGTTATAATATAACATAATATGAGGCAAGGCCTGATTTCACTGATTTCATCTGGCTTATGGTGATGTATCGGACCTCAACATTGGCTGGTCATAGTCCACAGAGACCCTCTACTGATCCATCATCGTCAGCTGCTGGCGAACCTAATTTAAGTCAAACTGGCAGTATTCGGTGAATACATGCACTTATTGATGCGCTTATGTTCATCTGGCTGAGTTGGGTGCCTTGGAGTTCACTGTGTATCGGACCTCAACAGTGGCTGGTCTTAGCTGCCACAGAGACACTCACTGATCTAGTGTTGTCAGCTGTTGGCGGGCCTAACTTAAGTCAAACTATAGCAGCAGACGGTAAACTCTCATTAGCGCAAGTAAAGCCGTTTTCAGTGTGTGGATTCAGCTGCATTGGAGCCCACTGTGTATCGGACCTCACAGGTCTTGGCTACCAGAGACACTCACTAGCCTCTTGTTATCAGCTGTCTGTAGACTAGGCCTGTGCCAAACCCGGTCCAAGAAGTAATCTCGGGTAATACTAATCGCCATATTCAAAACCCGGGTACCCGATTACTCACGATTACTACCTAGCTGGCGAGATACATTAGCAATTAATGGCTTCTTCTATCACAATGCCCACCCCAATCATCGTACCCGCCCAGGTCCCTATCGTTACCCGCCCGGGCTTCGTCTGGGTTTCGGGTTTGAGGTCAGTGACAGTGTGCTTGCGACGTGATGTTGTTTATTGTCGAAACAGACCAACTCTTCCCCTCCCGTTCCCAAGCATCATCTCCTTAGCTGCTCTAATGCGGTGATGGGGACTAGCTTTTTTTTTCCTTGTTCCCTTTTTTTTTCCAACAGTGAAAATTGATTTTTTTGTCTTCTCAATTATACCTTTTTTATTGTTGTTGTTCTTTCAATGTTTCATCATCTTAGATATAATAGTAGGTAAACCTTTAGACTTCAAAATACACAGAGAAATTGTAAAGAAAATGTTATTATGTGAAGGCAAGACAATAAAAACCAAAGGAAATAATATAAACTAAATGTAGTAATGTAAATAGAAAAGACCACAACCATTCGCAATTGCAAACTTCGGATTGTTTACGGTAAAGATACAGAGATCATCAAACGGCGGCAATAAATTCTGAGAACAGAGGAAGAGTGGGAGAAGGGGACTTGAGGGAGAAACTGCTGGTCGCTAGCTGCTTTTACCTGTGGGTTAATTAGATGACACATTATTCTGTTGTTTCAAGCCTGATAAGGCATGCTTACTTTACCAGCGTCTTTTCTCATGAATACACCATTACTAAGCCCGGCTTCATCCACTGTCTCCTGGTGAGTAAACGATTACACAACCAGGGTTATCTATGTCTCCTCTAGTGGTTACACGACTACTAAACCCGGGTTTTTCAAAAGTAATCTCGGGACCCGGCGGCTAACAGGTATTTCGGGACCCGGGTACCCGATTACTTTTTGCCCGGGCCTACTGTAGACCTGAGTAAGGTCACAAGGCAAAAAGTCATCATAAAAGAGAGAAATAAGACGATAGATAAATAAAAACACAAATGATCACGGTGACTGAATAAATAAATAAATAAATAAATAAATAAATAAATAAATAAATAAATAAATAAATAAATAAATAAAAATAGGTATAAAAAATAGATGAAGAGCCTGATAATTGTGTACATTTTCGCTTCCCTTTCATCGCTGCCTTTTTAAAATTATTATTTTATTTAACTGCATTATCCATTCACACAATCATTCATACTTCATAGCACAACTTTCTGCAACAATTGTTATAATATCGTGAATATATCTAGGTCTGGATCTATAATCTCATCTTAGACAGCGACAGCATTCCATGTCGAGTATGCATTTGCATTTGCTATGTTCTCTCCTTATTTCAGTTTTATTCTTATCTTGTATTTGAACAAGTCTTACATAATTTAGATTAATAATCCCAGGTAACATCGACAATATAGTATAGTAATTATGTCATCAAAATGGAGGTTTATATTGCATGAACTGCGGAAACACATGAACAGCACAGAGACATGCGGCTCCACGAACTACGGTCGCACGAACAAACGGTGAGTAAGTTTAAAAAGTTCAAGTGCATCGTCGCATACCTGTCTTTCACATCCGTAAGTTTCTTACCTGCAGGGAAGCCTACATTCACATTGGCACACTGTTTAGAAACAGGATGCAAGGTTTAAATGCTTTGTGCGCATCTCATGGCTCAAGTCATTGAGTGCACAAACATCAGAAGGTGCGTCAAACTGGCATTAATGAGAAACCAGTTCATCATGTGAAGCAGCGTGGCCTAATGGTTACGGCGTTGGACTCAAGATCTGAAGGTCGTGAGNCCATCCATTCATCCATCCATCCATCCATCCATCCATCCATCCATCCATCCATCATCCATCCATCCATCCATCCATCCATCCATCCATCCATCCATCCATCCATCCATCCGTCGATCCGTCCGTCCCCCCGTCAGTCCGTCCGTCCGTCCATGATTTTCCCCAATCTCCCCGTCCTTCCATGTTCCCTCATATCCGTTTTGTCCATTTTCTCATTTATTCCTTGTAATCATCTTCTTTTTTTCTTCATCTTCTTCTTTCCTTTTCGTCCCTCTATCTGTTCTCTTGATCATTGTTCTGCTAATCACACATACCACTGATTTCAACAAACATCAAACAGATACACACAAGATGTAGGAATCTATTTCACGAAACACAGCTGACTCCACTTACATCGCAATCTGATAATCGCAACTTTCACTTATTGGCAACATTTTCTATAAAACACAATGCTGCACATCTATTTCTATAAAAGGCACTGGCTATTCGCAATTCCACGTAAGCTCAACTTTTTTCTATGCTCTCAGGGAGTTGCGATTAAGCGGAAGTTGACCGTACCTATATAATTCCTTTCCCAGTCCCCCCTTCCTTCGCTCAGCGGAATGTTTATCACACCTGAGGTATGTGCAGGCGAGCACTAAGTAAGAATGAGCTCACTAAATCATTGTAAAATCTCATTTTGGCTGTGAGTCAGCGCTGCAAATCGTCATAGCGACGCCGTGAAACCGTGTCAGGCACGCAATATTTGTGACTGATGATATGCCATGCCGTCAGTGAGAAACGCTGTTAAGAAGTGATACATGTATAACATCAGTGTCCTCACTATCACTCCCCCCACCCCCCACCCCACATACACACACGCGCGCATTAAAAAAATATGATAGTTTCAAAAATTCAAATTTTATGTGGCTGAAATTTTACACACATCAGAAGGTGGATATCATCTGCGACTGCAGCAAATTTCAGTTATTTAGGTTCATGTGCAATGGTTGTGTCACAGCTGAATAACTGGAAATAATTTATTTGTCTACCAACAGCATGCCGTGTGAGCAGCCTAACATACTGGTACCCTCACGTCACTTTTTAACATTCTTAATTTTTTGTTTTTTTGCTGTGACAAAAATAGAGCACCTGCATCAACGAAAATTGCAGCAAATGTTAATGTGCTAAAATTTTATCTCAAATACTTTTTAATCCTTATGAAAATCATTTGGGTTTGCGTTGGGTAAAACTTTTGTTCTTCTTTGTAGCTACTTGGAATATATAGTTGGACGGATCTGGAAAATTAGGAGGACGAGGAAAATGGAATTTTGAATAGGCTTAAAGATGTAATACATACTAGTATTTTTTTTTTTTTAATATTCTCAAAAGAATAGGCTAGGCATAGGAAGTAGGAAGTTGACAATGAGTGCCTATATAAAATAAAGGGAAGGGTTTGATGGTGGTGATGGTGGTGGTGGTGATGTGATGATATTGATGGTGATGGTAAAGGAGGAAGAACAGGATTGTGAAGGGAAAAAGATCGAGGAAGGGAGGGATTTAAAATATTTTAAACTACAGACTTTCTATTTGAGGATTGCAATTTTTTTGGGTTTTTTTTGCATAAGGCACTGCACCCAACTCAACTTGACCCTGGAAGTCCGGCAAATTTTCGTAGGCAGTAATAATATCGAGAGGTTTAGGATTAGGGGCAGGATTAAGGTTGGGGTTAAGAAAGAAATGGCAACATTTAAACATTCTTATTGTTTAGGACATATCGCAAGAATGCTTTCTCTTTTACTGTCCTGCCTTTAATCCTAAACTTCTAGGAGAATCCCGGGACATTGCCAATGTAATTAAGGGAGTTAACCAATCGAATATACCCGGAAGTTGGGGTGGTTTTTTTTGTGTGTGTTTTTTAAAAGACTTTTGTTTGCGTCTGTACACTGGACAGGCATAGGCCAGAGGCCCGTCCCATGTCAGCCCTTACGATAACAATAGAAAAACCTGCATTAATATTGACATTTTATTATTATGTACAAGGGGTTTCGCCACCCTTAAAGTCATGGCTCTCGGGTGTGATCAAGTAACCTTTAAGTAAAGAATTAGGTTTATGTATGATTTAAGAACAACATCCTGGAACTCCGCCAAGGGCCTGCGGGTGCAAATAGTTCGGGACAGGAATCCAACCTGGAAATAATGTGGCAAATTTCGTAATCAAAATGGAAAAGCTGAATTTACCCCGAATTTACGCACGTTTAGTGACGGATGAGATGGCATAAATAGGCCATATGTAGACGCAATTCTTAATTGACATAACTGACGTGAAGGATGGGTGAGAATAAACAGCTCCAACACCATCCCCAATTCCCTCCTTCCAACCTTCCCTATCCTTCCCAAAAATATACATTCATGTATTTTTTAACTGTAGTGGAGTCTATATAAGACTAAACACCCAAAGCATCACTATTGACATTGACACACAAACACAATAAAACACTATATAACTGACACGTCATCCCTCAATCCACGTGCGTAAGACTTCCATTATTGTCGCATAACACCTCCAGTCCATGACGTTACGGTGTGCTCGTATTTTCCAACTCACGCAGTATCAAACATTCGTATGGGCCACAGGTTTTCAACTTGTGCGTTCCCATGGCTGTTTTTGATGAAGTTGTCAGGTGGCCGTGAGTAAATCTTTAGTATCTTTATGAGCATACTATAATAAAAATAGTGACGATGTTGTACTGTGACAAAGTTCATTCTGACTTAGGTAGCGAGAAGATTTCTGAATGGAATGAGCTCTCATACATTTGCAAGCTTGCTAGGCTTTGAGGCATGTACAGCCCATTAAAGTTGAAAAGCCCTGACGCATTATGTAGGTGAAATCAATAAGACAAGCCTACGGACTGTACGGACTATAGAGCCTGAAACACCTGGCGCATTTATTATGGTTGGTAGTCAGATGAGAGCAATAGGAGAGAGGGAGATGCTGATATATTCAACATTATAAGATGTATTTTGCCTCGCAAGGATTATGCGTGACGCTCTGCAAGCCCCAGTTGATCGAGGTGTGGATGTATTTCTAACATGTATGTGATTTACATTTGCAAAATAAAAAGTGAATGTTTCAAATGGAAACGGTACTGTCGTCCGTGGTAGATGATTCGGTGTAAGGCGACAATCTTATTTCAGTGTCAGTCAGACAATCGTGTCCTGTCTTTAAGTTTAAAGGACTTGAACGTGATATGTTATAGTTATCGTACAGTAGCCGATATATATATAGTAGTACATATAATATACGGTAATATATACAGTAGTAAAGCAACTCACAAAATTGAATTTCTGAGGGACTGGATCATAGCTGTTTTGAGTTTTCGAGATGTTGGAATTCACATGTATATTTTGTTAGAAAAGGACTAGAACACCATTGCGAGTATGTAAAGGTAGTCTTCTTGAGATTCGAAATTCGAATTCCAAGGCTACAGCGGTACTGAACAGGAAGTAAAGTTTGTGTCCTAGTTCTAGAGTTATCATTTTGAAAATAATAATAATAATAATAATAATAATAATAATAATAATAATCACACTTTATGAAATGCTTGATATAGACATGTANATATATATATATATATATATATATATATATATATATATATATATATAATAATAATAATAATAAGACCAATTCTCCTGATCATAATACTCTGCCTGTATAGGCTATTTACAAACTGAACAGATGGAAATCCAATTGCAGTATAAACGAAAAATGTTCTACAAGCATACGGAATAGACCCATCACGTACAATTGTTAACATAACTAACATAGGACTATCATCTGACATATCATCTAAATATCAGTGATTTATGTTTCGTATGACAGCATGTCGCATTATCCACTGCTTTTCATAGCCTCATAACTACGAGTATGAGTCTGCAGTGCATGACTATCTGCACCTTCTGTTCTCGTTCACTCATCCCTCCATTTTTCATCTTCCTCCATCATTAAAGACTTATAGGTCGGGGGAGGAGGAGAGGGGGATGCGAGGAAGAGGTGTGTTACCAATCTCCAAGATCTTATTTCCTAAACTACGATGGGTTTTTGGAGCCCAAATTCTTGTACCCCTTCCCCCCCCCCCCNTACCCCTTCCCCCCCCCCCTTTTTTTTTGAGCAAAATAATTTATTATGAGTGACCTCAAAGAGTCGCGCCTGATTAGTCTTAAATTCTTATGGTGTCATTTATATATCTAACACCAACAGATAATCGTCTCCGCTGACTTAGACAGCTATGAATGATGACAGTGATAAAGAAGAAGCCTTGAAGAGTGGGATTATAATTTTGTCAGGTAGGTTTGTTTAGGATGAGGCAGATAAAAATATAATTTTGTTTTGAATCTTTTCAGTCGCGTTGTTTTTTAATTATGCCAGCATGTCGCATTGTACTTGGGCGATACCCTAAGTCATAAATCTATAACACTCTGAGTACTTTTGAATGAAAATAAGTACCGATACTAAGTACTTTTGCGCTGTTTTTGAAGTTAGCAGACCAGCTAACATTAACTGGAAAGATTATCATGATCATGTGAGTTCTAGAAAGTACTGAGGTTTCCTCGCAATTTTTTGGGTGTGAACAAGTCTTCCAATCTATGACCAGCGATTCAGCGCGACAAAGTTTCTTCAGCAATTTTTCAGAAGTGATGAGACATCACACGCTACCGCCACGTTATAAAATAAATTATGATATGCACATGCTAATGTCGGTAGATGGGGTGTTTAAAAATCGGATTTTTCTTGTTTTTTGGGGCTTTTTTTGTTGTTGTTGTTGTTGTTTTATGTAAGATACGTCTTTTCAAAGATCCCAAAACTTTACATTAGGCCTAAAAGAAAATTACGCGATTCTTTAGTTCTTTTCCATAAGAATCGTATATTCCGATACCTAATTGGTATTTAAAACTTGAAATCAACTACTGCCCAGCACTAATATCGCTCAAAGCAATTAAAAATGTAAATAAAATCTTCGTTTCTTGTTCAAATGGTGTGCTCATAAGTGATTCGCGGCGGAGTGCCACCAGTAGCCAAATTTGTGTTTTGAATAGGTAAAAGAGGGAGAATCAGTTGCATTTTGCTTGCAATGCTTCTTTGTCGATATGTTCTTTAGAAAACGTCGTAACAATAACATGGCAAAATTACTCGTCCCTGTATTATGGGCCCATGTTACCGATGGCGATGATACAGTTCATAATCTAGACTAGACAAGTCATGGAATCGGTGCTGTCGTTAGAGAAGGCCGACTTAATGAGTAAAAATCCTTTCTCAGCTAAGGCCTAAGATATTGTCATATTCCTATGTGTTCACTTAAAAATTTGGTTGAGAACTGGGCAATCTCCTGGACCTGGGACAGGACTGCTCTTGCATTAACAATGCAGTTCATTTAGTCATTGGTTTAAGTTTAACACGAACAGTTTAGCCACAAGATCGGCCCTATTCCGTGATTATCCCGATAACTGTACAAGAAATCTTTGTCTGGTGTATTTAAAACTTAAAACTGCTGAAACTTTATTTCTGACATTAAAACCCACTTATTTATAACCACTTGCGGGAGGAATTCCATATGTGTGCCAGAAAGAGTTCCTCAAGCAACACACCTAACCAACAACATATCCTAACCCTAACCATAACCCCAACCCAGTGTCAGGGTTAGGGTTAGGGTTAGAGTAGGGTTAGGATTAGGGTTAGGGTATGTTGTTGGTTCGATGTGTTCCATGCGGAAATCTTTCTGGCACACATATGGAATTCCTCCCCCACTTGCCAACAAAATTCCCAGAAAGACTCAAGCACTTTAGGAGGAACTCCGTTTGAGCTTCACACTTTCATCACATTGAACATCAACACTGTTTTCTTTTTGAACTTATTAATCTAACTGTGGTAAATTGACGATCTTTTGTGAGAATTCTTAAGGCAGGAGAGAAAAATGCATAAAATTATTACTTGTTGTCAAAAGATTATTTTTAAAATGTTGAACTGGAGAGAAGCATCACAAGAGGATGCAATTTTTTTTATAGGAATAGTTGCTTATAATTACAGATTTTGAAAACAAAAATATGGAAAAGAAAGTAGTGATGCTCCTGTTTCAATGGGCATTGGATACGCTCGACTGTTACTTCTGTCATGACAGACATTAGAATTAAAGATTTGCTTCAATTCATGTTCCTGTCTTGATGGGCATTATGGTGACAGATAGGAGTAGAGTTGCATTAGTCTGTTAGTTGGATCCTAATTTTTTTAACATTCTTAATACTGTGCCACAGTACGTATATCAGTCAATGGAAATTTAGCTTAAGTAAAGATGTCACCAAAATTTGCTTGTACTTGAGAGCATTAGCTCAGAGGTATTACCATGCAAACAGACCTGGTTCGATTCTGATATGACCTCACAAATTGTAAACTGTAAAGGATATGAAGCTCATTTGGAAATCCTTCCAGAAATTCTGCCAAAAATGATCAGGAAACTATTAGTCATTAGATCTAGACTGACAATTTTGATGGGCATTAGGGTTAGGGACCTAAGGTTAGGGACCCATTTCAGTGGACCTTCTCCTTTAGGTTTTAGGGTACCCTTTCTTTGTTTGGTTACTCCCGTAGGTAATTTATGGTTCCAAACAATGGTCTTCACTATTTTGGTTGTTTGAATCGAGTTCCTAACACAGTGACTTCACCACCACTTCATTCATAAATATCATCATTACAAGCTGACTAAGGTGACATAGTTTTTAATGTGCCTTAAAGGAAGGCACTAGAATTTATATAGGCTCAGACATGTGACTGATGCTCCTGTCTTCTTCAAATGTATTTTTTGCTTACTGCTTTATAGGTGGTCATGATGTTAGCAGCAACTTGATCCTTACGATTCCCACAAGCAAACTTGAAAACCTGTCAGAATGGGACACACAGGACTTGATGACATTGTTCGTTCACTTTGCTACAATATCCAAGTACTTAAAATCATCAAAGGAAAGCCCACTGGAAGCTTCCCAGACATTGCCACTGGCCTGTCTTGCAGATTTGCGTCATGCTTCAGCACTCACAATCAAACAGTTGATAGAGAGCCTGGAGGCTGTGGAGGTAATTTGTAACGCAGCATGTGCCAACATATTTAATGTTTTTTGTCCTTTGCATGATACATATTAAATGATTGAGCTTATTATTTGTGAACTTAAACATGTAAGCAGCCAGATTTCTTCTCTCATCTCACCATCCTTAGTCATAACATTATAGTATGCATCTGATCTCAGCCGTTAATTAATCATGGCTGTTAATGAATAAACCACTAATCTGAAATTATTTTTCATGCAATCAGCATCAGCAACGCGGAACCATCAGCGCTGTTTACTTTCTCAAGCCAAGAAATAAAACCAGGTCCCACATCCTGAAAAAATTGCTGGGGATAAAGCCAAGCAAGAAACGACCTAGGGTTCCTCTTTTCAAGGTGACTAGCTGAAGGGTTTAGCTTTTTCTATTCTTATAAACAGTATGTACCACTCATTCTACAGTTTATGCAAGACATGTTAAGTAGAGCATACAACTAGCTGTTGATTTCTTTAACCCTTTCACTGCATATGGCACCTTGTCCATCCTGAAAATAGCATTATCTTGTTGTTTATGATGCACCCTGTTTCCTGAATAATTAATTATTTCTGCTTACAAGCTAATAAGGTCATGAAAAACATGACGTAGTGAGGGGATTAACTTTGAGAGCTACTCCTAATTTCTTCAGAGGTCTAGACCCTAGAAAATCTTATATCCTATGTATTGTAGCATTTTTGGAAAAAACAGTACTAGGCTATTTGCAAGGCCAACTGAGTAACTTTACTTACAATGTTCATGCTTTGTAAAATTTAGAATTAATGTACAATATTACATATAGAGGTGTTTCAGATTATGAATCTGTATCCCAGTGTTCACATTCTATTTCATATTGATTGATAATCTGATGTTTACAGGTTGTTCTGATGAAGACCCTACAGGAGTTGCATACCAGTATTGATGTCTCACAGCTGACCGTGGATTTCTGTGGCACTTTGCAGTATAACCATGTTTCCTGGATGCATTTGTATACGGTGGGATGAAGAAAATCTTGATTCTCATGCATGTTTGAAATTGCAAAAATGGAAGGACAAATAAGTAACCATTTTGACATGATAGGGCTATATATTTTATTTTATTCCACTCTAACTTTTGTGTAATAAGATGCATTTCCTCAGTTCAGTTCAGGGCTTATCCAAGAGCCTGAAGGAATCAGCGTGCATCACATGCCTTTTGAAGTCACTAGTCATTCAGATTGTCCACGACTGTAAGCATACATGAACATATTTTTTCTCTTGTCTATCTTATATTCATTTAATATTATGTGTTTTGTTTGTCTATGGGTTCAAAGGAAGTTGGAAATTCCATCATCTCCATGGTGAATTTGATCAGTAATTTAAATTAACCTAAATTTCCCTCCTTCTAACCCAAAGCTGGTAAGTGATATATGACTGCTGTGGGGCATTAGAAACTACTGTTAATGAGATGTCTATTTGCCTATTTGCAAATACATGTGCCACATGTTGACACTGTGGAAAACAATGGCATTTTGATAGTCATACATTAAGTGGACTGTTTGATGTTAGGATTAATAATAAACAGCTATGCTCGATATGACATCAGTATGATTGTACGTCATTACTTCACACATAGTATCTTGAGACTCTTGTGCTTGACTGAAGGTTAAGGGCATCACTAGACAGAAGAGTTCCAGGATATTGCCGTCAGTGCTCAGATAACATGACATAGTTAAAGAAATAACCAGTAACAGCAAATATCTTTTGTTTACCAGGTCGTAATCAAGTGTATAGAGAGCTGCCAAGATCTGTTAACAAAGCTGCCTAGTGTGCGGGATAAGGTTGATCTCTTACAGGAATATGAAACAGATGGACTATCTTCTGGTCAGGTTCAGCAACTCCTGGCTGACCTCATGGAAAAGTTCAATATTATATTGTCGTAAGTCAAACTGTGAGCAAGTAGCTCTGTCATTTTGATATCCAGTATAGTCATGTCTCATTGATCTAGACTGTAGGAAATTGAAAACCAGACACATCATACAGGAATGCTTTTTTTTTCTCTGTATAAATGTCATCGATTATCTGCAGATTTATGCTTCTGAATCTGAGCATGAAAATCAAAAACACAAGCGTAATCTGTTTGTTGTACAGTTCAGTAATGCGGATCTTTTGTATCACTATTTAGTTAAGTGTCAGTGTCATGAAGATATCAATTTGAGCTCCATTAACAATTTCACAACCCCAACGTAACTGGAAAAGTATTCCATGACTGATCAGAGATGTGTTGTCGTCTTTGTTAACATTGGCTTGCTTATGTCACCCAGCAATCATTGAAGCATAGTGACCATCAGCACCCCACTGTGACATAAAGCAAACCTAGCCTCTTGTCTTGACCCAAGATAAACTCAATAACGTCACATCCTGTGTATGTCATTGCCATTATGTCTCTTTCACTATCTCCATGTGCTTGATCTCTTTCCTCTTTTTTTTTTCCTGTCTTCTTTCATCATATAATTTTTGTTTTCTTTCCTTATTCATCCATTTTCTCCTACATTGCCTCCTATAATCCTCATCATTCATTCCTCCTCATTATCAGAAACAGCATTATAGCAACATTGTCTTAAACAATTAAATATTGTTTCTAAACTGTTTATTGAGTTAGTGATAAAATCGAATTAAAGAATCTTGGCATGGTAGTCCAAAATAAAACTCCCAGCTCTTGATGATGAATGACGAAGAGTTACGCAGTGGTTCTTAAATTCAGAAGTATCCCTTCATGTTTGGTTTGATTTGACTGAATATTTCTGAAATGTTTCAATAAAGTTCATTTCACCTGAATGACTTTACATCATTACCATTGATTCTACGAGAAAACAAAATGATCATGAATAGCGTGATAAATTTTCCAGTTAAAATATTACTGCTCAATTTAACCCTCAGAGAATCAAATTTGCCATTGTGCCTGACCCAGTGCAAGCAGATACTTCTCTTGTTGGACAACCCGTCTTCTGATAATCACCTGACATCTCTTCATCCCAATTTGGTGAAAAGCCTGAAATTACATCTGCGAGACTTGTACTCTGAACTTGACCAGTGGAGTCATGATCTTGAAGAAGTATGGAGAGTGACTGAGAACCGCCTGACTATCCTTATTCAAGTACATCGACATGGTGAGAGAGCAAAGGAGGTAATATTATTATTATTATTATTAATTTCTCAAGTTTGTCTTGGTGCTTCAATACTTAGGCACATTTCAAATGAGGTAAAAAATATTTATGAAAGAGGTTTTGCTTGGCACCTGTCACCGATTCTTTTGTAGGAACATATATATTTTTATCATTTTGTCATTCAGTAAAGAAGTTGAGATGAATCAGTGGGCATATTTTCTTTAACTTGAAAACTTGCCTTCACTTTATTCTGACAGCAATGAGATATTCTTTACTATTTGGCTTTGGTCTTTTTTTTTTTTTTCAAACTAAGATATTCAGTTTGATGGAGTTCACAGATGCTGCAGCCGAGATTGGGAGAACAAAACTGAATTTTGAGATCTTGAGCTTTATGCAGACTCGTTTTGTTATGATTCTTCTCACTGTGACATGTGCTGATGCTTGAATGTTAAATTTGATTGATTTTCTTCCATATTAGATTGAACGTAAAATTCGGGAACATTACCATCCACTATTACGAGAGCATCCAATAGTGGGTAAAACGCTGAGTCAAGCTGAGCTGTACCGTGCCCATTTCACAACGACACTCTATGACCCTGCAAAGGTAAGACATAAAAATAGACTTAGAAGATATTGGAGAGTTTTGCATTTTTCTTGTTTTGGATGATAGGTGCCTGTTTCTAGAATGCTTAACTTTTTAAAGCCAACTTCCTAGTGAAGGTGGAATTTTCATAGAAATGCTCTGCTGGATTCCTAGTAAATAAAGATAGAGTGCTTACACATGGAACATAGGATACTCAGTAACTCAGGCTCAGAAGCTGCTTAACTCAGGGGAGGGGGGAGGCAGGACTGTTGTCTTCTACAGCCTTACATACTCATAGTTTGAACTGAAGCATGGCTAGATAGAGCACCGTTTTTCGAAATAGATCCTGTTGAAGATATATGACTTGGATCTTGCTACCCTGCAGCTGAAATATGAGCTCCAAGTCAGATACACTGATTCCAGTACATGCATTCAGAAAGTGATCATTACATCTGTCTAATAATAAAAGCTGTTGTTGTCTTTAGTTGTTAGTGGCTGGAAATGCTTTTTTTTTTAGTTTAATTTCAGTTTTTCTGAATTCCATATAGTAGAGTTGTTACATATTTTCTAGATTTTTTTTGCATAGGAAATGTGCAATCGGGAAATATATAGATTGTTCTGTCAAATTATTGACTTTAATTTTTTATTTCTTATTAATCCTATTTGTAAGGTTTGATAATTGTGAGTTACTCTGATTTTTTGGCAGGAATTATTAAGTCAGGCCACTGAGATCTTAGAGGCTGTTCAAAAGCTGAAAAATAATGCAGCATCTCCGCCGTCAGCTTCAAGTAGCGGCCATGACAGTGCCATTGGTAGTAGTAACAGTGGTGTAAATGATCTAGATATATCGGACATTAACAAGTGCCTGACCACCAGTATACAGCCCTTCACTAGTCAACTTCAGCATTTGCAGCAGCTCTATGTCAGCATCCACATCTTCCATTTGCTATTTGAAAAGGTAAGTTTCCTTAGAAGTGTTCATTTTCAGGCTTTGGCAGAAATGTCCAAGCATCATTTCTTACTATCTACATGTTCACATTACCTATCCTTACATTTCCCTTGTTATAGTGATGTAATACTCTAAACATGTGAACAAAGTGATCCATACCTGGAAATGCTGCACTAACCTCATAGCATCCAGTCTAAAGGACTGGAAAATGTGATGACATGTCCCTGTGTCATGCTCCAATGAAAGCAATGACAGTTACCTCTGTAAATAAATATATCATTTGATTGGAAAAATGGCCCATTCCACAATGTTTTTCATACATATTTGTCAGCTTTTTCTTGCTAAAAAATGACAGTGCAATTTGCACTTAGCCATTTTTCCAAGTCAAATCTATAGAGAGTTGTAGCAAAGTTGCACACCGAGGCATGTTCATTCAAGGCAAATGAATCTAGAAGATGGAATAGAATTATTCTTCCACTTTGATGCTGTACACTTCATCTGCTATGGGACAGAAACTGGATAGTCAGTCTGGCCTCCATGAAGTTTTGTTTTAATGTCATTTTTATAAAATTTCATAAAAATTGACTTCCTCTGATCTAGATTTTAGAAATTGCTAGTGCTCCTTGGAAAATTGGTCCATGATTTAAATATTTTTTCAGGCCCTCACGTGGTACAAAAAGGTGCTGAAATTCTTGCCTGAGTCTTTGCTGCAGCGATGTACCTCAGACCTTGAGGTTTCCACCCATAATCTTTCCCCATACAACCTCTCACCTCAAGCCAGAGAGTGCCTTGTGTACATGCCCACAGGTATAAAGTCTCTGTTGTTAAAGATAGATTGAAACTTTTGGCACACTGTTACAAGTCCTTATGGCTGAAAATGAAGATAAAATTTGAATTGCTGCTTGTGTTATGTGATACATGTTTTTGGAAATATTTGCAGTTTCAGTCCTTTCATGTAATGCAGACCAAAATATATAGTCAAGCAATTCTCAGAGAAATATAAATTACTAGGCTTTTATTAATTTGAAAGAACTTTGGGCATAAACATCCTGCCATCCTGCAGACAAAATTACGTAGTCAAGGGAACTATAGATTACTAGGTTAGCATTTGACAAGAATTTAAGGCATATCCACCCTATCACATATCTCATTAAAACTTCCTTACCCCTTACTTGTAACTGTTACTCTCATCAGAATGGCTTGGTGCAGTCCGAGTGTTCTTGTCAAGGCACCCACCACCTAGACAGGAGCATATCGACAGATTAGATGAGAGCATCCCACAGCTGGTTGACAGAAAGCTAAAGTCCCAGGCCAGGTCACTGGCTCTAAGGTACTCATGACATCAGTTTGGAAATATCTTAAGCATAGAAGACTGCTTGAAAGATGAATTACATTCAACACTTGTCTTTGTCTAAGCTTGAAGCATTTTTTGTATGTTAATTTCAACAGTATTAGATATTTATTCTAACCCTGACCTGAGGCAAAAAAAAACCCCAAAATTTATATCAATTTTGACACATTCATCCTCTCATTTAGTGGAGGACAGGTCTTTATGATGGATAGAGTGATTGCAATGCATGTGCATTCTGTAGGCTTCATCAGTGTTGGCAGGATAAGATGTATTTTTCTATACTTTAAATTCCATACTTACATCAGCCTTATCTAATAACTGGTATTTGTCACAGTGTTCTTCCCTCCTTATTATATTTTGCAAGTGCTAAAGCCACCAAATTACCATGTGCCCAGAAGCCTGTACAAAGGAATATTTTATCATTTAGGAAATATGATACAGTCGAGTCCATGTATGTCGAAACCGGATACCTCCAATTATTTATTAGTCGAAATAAAAAGAAATAATAGTTTTTTTTCCCTTCTTTGCGTCTATTAATTATCCTTGCATAAGACGAAGTAATTAATGCCCATTTCTGATTAGTCCAACTGCTCAGCGCTGCCACAGAGGCAAAATCACCTCCTGGCGTCTTCCCTGCGTGGTACTAAACAACGCCGACGGCTTGAAAAACAAACAAGACGGTGCCGCGGATAGAGGGAGGCAATAAAACTGGACACTGCGAGTGCCATTAACCGTAGGGCGTGTGTATTACACCACCGCTGATAAGACAGTAGGGGGAAGAGAATGCGGGAGGGCTCGGCTGAAAAATCGATCGATAATTAAACATCTCGGCAGCAGTGTATACATACCCTGGCCAATGCACTGTGATGGTAAATAAACAAGAGGCTGCCCTCGTGACCTCCCCAGTGTGCTCGCTCGCTCGCGTACGGTTGACTCATCTTTATCATTTTCAACTTGAATTAAATTGAATTTGTCCTCTAAATAATGGCTTCCTCTAATCCTGTAAAGAGAAACCTCAAGACTCTTTCCATTGAGTCGAATATTAACATGCTCCAGGAAATCGACAGAGGTGCGATGTCGAAGAATGTCATAGCTGAGAAATATGGCGTTCCCGTTAGCACGCTTTCTACGATCTTGACAAACCGGGAACAAGTGGAAAAAGCGGCGGCCTCTTCATCTATTAAGCTACTACTCAGAGCGATTTCTTAGAAAAAGAAATAATCCCATTTAAAATACTTCCCCAATATGCCATCTTTAGTTACATCCCCTGTTGAATTATCCTCGTGACCTCCCCAGGGTGCTGGCTCGCTCGCATACGGTTGACCCGCCTACTTGGAAATCGTTAGTCGAATCCTGATTTCTCCAACTCATTGGGGTGGTCCCAGCGAATTGGAGTTATGCGGACTCGACTGTATATGAATATGTTGGATGCTACAAGGGATAGCATGATTTGGGATGTACAGATACATCTAGGAGCTATTTGTAACAGTGAATAAGAATATACATGTACATCATATGTAGTGAATAGTTTAAAGCACTTAAAGTGCATAATACTCACACTTCTTCAGTGATGGCATAATGAATTTATATAGTAACACTCTGTAGGTCTTGAAAATGAAAATTTCATGTCATCTTAAATGGTCTTTGTGTATTTTTTTTTAAGGCTGAGATTGTTGCAGAGAGTTCTCACCAGCACACGCCTCCCACTGAGACTTGTCACTGCAGTCATGCAATGGAGAGTGGAACTATTTGGTGTTCCACATCAAGAAAGGTCTGCCAGCAGCCATCACCCAACTAGTCCAACTAAGGATCGGCACAAGATAGTGACTGGTGCCACCCGAGGAAAGTCTGAGGCAGAGCAAAGTGAGAGCAGGGATTCGGTAAGGAAAGATGGAACCAGACATCTTCGAAACAAAAAGTCAGCAAGTTTCGATCAAGAACCTCAAAGGGAAAAACACAGTCATGTGAGACTGGCCAAATCAGTTAGTGGACCTTCAACATCAGAAGAGATGAAACAGCCAGAAAGACCACCATCCAGGAAAAGTGGTTCTGCCAAAACGATGCCAAGATCAAAGAGTGTGGAGTTCAATTTCAACAGTTCCAGCACTGATGGGAGTGTTTTTGATTATGACAGAGCTCTTCTTCAGGCTGAGTCTGGGCCTGACATGATTAAGACAAAGTCAGCTCAGAAGAAAGGTCGCAGTGTGATGAAAGCGGTCAAACCTCTTGGGAATTGGGGACAGGATATGAAGCCAGTTTGGAGAGAAGATCAGGCCTTTTCAGATCCATCAGAAATGTTGCAGCCTGTGATCAGGACTCATAAAGGTAATGTTGAGTCAGCAGATCCATTCACAAAGCAGAATCCTATGAGAAGGGTGTACAGAACAGACTCTGGTAATGGAGAATCAAAAGCCAACCTGATGGGCCACAACACCAGCTTTTCTAGATTTCCTTATTCATCAGAAATGCTTCCGGAACCAGAGCCCCCTGTCAGGACATCAACCCTGAAACGTAGCCAAAGCAAGCCATCCGTGCCTGACCTGCAGCAGCCGTCGAGAGAAAGGTGCAAGCCATCTCCTCTAGATGCATCTGTCATTTCTCCATCAGCAGAGGAAAGATTTATTCGTCTTACATTCACACCAAAAAACCCCAGCACAAGCGCAAAGCCTGTTTTCCAGTTTGGTAGCATGGACAATTTATTAACAGATTCAGCTCCACATGGCTATGAAGAAATGGCAGCGTCTGAGACAGATACCGCAGAGGAGGCTGATCCTTATGATAGCATTGTGAAAAGGATCAGAGAGATTTCGGCATGTAATCTAACTAATGTGGAAAAACTGAAACTGGTTTCCGAACTCTTGTCAAACAGTCAGCTGAAAAGGGAAAGCAGTAAAAAATCTGCTGAGGAAAACTTACGACCTTCAAAGCTTTCATTTTCAACACTGGATCTGCGTCCTAGAGAAATGGAGCATGCTGATGAAGTTTACACTAAGCTTGGAGCTTCAAGGAAGGCCTCTTATTCTTCTAATCAGGGTGTGGACCAAGAGGAAAGACCAGTGGATGCAGTTTTGAGGATGAAGAGAAATCTGGCTAGATCTATGGAGGAGTTGAACATAGTCCCTTCAAATTCAGAACAACTCCTCAGTCATCCAAATCAACATGTGTGCTGGACTAATATACACACTTCTGTCCAGAACCCAAATGCTCAACAGAATGTGAGATACATATCTGAACTAAAAATTCAGCCAGTGTATGTGACACCCGGTGAGGGTCCAAAAAAGATTACTATCATTAAATCTGACACTAGAGAGCGCACATTATCTGATGTAGAAGCTTACACACGTGAGTCATCGCCAAAGACTGAAGATGGCAGTAAACCTCGAAGCTGGTCAGATGTTGAATCTGTAAGTCCAGAGATAAGTGGAGCTTCTGCTACACACAATTTCATTTCCTCTATACCAGAGCAAAAAACACAGCAAGGTAGTCAGCCCAACACCTTTCGGTCAGGTTCCCATAAAATTTCAGCGACCAACAACACTTCGCAAAACATAGCTTCAAGACATCCCATTGAATTGAATGAAGGAAGAAACCAAGCCAGACCATCTAGTCTGAGTTTATTCTCTAGTCGTAATTTTATATCTCCATCGTTCTTGCGACCTGCATCATCCATGAGAGATTTGAGAACCATGGGACATCCTGAAATGACCTTTGAACTTCCCCAGGTTATGGATCTTGATGCAGACTATCAGGTGTTGGAAGATTTGGAAATGTTGCAGGAGCTTCAGGAAGATTCCTTGTCCAATGAATTTTCGAAAATTATTTCAAGTTTGGATAGAAATCCCCCAGAGAGAAAATCAGGAGGCAATACTTTGGTGGGCAGCAGAAAGGAAGAACCTGGAAATAGTGACAGTTTACAGTCATCAGAAAATCCATCTCATCTCTCAGCATTGGAGCAGAGGGCAGCACAGGGTCTGCAAAGCTCTGCAGAACTGGATGTTCTACACGTTCCTGAAATTACAGTTGGTTATGTGCTAAATCGTGGCCCAAGTCTGTACAATGAAGAGGAGGGGGAGGGTGAGGAGGATGACCCATCTTACTTGTATGCCCAGAGCTCGAACCTGGACAGGTGAGGGTTGAATTCTATAGATGTTAGTACAAGGTCTTGTCTTTACCTTTCTTGTTGTCTGACTTGTTCACCATTCAATGAAGATGACTTTTGACAAAAGTTAATCTGCCCAACTGGCTAACAAATTCATGCAGTTTGCAATAATATTTAATAAATTCATGAGTAAAATTAGACTCTGGTAATACAATAGCCAATGTGACACATTGAATTGGCAAGCATTGATTTCCAGTGCTGAAACTGAGAAGCTCTTGCATGGCAATGCACAGTGCTCCTTGTGATATTTTATGGCACTGGATGATTTGAGATGAAAACTTCGAAGAAAGCACACCAACTGGCTGTCCCTCCAGAAAATTGCAGTTGCAAATTACAGCAAATTTCCATGATTTTGATGTTTTGCTGCAATTTTAGCAAATTTTCACACATTTAGACATTTTCAACAATTTTGGTGCAAATTTTGCTGATTTTGGCTGAACAATGCACTTTTTATGCCTGGTTGCAATATTTTGTCAACAGGACATTAAAAAATGTGTTTGATTTCTACAACTTTGCAATAGTTCCGTAATAAACAAAGTGACGTGATGAGTAATACTGTATAATAAAGTTAGAAAGAAATTTTTGCAAATTTTAACACAAATTTTACTATATTTTGCATGCAAATTTTGTAGTTCTTGGTGCAAATTTTGAGGGTTTGAAATGCAATTTTCCACTGGGACATAATTGGATTGAAGACACAGGAGAACAACAATACGACTTATTGTGTCCTCTTTCAAAATTCTAGTAAGACAGTTAAATTTCATTGCCACTCTTTCTATAATTGACTTAATCGGCTTTCTTTCTGAATGTTTGTCATCCGCCTTTCATTTTCCTTCCTATTAAGTGTTGTCCCACACCTTGATTTAAAATACACTGTATATAATATGCCTCGGTGTATGAAAAAAGTTTAACTTATTATTAGGCATATCTAACATTGAGGTCCACCGTATTAATGAATGATAGGATAATAATAAACCCATAAATGTGAAATTCATACTTAATAGCAAGGTTTACTTGTTCACTGAGTACTTTGTATTGAGGTTCCATTATATTTGCTTCTGTCATGAAAGATCAACAAACCATTATTTTGGCTCCATGTGTGAATTTTTTTTTTTTTTCTTAACAAGTGCACTTACCAAAGGCTAGAAATATAAAAGATATTGATAGAGGAACTAATGACTCTATTAGGAGGCTCAGATTTCATCTAGCAGGGAGAGATCATGGGTTTTGTACTCATATCATTTTAGAAATAAGTGCTAGAAGTGTGAATTGTAAGCTCTGTCAGTGGTTACTTCCAGATCCATCTGTTATTTGACAATAAAGAAAAAAGTCTGTTTTGAATCAAATTGACTTCACTTAATCTCATCATTAGTGCATGAAAAAAGTTGTGATTCAGGTACAGTATGCACTGCAGAAAATGAGAAATTTTCCAAAGTGTTGCAATTAAGCTAACAAGATTGTTTACTTACAGTAGACTAGACAGTGTTTTCATGACATGGACTTATCACTCCAAAACTATGCAGAACCGATAATAGTCTATGATATGGAGCATGGGAAAGTTGAACTGGCCTGCAACATATGCAAGATATCATATTAGTAAAAAGGCTCTAAAATTTTACTGCCTCTTAACTCTTACTTTGTTATTTTCCATTTTAGTACAGTTCGAAGGACTTTAGTATCTACATCATGGTATGATTTCCTTCAGGCATCATAGTATCCTATCCTGAGTGGTAATTGTTTTGTTTTTTTTTAGAGTAAACAGTTCCCTTTACATCTACTTGCTTTTACTGGTGTGCAGTTTGAAGAGCCTTTGTGAAACTATGCAGGACATCCTATTACAGTATATAGATACTCAGTCATATGCAAGGTAGATGACGTCATGGCAGACTGTTAGTGTGGTATATATGTCCTCAGTTGAATCAACTAAAATAAAATCTTATTTTCTCTAATCATGTCTTGATTTAGTAGCTTGATGCGATATGAAATTTTACCATTAATACCATGTAAGTTCAAATCTTTAAGTGAATCAGCATAACTGACACATTACTGAAAACTGATATTCTCTCATCCAGATTGACCTGTGAGGCAGACCAGGAATACCTTAGCCAGGAAGAAGTGGCTGACAGCTTGAGAGAAACACAGAGGATTTTAGAGGCATGCAGTCTTTCGCTTTTTTATTCTTTTACATTTTCAATTTGCTGTTGTGGTGTCCTGAGTTTTGTATCAGTACCATTTAAAGAAGTGTCTGTTAAAAATGTATATGCCTTTCACACAGCATTGTGTGATGCAAATCCCACTCCACAGCAAGGAGTGTCCTTTTTAACTCATTATTACAACACTGTCTCATGGGAGATAAAATTACAGCATGATCATGAGAAAAGAGCCCTCTCTGTTTTCCTAAGTGAATATATCTGGTAACTAATGACCTCAGCTTAGTTGTGCCTACCAGGTCTCATTCTTTCTTGTTGGGCATTTGGGGTATTATATTTTTATATATATTATAGCTTGCCTGTTATCAGAGAGGTCAGGTAGCATCAGACCCGGTAAAGCAATAACATGGCATAACCAGCTGGCACAGTCAGGAGCTCTGTCTATGCTGGAAACAGTGGTATGAGAGTTACTGGGTGATTTCTAATGTGATGATTTTTTTAACAGTGCAAATGTATCTTCCTTTCTTTCTTTGTTTTTATCTGAGTATGGGTGAGAAATGAACTGTGGAAACATGATTCTTGTTTTCTGCATTCCTACAGGAAGAAGAGAGAAGGAGAATCCAGAGACTGCATTTAGAAAGAGATGAAGATGAAGAGGAGGCTTATGGTGGAACAGGGAGGCTGAGCTATACCACTTCACTTGATCATGGTTATGGTTCTTGGACAAGTAAACTCAAATCCACCCATAGCACAAGCTCAGAAGGTGCCAGCATGGAACCAGATAAAGGTGTGTTAACTTTAATCAAATGCTTTGCTCCTTACAACAGTGAGCACCACAGAAAGTCCAGTGCCTGTACCGCACCATTAACTCTGATTCAGTTTGTATTTTTTATTCCAGTCAGCTGGTTGATAGCTAGATAGATTGGTTGATTGGTTGGTTTGGTAACTGAGTGATTGATCTGTCCCATCATTTGTAAATGTATGCTCATATACACATAACACATTGTAATCTGGATTTTTAATAAACTGTAAAACTTTGTATGAATCTTAACATTCAACTCTTTTTTTATTACATTCTGTGTTCAGATAATTGTAACTGAATAACAAAGGGGAAAGTGAAAAAAACAGGAAAAAAGACCTGAGAAGGACATGGATAATAAGACGGAGTAAGACCTGGATTCAAGTGTGAATATGTACAGCATGTTTAGTGCTTTTGCTGTGGTTATGAACAAAGCTGTCCAAAAACTTCAGTATGAGGTTTCCTGCAACCTGTGTTTATGTAGTGTTCTAAATTTCATCCATAACTAGTAACAACATCAATTCTCTGAATTGGCTTCCATGTCTACTGACAATTAATAGACAACAATGTTTGCCGTAACTTTGACCCATGAAATCTGGCCTTTTAGTGCAATGCAGTGGAATAGATGAACAAGTCCCCTTAGCATTATTAAAACATGATTGCAAAGTATTCATAACATATCTGAGATAAAAGCATAATAATATATAGGACTCTAGAAGGAAAAATCCAAGTCATCATGTCATGAATAAAATGAGGAAGGTTTTGATGAGGCATAATCTTGGAGTAGTCTTTTCATACCTCTCTTCAGGTTCATATTTCTGAATCAGCCAGCCAAAGTAAACAGTCTTATTTTTGCCACGGCCTGAGAGTGAAGCTGAAGAATGTGAACAGTAAACTGTAAACAAGTATTGCTACTGGAAAACAGAACTATGAGATGAATAAAAAATGGGCTAAAAAGTTCTTTCAACTTGACTATACTTGTCCAGTGGCCTATTTTAGCCACATGAAAAGCATTTTTTCTTGGCTTTTTGGAAAGGTCAATTCTGTTCAGCGTGAAGTAGATGTGCCCTTATCCAGGACTTTATGCAGTTATAGCAGTTCCTTTTTGTTTTTCAGACTGGAGGAAGCTGTCTATCAGTTCAGCTGATTCTGTAGCAGCCAAATCAAGATGGGATATGAGAAGCAGCAGAATGGAAAAAGATAGCGTGGATGAAGGTGATGCAGCTGTAACTGAAGTAGATTCAGTTCCTGATTTACCTCAGTTTGGTATGCCCTCAGTGTGATCTTAATTTTATTATTACAAGACTGTTTGAAGAGGGAGTTGATTTTTGTCTTTAAACCATGGACACTCTCTTTCAATCTCTTTCTTTCTTACAGATCAGAGAGCACAAATTTTGTTGATGCACCTTTGTTACTGAGCACAGTGGATTTTTGCTGGAGCTTTTGTTAGTACTGTAGTTGCTTGTGTTTGAATGACTTGAAAGCTAATGGTTCAGTGATTTCGAGTTTATTGCATTCTGAGTCTAGATTTCTACCTTATGTGTTGGGTTCCTGTGTTACTGAATAGAGAAGTTAGGGGTGCCAAAAGCTTTACCTCATTACATGACTCTTGTAGACGGTGCTCTTTGTTTGGTGTTTCTTCTTTCACTGTTTTAATTTTCTTCCGCTACTTTTCTGTTGATATATTTTTAATGTATGCTCTCATTACGTATTAAGGCATTTTCACCTTATATTTATTTTGCTGTTTTGAAAAAGTTTTCATGCATAAAAATTCCTCACACAGTTTGCTTTAGTTTTTCATACCATTATATTATAGCATTATAATTGCTTCATTTTATCACTTTTACTGATTCTGCCCACTTTCATTTTTATTTGCAGAAAAGCCACTGACAGATCCAGACTTATACTGATTGCCTGAACTTAATCAATCCAATGGAAAAAATCTGGCAGCAGTATACATGTATATATATATATATATTGGACCTCAATTGTTTAAGCCTGCTAGAGCAACATCACAGTTGTGTGGAGAAATTTATTATAGCAGACCAATAGTAGGTAATTGCTTACCTTGTTCATTCCACTATGAAGGTTCTGAATTTGGTTTTTTTTGGTTGTGTGATTTTGCAATAACTTGACAGTGTCTTTGTAAATTGCTTTGCACAATCAGTAATTCATAGTTGGTATTTGGTATTCCCTGATGTGAAAAAGATAGGAGCAATATTAAAAAAAAAATATTCTCAGTCCATATTTGTACTGGGTTCCCACATTTGGCATTTAGAAGTGCTGAATTCATTTAAACTCGTAATAGTGTTGATTTTACCAGTGGCTGAAATGAAAATTAAGGAAGCTCTCTGGGCATGATGTTCTCTGCTGGATTTGAACTCGTCATAGTGTTGATTTTACCAGTGGTTGAAATGAAAGTTAAGGAATACCTCTTGGAATGATGTTCTCCGCTGGGTAAATTTTAAAGGTAATGGACTCTGTCCATTTCCACTGTGTACTCATGGATTTCCATAATGGATTAGTATCTCAGCAGCCTGTCTGTTGGTATGCAACATTTTACCAGTAAGCAACTGATTTTACCAGTAACCAATACATTTCAGAAATTTAATAGGAGCATTCTGAGCACATCTTCTTATCATAAAGCCAGTAACTTATTACATGTACAAAATATGTATTATTTGTTACTTCAAAAGATAAATAAGAATCAGGGATGTAATTTTGGAAAACCTTCTTAATAAGTACCTCCTCAATTTGTGGAAAAAGTATACTTTTTATTGAAGTGTACATGTTATTGAAGTCCACCTCAATAATAAAATTTTGGTATAAGTAACGAATTCATGCATGTGACTTTCATTCTTAATAGTGAAAGTGAGTACTTAATATTGAAGTTCTACTGTATTTTAGTTATTTAATGATAGTAATATGGCTGGAGTTCATTGTCATTACAGCTAGCTGTAAGTTCTGTGTTTCAACTTGGTGATTAGAAGCATTGTGTAGAAATGTATTGACTGGTTGTTTGCTGCATAAAGGACTAAGGCAACTTGCCACCTGCCCCAAAGTACCCAAAAATCCTGCCCCCAGGAGCTGGAAAATGAAATAAGCTCAGTATATTCAGAGAGGGAGTTGGGAAGCTCTAGAGAGGCTGATTGATACCAGAGCTGTTTTATTTTTGCCATATCCAATACATTTTCATGTTGTAGCTGAGGGCATCAATACAGGATTTGATTTGAGTTGTCATTGCTTTGTTTTTCCAAATCTTTTCAGTTATTGTTTTTATAATTTTTTTTTTATTTTTCCAGATCTTTCAGTTATTGTTTTTATTATTATTTTTATGTCTGGCCATATCTGTAAAATGTTGAACATCATGTACATTCCATATGTAGCATTGACAGATGATATGAGGGCTAGTGCATTTATTGTTCCAATGACGCAGTCAACTGTATTTCTGTATTCATTGTCATTAGTGTGGAAGTGTTCACTCTTTCTTTGTTTTGTATCGATATGCAAATCATTTTTTATTTAGACATGTGAGTAATTTAAAATCTGCAGTCATGACACTTTTATATAACTATTGTGCATGGTCAGTTGGCAGTAAATGAAAGATGCAATCAGGAATGTTTCTTTAATTTTTAATAGTTCATTTTGTTTTGTCCTTTTATTATGTACATTATTAATCAATTCTTCTTAACCATCAGTGCCTTGTGAAAACTGGGCTTGTTTATATTTTTTTACTTCCCCCAACGCTGTGAATGGATTAGGCCCTGCAAGCATTGGAGTCTGCCCTGATGTCTTAGAATAATGAAGTCTTTTAGTTATGAAATTAATAGTTTTAATGGCATTGTTAGAATTTTTAATAGACTTCTTGCCATGGCTAACTGTCATGTGTCTGTGGATTTGATACAGGGCTAGACAGATTAACGTTATTGTCACCCCTCACATGACTAAATGACAGAGGAATTGTGGGACCATTGTGATACAAATCAGTAATGAATGAGTTTCTTGTTTTCATTAACAGCATGCATCTTATGTGATTTAGAGGAAAATGGGGAAAATAAGTGCTAAAAATAAAGTGAAAATGTCTAACAACATTTCCAGGTGAGGACTGCTTTGGTCAAGAGCCTGGGGTCCCATTTTGCAGTTTGGCATGCATACGTTTATGTCAGATCCAAAGAGAGCTGCACAGAGTTGCATAATAGGGCATGTTCAATACAAACTGATCTAAAATCTGATTATGGGTTACAGGCATTGTAATGTGATCTAGATCAAGTTACCGCCTGAGGAACAGGAGGAAAAATTTCATGCCTATCATCTTTATGGTATTGGTCATCATACTGAAGTCAGGAAAGGAGTAGAAATGTGAATTTTGATTATCATTAGAATTTGACAATCTAATCATTTTGAATCCAGTTATAATTTTAAACATTTAATGTGAGGGTTTTATACTGGTGCTTTGTGTAATGTTGTACATTCTTATACATTCCCTTCATATTTGAACATCCTCAGATAAAAAGGCCAGTTGACTCATGGTATTTAAGTTGTAAATAGTGCTGTGAATGATTGTCTTAAAAGGTAGAAGTGATGGTTGTTATAATTGTTCCCACTCATTTGAATGCCTCATTTTAAAGTTTTACTTGCCAGAGATATTTCTGGCTTTGAAATTAATAATGCTTGCTAATCAAGATGTTGGCAGTCTCCGGTTATTTCATATTCTGTTATATTCTTGTTTATGTAACATTAAGTTTCTCCTCACATCCATGCTTCCATTGACTGACCATACTCATAGTCTTTACACCTGGTGTCTTTACCTGTGCCTTGCCTTAGTGTTCATTTGTTCACATTCACAACTTCTCTTCTCCACATGAGGAGTCCTCTTTGCAAAGGTAATAGCCTCGCTGAAAACAAAACAGAGTTGAGCTGTCTCCCTTATTATTTGTGTTCATGACATTATCTCAATACAAGAGGGTTGCATATGCACATGGCACGCTATCTCTTCCATCAATCAGCAAGTGTAAATTCAAGGGTGTATCAACTTCTCGATTTGTTTATAAAATTTGCTGGACTTCCAGTGTTCAACCACTGCCCCTCATCATCAGCATAAGCTCTTGAGGGAGTCCCATGATATTGTCCTTAAATTGTTCATAAACCCAAATCTTAAGCATACTTTGGCTGCCTGACAGGAGCACCATGCTCATTTGACAGTTTGGACTTCTTTATGGGCAGTGTTCAAGGGCACTCTCACCTAATGCTTTGCCAAGGGTTAGGGACGAGATAAGAGAAAAGAATGTTCACATGAGAGAGTTTCTAGACAATGATAATGTTGTCCCATGTTTGCTTTTTCTTCTTTGACTCGGCTCTTAATCCTAAAGCATTAGCGTAGAATTCTGGGATATTGCCTATGAAATTGGCCAAAGCTACAAATCCCCTCAGGTTCAGTGCAGTTTTGTGTGGAAAAACACGGCTCTCTACTGACAAAAAGATCTTTTCAGTATCTTGAGAACAATCCATGTCAGTGGTAAATATCATGTAAATTATGTTGGCAGCCATGCATACACAGTACCCTGTTTAGAAAATTGAAGCTTAAAAGATGGATTAAACTGAAAATTGATCATCCCACTCTGCTTCCACAGAAGGTTAGGAGAGAAGAGGAAGACAGAAAGTCATTATTCATACGTGTATAAAATTTTGTATATATTATATATACCTGTTCTACAGCACCTGCCATTTAATTCTCTAAAATCCTCTTCATTATTTCTATATTTTGTGATATACGTTTCTACATATACAGTTTATGATATGGAATATTGTGCATAACATTAAATACAAAAGTGATGATTCTAGATGAAGAGTTTCTTGTTTGTATGTTTGTTTGTTTGTTTTCTTCTCCTGCTACACTAAATATCATTATTATCACTATGTCAGTTGCAAGACTTGTAAGTGGAGGTCAGAGGTGAAGTTTTCTGTCTTTCCTCTTTGCATTTAAATATCATTGCCCTGTTAAAATACTAATTTGAAATGCAGCATTCATTAATGAAGCATGAGATTAGCATGAAATTGAAGCGGATGTTTACTTTGAGCAGTAGCCTGATTAGGTAGGAGCCTGGAGGCTTTGGGAAAAAAGGTTGACTCGATAAAGATTTATATAGTGTACAAACAGGAGGCATTCCAGGAGTTCCGGGATGTTTAGAACATGCCACAATGATCTAGGAAGCCATTCGGAGGGCCAAAACGGAGAAGCTGGATCTACATGTCATCTAGCTGGGTTTCGCAAATGCTTATGGCTCAGTATCGCATCAGATGCTAGGGCAGGCGTTGGAAATGTACCACATCCCAGAGCCAATAAGAATCATGCTGCAGATTTACTTCACTAGCTTCCAGATGAGATTTTCCACCAAGGAATACATGACACGATGGATTGATCTGCAGGTGGGTACTGCCATGGGATGTACCATTTCCCCAGTACTATTTGTACTGGCCATGCAAGTAATACTGAAAGCTGCAGAGAGCGCAGGGAATGGCCCCGACCTAGGCTAGGACATGGATGTCATATGCTACCACTAAAAGCGTTCATGGATGATACAACTATCCGGACTTCAAAAGAGAGTGAAGCATAGAAAATGATCACGTGGTGCCGCATGAAATTCACGCCTAAGAAATCCAGGCGAAAAGGGAAGCCAGCTGGTGTCACATTCACTGTGGTCGACCAACGAATACTAACAGTAGGCGAAGAACCAATGAGAAACTTTGCCAGACTGTACTATGCCTCTCTTTGGGATACCAGTGCTGGCCAGCAAACCAAGAACATGGCAGACTACTTTGTACTGACGGGTATGGGCTAATCGGCAAGTTCAAGATTTGGTGCTTCCATGTTTATGCTGATACCAAAGCTGCTGTGGCCCCTGCTTGTCTACGAAATAAGCTCAAGTACTGCAGAGGCAATCGAGAGGAAGATTAATAAGTTAACAAGGAAATGGTTAGGAGTGCCACCATGTCTGACAGACATTGCCCTCTACTGCAAAAGTGCCAAACTAGCACTTCCATTCAAGTCGGTATTGGAAGAAACTAAAGCTGGTAACTCCAGCCTTGTAATGATGCTTCAGGAATCATCAAACGCCTCGGTTCGGTCTGTCCAACCCACGCTAAAGACTGGAAGGAAGTGGAAAGTCAGTGCAGGAGTCGACGCGGCAAAGGAGGCACTACAGCTGAAAGAGGTCATCGGCTATACACAAACAAGAGGATTTGGCCATGGTGACATTAAATGGTGGTCCAGGGCAAACCAAAAGGAGCAAAGAGATATGGTCATCCGAGAAATCAGAGATACAGAAGATGAGACACGAGTCCAGAAAGCAGTGCAAGGACAGTGGACGACATGGGAGAACGCGCTGCAAAGATCTCTGACGTGGAACGACATATTATGGCACCACTGCGATTAAGCTTCATCTCAGGTCAGCGTACGATCTCTTACCCACTGACGCAAACCTCAAGACCACAGATGCTAATTGCCCACGCTGCAATGGAGAGAAAACCTTGATGCGTGTGATATCAGCTTGCAAAGTGGCACTGGCACAAGGGCGGTACACACAACACCATAACAGAGTCCTGCGGGTATTAGCTCATGCCGTCAACAAGCCAGACAATAGTCAAGTGATAAGAGACAAATAGCGAAGTTTGCCCCAAGGTACTTCCTCCGTGCTGGGCAGGCAACCGGTAGCAAGTCCGACACTAAATCCGCCAGCCCTCCGGTGGCAACAGTGTTTAGTAGTACGGACGACTGGGAAGTGGTAGTAGATTTATCAGGCTGTCAGACGTACCCCGAGGGAATCCGAACGACCAATATAAGACCAGAAATCGTCATGCATTCAGCAAGCACAAAGCAGATGCTGTTGACTGAACTGACAGTGCCATTTGAGTCCAGGATGAATGAGCAGCATGCGTACAAAACTGCCAAGTACAGTGATCTTATTCTCGAACTAAGAAGAGAGGAATAACGGCTAGAATAATGGCTGTGGAGATAGGGGCAAGTAGGGGACCTCGGTCTACGACCTATTCAAGTTGTTCGGAATACGAGGACGGGGGCGATCACGTACTCTGAAGGATCTGGCAGGGACTGCGGAAAAGAGTTCAGCATGGATATGGACCAAGTGTAGTGAACAGTGGAATGTTATACTATAAGTTTAAATATACCTAGGCCTAATTTGCAACTTCCACTAAGGCGCTCCGAGTAAGAGGGGTTCCTATTAATTTATTTAGTGTACATCTACATCTGAAATGGGAAAAAAGGTCCCTTATTCAGTACTAGGTACAGTATTATAAATGAAGAGTACATGTATAAGTACTTTAAGCTGAGCTAGTGCTGTTTCCTTCCACTTTTGACTGTGTTCCAAGCGCACTCCTCCACCATATCTTTTGTCTTAAAATATTTTATGTCGTGTTATTATCGTGGGGTTGATTGCATAAAAAGGGAGAAAGGAAGAGTCAGTCAGTCAGTCAGTCAGTCAGTCAGTCAGTCGGTCGGTCGATCGATCGGTCGGTCGGTCGGTCGGTCGGTCGGTCGGTCGGTCGGTCGGCCGGCCTGCCTGCCTGCCTGCCTGCCTGCCTGCCTATCTGTCTGTCTGTCTGTCCCTTATCAGCCAGCTTGTCTGTCTAAGTTTACTCAGAATCCCATGCAAAGTTTGTAAAACACCATAATAAGCTCTTTATTTTAACAGCTCTACGTATAGACAGCGGAATTTTAAAAAATGGGGATGGGGAAGGGGTGGAAGGGATCAGAGACAATTCGCTCTTGTCTTTTTTTTTTTTAATCATTCATTCTTGGAAACAATAACTGTGATGTCCTGGGCTCGTGATGCTTGGCTAAAAATGACTTTGCATTTAAAAACAAAAAGCATAACATCATCTCTTGCTACGATGAAAATCAATGTTCAACGTTCTAAGCGTGCGCCCACCGTCAGAAGAATCATAGCGCTGCCCTTATCTTTACAGTGTGTGCTCTTGTGTCGCAGTCCTTTTGAAGAAAAAAGAAAAAGAGTCTATCTTACTCGTATTGCCTATATATATATATATCCTGTCCCTAAACGAATTCCTTAATGGCGTAGACCACCTTTCACTGCAAATTATAAATCATTACTGTGGTGACCATTGTCCTTGTTTAATTTAGTACATTTTTCATGGAAGTTTGCGCATTAAACTGATCAGTAGTGCGCTCTTTCCTATTTTTGGAGTTGATTTTAGGATAATTGAATCCCAGGATGCAGTTCACCACTAAATTTCACACTTGTAGCCTACATGAGAAACATTTCTAGACCTACATGTAGTGACAAAGGGGTTTTCGTTAATTGTGTCTCAAGAATAAGTAACGTGGAACCAAGTGAAAGAGATGTTTCTCAGAGAGATATATTAAGAATTAAACGTAGAAATATAAATACCTGTGTGAAATCAGTTGGCGAAATAAGAAGTATATTATTATTATTATTTTGAGATAGGCCTACATGTAAATCATTTCCTACGAGCCACATCCTCAATAGAAAAACGCTTTTATTTAGCACCTTGGTGCTCAGTTTAGTAAGCCAAATATACTAAATTTAAAAAAGGGCAGTGCGCACTACAACAGTAGGGCCTACGCTATGCCTTCAATAGACCAATAATCTATTCCCTTATAAGATTGCCTTCTCATTCTCGATGATGTTCTCTATTATAATTGTATTGTTTCGTACATGACAATGTGAAATTCAAACTTTTATAACCGGAAGTTCTTAACATACTCGCTCTCAACTTCCTTTTTCTTGTTTGTAGTTATCAACACAGGTAATGTTGTGATGCAGCACTCATTCAATCGAGAAATCTGGCTCCGAAACAGATATTTACCTCATATTTTGGAATTTATATAGTCATCTTAAAAGGGTGGTGTTTGTTTTAAGTGATCATGATCACCAGATTGCGAGCATTGTTGATGTTTTATGGCATTCAATAATAGTTATCGATAATTGGAAAGTAGACCTGGTCTGGGTCCGGCGAAGAGTCTTGGCTTCGATACGAGTCTTGTACTAAGGAATTTCACGATGAAAGCAGTTCTGGCAATGTACATGGACATGCCGGCCAGTGCTTGCTTTAGGATTAGGAAAAGGAACGCGCTAAAGAGAAAATGCTTCAATATCATAATGATAAAGTGTGGGTCGGAGGGGGAGGGGGGTCGTCAAGAGTCCAGTTTAGTGAGTTGAGACCTGAGACTCCTCTTTGATGCTTTGGCTATCTTCATGATAGCACCAATTTAACGACTATTATGTGGGGCTATCTCTAAGGACAGCACTGCAGTGGTGATGATACCGTTTATTTAGTCTCAGACATGTCATGGAATCGGTGCTGTCATTAGAGAGGGCCTGTAGGAAATTGAACGGAAAACAAAATCAATCGGCATTTGTCAAGCATGAAATACTGTGTTACTATTGTCTATTGGGCCTTCTAGAATAATGATCAGAACATAGAATATTGACAAGGAACCAGAAATCAAAATACATTGTCAAGCAAAGATTCAAAGAATTTAAGGTGTGTGTTACTGTTCTCTTACTTGCTGGCATTGAGATGGGACATAACCATTCTTTATACTGTGGATGACTACTGAATTTTTAGATGGACTAGACTAGGGAGATGAAGTCTGATATGAATGAACATATAAAAAGATGTTTTATTTTGTGCTTGATTATAATCCTAATTATTATAGCATAATTGTGCTTGAAAAAGGGAAGAGTAAGACTAAGAGGCCAAAGACCATTATTGTCTATACCCTTGGAACTTGTGGATCTGTTGGGAGAGGATACTAGTAGTGCCATTGAGTTACCAACGAGGGTGATATTTATTATCTCAGAGAGACCTGAACTGTAGTTTGTGGAATGGGCTAGATGAATCCTCCCTATGTATCCATGTTTCAGAAGTTGTTAGATTTAGAGTAACTGTTGGGTGTTCTTGGTCATTGTCAGTTTTAGAACTTTCTCATTCAGATTGTCCAATGGCTGAAACATCATAAATTTCTTTTCTCTTTAAGATTAGATGTCTACGTAGCATTTGCGATTGGTTACATGTGTGACTTGTGATTTCATTTCAGATCACCACCATGGCGATCAGGCCTCTCATCAAGCCCAATATTGTGAAAAAGAGAAACAAGAAGTTCATCCGTCACCAGTCAGACAGATATGGAAAAGTTAAGGTAAATATTGGCAAGAAAAGCAGACTTCATGCAGCGAAACTTTTGGTAATGGTGAGGTGTGGGGTGGGGATGTTAAAAATTGCATTATTATTATCATGCCCCTTTGTACCCAAAATAGAGTATGAATACACAAGAAGTAGGCTTAGAAATGTGTTCCTATTGTTTACGTGTAAACATGCAGATTCACTTCTGTGAAGGCGAAGCTACATGTAATCCGCATTAATCTAATAAATACATCTTAGCTCAGGTAGTCAACCTTATAAAGGGATTTATAAATTTTGACGGGTATTTTAAAATAATTTTCTCAAACTCTTTGGTTTGTGGGAAATGAGGCGGGATCAGCATACATTCAGTGAAATTTTTTTTTTTTTTTTTTTGAGATTATGAAATTTGAGGGGTGAATTGTGTATGATTAGTATGAAGTAAAAGCCAGATTTGTGGCGTTATAAGACTAACAGTAACAAACTTGGGGNGGGGGGGGGGGTGTTGAGATTATACCATATACAGCTGGTTTTGCATTACAACTGTGCCTGTTAAGGGGTTCCAGTATATTTTATCAGTTTTTGAAATCAAAATCTTGAATATTAGATATATACTAAAAATGCCCTTTCCATACAGACACTTAACACTCTTTCAATTGTGCACTGATATGAAGCTATAAATGTGGAAATCATTGAATTCTTTTAGAACTGCCGTTGCTGTTTTTTTTTTGTGTGTTTGTATAACACATTTCTTAGGGGATATATTATCATGAAACTCTCATGCTGTGTTCACTTGAAGCTGGAAAATATACTTTATAGAATGCAGTGGCTGTTTCAGTATTTTCTCTAGGTAATATGAATTGGAGGCATCATACCCTCTTGTCATAAATTGATATGGGGGATCTGTAAACATTGAGGGAGACTATTAAAAATTTCTCCCAAATTCTCTCTGGTTTATGGGCAGGATATAAGGGGTTTGGTGTGTGTTCAGTGGATTTTAAGGGTGAAGTTTTTCAGCTTAAGGTGTGGGTCATGCAGTCTGGAAATAACACTGTTCTTGATTCTGTCAGGTTAAAACTTGGTCACTCATAAAACAGAGAGTGCAGCCATCATATTTTATATCCTTGACAGGCAAACTGGCGCAAGCCAAAGGGTATTGACAACAGAGTGAGGAGAAGGTTCAAGGGCCAGTACAAGATGCCCAACATTGGTTATGGCACATGGAAGAAATGCAAGCATGTCTGCCCTGATGGATTCAAGAAATTCTTGGTTCACAACGTCAGGGTGAGTCATTTGTTGCCTTATACGGTATCTCATCATACAATATTGGATGAAACAAGGCAGATGATCTTAACTCATCAGTCTGGCTCCAGACCAAAAGTGATTGAAGTTGTGCTGCAGCTGTATAACATGAGAGTATCCTCCTTACTTTCATTTTCTGATGACTGACTGAGGATATGTACACGTCCTGTCCCTCTCAAATCAAGGAGGACTAACAATGTGCCAGTTTTCATGAGGTTACCTTCCACTTCAGAAGGGCTAGTCACTTGGTCATTACTGCTGTCATTTCTGGTTTGACTAGTCATGCTTATCATCCTATTGAACAGCTACAGCGTAGCTTGATCACATGCTGTACCTTGCCTTATAAGCCAAGTTATTGTGTTCGATCGTGATTTCATTAATATCTTTCTTTTGACATGATCCAGAATTTCTATGTGATATATACATTTTTCTAAACTTGGTCACGATGTATGCCTGTTCACTGTGAGAAATTCAATAATAGTTACAGAAGACTGATGTTCTCAGCAACATTATGGGCAAAGATCTAGAGGCTGATTTAAAATATGCGACTCAAGAAGTGTACTTGCATACATTTAGTATGAGAGCTGTGATGGTTGAAGTAGCAAAATAGCAGAGCATCATGTACTTATGATGTCAGCTCTGTTGTAGAACATTAAGGTTTCTGCCAAATCCCCATGACAAAACTTTATATAGTTTACATACGGAACTATCCACGTCTTGACTAGATATTTAAAAAAAAAATTATATCACAAAGGATCACTACATGCATCACCATGCTCAACACAACTAGATCCCATGAAACAGTGACTTTCTGTGAAGCAAGCAAGGTGTTTCATTCAGAATAGAGAAACTTAGCATTAGTTAGTCCCTAAGAATGAGATGCTGTATTCTGAGTCTGAGACTTCCAAACAAACCAAAACTAATTTTTCTTCCAAACATTTAGTGTTTAACTACCATCAGTCTGTCACTGTGTGATGGCACATGTCCATGATCAATCAGAGGAAACAGCATGGTTTTATTTTGTAAGAATTGGAGAGAGGGCTCCCTGAATTAATAGCATGGGTTTAGCTTTGGCAAATTCAGTTCAGATTTGCTGAATGGGTCTTCAGCATTCCTCTGACTTTCTGTACTCTACCACCATCACAAGTATGCAATGAGTAACATAACTATGGTGATGCTAGGATATCTCCTGACACATTATTCAAAATGGTTAATGCAGTTCATTCTTGGCAGCAAGCAGCACAGATGGATAGCTGTCATGTGGAATATGACTTAAAAGTAAGCAAAACTTGCCTGAGAAAACTCCACAAGAATTTAAGAGATTATATTACTTTCTTTCAGGAATTGGAAGTCTTGCTGATGCAGAATCGCACATTCTCTGCAGAGATTGCTCACAACGTCTCAAGCAAAAAGCGAAAGGACATCGTTGAGCGTGCACAGCAGTTGGCCATCAAAGTGACAAACCCCAATGCTCGCCTCCGATCTAAGGAGGATGAGTAAATTATGTGACTGGTTGATTAATGTAATAAATTATAAAAAAATGTTATCAGTAGTTTTGTTTTCTTTCAAGTGTGGGTATGTGATTTGAAAAAGTCATTGATATGTATTTTTTTTTAATTGAAAGAATAATTCACAACTGTATCTGCTGTGCAATCAATACAACTGTAATATCAGACAAAGGCATGATCTTCATAGTTGCAAAACACAATAAAACAAAAAAAAAAACCTGATCAGCAGGATGATTTTGACCAATGCAGTGTATTTCATGTTAGGTTACAACATACATCAATAACTTTGAGCAAATTATTTCAACACTGAAAATCCAGATATGGAAGGCAAAAACTGTAAAAAACATGTTCAAGTTAAGAATCTTATGTGTAAATTTTAATTTCATGCAAACTTTCAATGAAACATGAATACTCCACTTATAGGGAAGGCATTTCAAAATGATCAGGTCTATATGAGTCATTTATCCATCTTCATCATGGCTTACCTACACAACTTCCTGATTTATTTACATTATAAGCATTTTTGATACCATAATCTTTTTAAGCTTGTTACACGACACTACAATGAAAGACTAGAAACATGATTAAGAAGAATGAGAATGCCTGAAAAGAGTACATCACTTGCCCTTGCATGCAGTAAATTCAGTACAATATTTACAAGTATAACTACGCTTGAACATGCTTACTGTGAAAACCCTCTATAATGTGCAATTTCAAACCACTTTGCTAATCCCAAAGTAATAAGCATGTTTGATCAGTCTCACTGATATGGCGAAAAAATGTTTCATCCTATGAATTTCATGATAAGTGTGTTCAAATGTACAGTATACAAGATGAGCAGAGAAAAATACTGTATGGTGCCAGGGTTGCCAAGTATCCTCCCACCCCGATAATATTCTGCCAGTTCTCTAGCGCTTCCAAGCACTTTATAGATACTTTTTTATGCAAGTTGTTATTTTCATTTTAAAATATCTTTACAATATGAAATCTCAGAGCATGAATCCATTATGTATTCTCCAAATTTCTTTTCTGTTTTGGCAACACACTGATATTATTGGCTTTGTTTCACATGAGCAAACACTCAAATTATAAGTTGGCGCTTGTGGAGACATTCATGGGTACCAAAGTTATCCATTGTTTCCATCCAAGAACTCACTAGGAGGTATTTGTGGGTATTTTCATGTACCACACCCATAGACAGTAATTACTAATATAGAGGGTGTGGGTAATTTGAGGTCCTCCAAAGGTAACCCATCACAAATGCCTGGCTGGATATGACAGTTTCTGAACATTAATAAAACATTTCTGACGACTAGAACAAAACCAAACCCCTTGTATATCTTTCTATGGCAATAAACTGCTCATTTCAAAACCTCATTATGTGACCGAGATCATGTAAAAATTTCTTCAATTCAGTTAAAAATCTTCATAAACAAGACCAATTGTTTCTAAGAATAGTGAATATTATATTACCAACAAGTAAAGCTACTGATAATATTGCAATTTCTTCCCCCTCTTTCCCCATATGAAAGGAATTTTCATAGGAATTTCTTTATCTTAGGCAAAAGTAATGAAACAAGTTAATATTTGTGGATACTATGTATACAGATTTTTGCCTTTAATTTTAAAATATCTCTAGAATGCAGAATCCCGAAACAGTGATACATCATATATTTTCCAAGTTCCTTCTTAGCAGCATGTTAATATCACTGGTTTTGTTTCACATGAGCGAATACACAAATAAACAGGCACCATTTTTTTTGACTGGTTGCAGAGGCATTCATCAGTACCTATGTGTTATTGTTACCCATACTCTTCATTGTAAAGACAGCTTGAAACTTCTCTGAGCTATTCATGGGCACTTTTATGCACCACATTTTATATAGTAAAATAGAGGCTGTGGATAACTTAGTGCCCCACACAGGCCTCAAAAGGTGGCCAGTGATAAATGCCTGGAAACAGAATTTCAAAACATGAATACATATTTACTGTACGTTATTATCTGATCTGGAGTATTTTGGCACAGTGGGTTATGCTAATCTTTCATGAAATGATACAGATTAGGTCAACAATGCAGGTAGGTCAAGATTTCCCAGAGGGAGAACTATTTCCCAGCATGCTTGTCAGCTTGGCAAGATCATCCCCTGCCCTCCTCAGAATTTCAGCAGCTATTTCACCTGTTGAGAAGAGAATAACACTGAGCATACTGTGGGTGAAGGGTAATGTAAAATTGTAAGTAGAGACAACAAACAAAAATTTATAGCTGAATCACACAAGAGACAGTGAAGTTGCACAGTCATTTCTAGCCACAAAGTTTCATTGAAATGTAGCTGGCTCTCTTGTCTTCCCAGTCTAATCTAGGCAGCCCAAAGTCACAGAGACATTAAATGTCTTGGATGTTTTGGATTTCGTTAGATTTAAACACATGAGCGGCACAGGAAAAACAATGATCATAACACTCTTTGACACCAATCTCTCTTAGTGGTGTGCATATTTTCTTAACTCTCTTTAGGTAGTGTTGTCTGCGTTGGCATAAAATTTATCAAACTGTGGACGAATCACATAACCCTCTCTAAAACTTTTGAAGAACCAGGGATACCAATCTTCAGAGAATTCTTCGAAACCATGCTTTTCATGTTGTTTATATCAATTTGGAAAACAGCTTGCCTTAAGACAAAATATCAACATTAAAAAAAATTCCTCTTGTTCTCGGTATGCCTTGGATATTCCTCTGTTATACAGACTGATCAGATCTAGCTGTAAGTAATTAGGAACATACACATTTATTTCTTAAGAAATGTCTTCCTGCTATTGTTAATTGCTGCTGAGAAGGACATATTCTAGACAAGACTGTGAAACAGCAGAAAGTTCAATGACTGTTATGAAATATATAGTGACATTCCATCAACAATGTAACCAGAGGGAATGTACAGACAAATGAGAAGTGAACTGCAAAAAGTGCAATATTTATTCCACTTACTGCCCAGCTTGCCTCCTTCTACCCTGTCAATTTTATTCTTCACGTTGTTGAGCATTCTTGAGGTTGGAGTTGAGGAATCTATGGGGTCAATTTTGAATGTTGGGGTTTGAGGTCTAGGCTCCATCTCCTTCAAGGGTGGCAAGCAGCTCTGGAATGTCAGTGGATTCTGATTTTCTGCATTATTAGTGATCACCTGGTACAAGGAGTCTGATTCTAAAGCTGTGGGCTGGAACTTCATTCTCAGTTCCTCTGATTTGCCCAGTAGCAGTCTTGCCTCTTTCAGTGCATTGTCATCTTCAAATGTAAACCTGGGACGCTGATCATGGTCAAGGTATGTACTGGCATAATTAAGATCTACTGAAGGCTGATAAACAGTTTCTATATTATCCAGCTGTCTCTCACTTAAAGGTTGAGTATTGGAATCACTGGAAATATTCATTCCCTTCTTGTCAGTGGACATGCTCAGGTAGGGACTTGCACTTCGCATGCTCACATCGAACATATTGTTTGTGTCAAGACCACTATCATTAGCTTTGTCAACAGTGAGATATTTAGGGTAGGATGCAGCTAATGGAGATGACTTAGAACTGTGACTGTCTTGGCCAACAAATTTTTTAAAGACAGGAGCAAAGGCGCCTGACCATGAGGCATTAGTGGCTGGATCGAAATCTGACTTTTCTGGTTCTTCATTAAATGAGAGTGTCAAGTCTCTACTGACACTGCTCTTCTCCCTTGAATTACGAACATCAGATAATGTTCTCATTTTCCTCACAGGACGTTTTTCATCTTTCCTCAGCAACACCACATCATCTGCTGAAGAAGATTTCTCTTTTGAAATTCCATGGGCAAGGCCTAGAAAACTTCCATCATGATCAAGGCTTATTTCTGACTTGTAATGAAGCTTTGTGAACTCATCTGATACATTAGTGTGAATGGCTGGCTCTTTGTGTTCTCCAAAATCAGGGAAGGCACATGAAGTAAATTCTATTGGGGCTGAGGGAAATGCAGTATCTTGAGAATTGGATGCAGACTCCTGATTGGTCAACTGCAAACTTGCTGTCTGATACCCTGTGTCCTGACTTGATAATGATGGAGGTGCCGTGACAGCCATTTCATTTGTGGACTCTGATGACAATCCAGACATAAGCAGTGTCCTCCGAAATTGGCTGCCAGATTTATTTCCACTTGGATTGCCTTCACTGTCATCATGGGAAGCATTTCCTGCCAGAGAATGTCTTTCTGTAGTTCCAGAGAAGTGTTCATTGCTGTGTGCCTCTGAGTTTCTCTCAGATGATGCCCTCTTTTGAATCAGAGTTCCAGTTTTTTCAGCTGTATATTCATCATCTGGATCATCTGCAGATCACAACATGTGAAAGTCTCTCACTTAGTATTATACTAAATCTCAAGAAGCGCTGACATAAAATGGAAAATTTGATTCATTCAGAAATGCCACTGAGGCAAAAAAAGAAAAAAAAAAAGGAACATAGGAAATCATTTTCATTTTCTGATTTCCAACAATGTCATCACAACTTTCACTCCAGAAGAGCATTATTCTAAACTTAGCATCCCTGGCAACATTCTTTCATGAGTCCAAGATAGTTCAGAGATAGAATTTGTGTGAATGTACACATAACCCAGTGTTACATGTAGTGTTGACTTAGTAATCCCTTGTCACAATGACACATGAAACATTTTTCTACAGTTATAAAAACTACACTGAAGAATAAACCCAGCAATATAATCCACAGAATTTTTAAAAAAGCTGTATTTTATCATGCAAGTTTCCATGATTACATTCACATCTATCTACCAGCTATCATAGTGCCAGTGAAATGCAGTGGAGAATGGATAATGCGTACACCTTGGGACTGACCTAAAGTGTGCTTATTAACAGAAATACATACAGTGAAACTCGAATATAACGAGCATGGATAAAACGAGTTCTCGCATGTACCGAGCAAAATGAAAATCCCCGTTTTTTTCCCTTCTTTGTAATAGTAAACTTGCCTTTCATATAACGAGCACAAAATCCGCTAAACACGGCCCTAACGAGGTAACCGACCTGCAATTAAGCCCTCGCAACCCTTTCGTCCGCAATAAAACTTTCAGCGGCGAGGAACTCGAACATTTAGGCTACGTAACAATTGCCAACAATAGGCAAGTCTCGCTGTCTCGCTTATGTAATTTACCGGTAGGATTACCGGTACAAACTAGTTGCGCAGTAGGCCAAGAAGCGGGGTAGGGAAGGATGCGGTGGAGATGTGACCATGCGACGGGAGGAAGATGGGATTGATATGCTCGGCTAATGATTGGCCAAGCCTGTTGTTTAGACCAATCATTGCGCTAGGCAATTTTGATTTCAATCATAACAATCGCAGAAACGGTGATTATGATCTGTCAGTCATTCGTTTCTCGACTCTCAACATTTGCATTGCTTTGTTTACACATTAAAACATGGCGGTACCTAGCCACGCCACGGGGCCCCCAGGTTTGTGGCAAACTTGTGGCATGCTGGCATGTTTACCTGGGTGACCCCTGGATAGACAAGGCGCTTCCGCTCTACCTGCAGCGAGCAGTCTAGCCATGTTAGATCTAGTATATGGGTCTCCCTGACACTACTGACGGTTTTTACATGATTTTCAGTGGACCATGCGTGTAATGAGCCATCGGTTCTAATGAGCACCGACGGTCGGTCCCGACGACCTCGTTATATCCGAGTTTCACTGTATTAACTATACTAATACCCTTAGAGAAGAAAAATTGCAAAAAAAAAAAGAAAAAAAAATAGTTTACTCAGTCTTAATGTATAATGTGCTGAGTATGTGCGCATGAAGTGTGCTAGACTAGCTACACTGAAAACGTGTATTATACCTAGGATTGAGGAAAAATCCAGCTGCATCATCGCTCTAGGACTCTCTGTTTCTTGATGTTGGTAGAAGATGCCAGAGGATCTCAAAGACTTGCTCACTGAAATTAATTTTATTTTTTGAATAAATATGATGAGCGCTTCTCATTTCAAAACTGGACTCAAGTGGTGAAAGAACAGGCTAATTTAATCATATGAAAAATTTTACAACAGTATTAGTCACATGAGAATAAAGTACAGACAAAGGACATTGTAGTAATATCTAGAAATTTTCCAATTGAAACTTTCTCTTACAAGCCAAGCACTTGGAGAAGCAAGATTTTCAAGCAGCTTGTCTAGCCTTTGTGTTTACAGTCAGTTTCTGACACTGATTAAGAACATGTTTGAATGACTAATCAGATGAATAACAAAACGTGATGAGTTTATTCAAAAAGCCTTATCTGCTACCTGATCCTTGATAATTAGGGATTGGCAAGTCTGCTTTCGATTTGAGAGCAGAAGGTTCAGATTAGAGACACGTAGCCCACGTGAATACCAGTGAAGTGGCAAAGTTTCAAAGAATATTTTGAAAAGTGAGTATTATCTCTGGTTATGTTGCTGCATCTAACTGATGCCATTAACTTAAATTTGTTACTCTGTCACTACAATTATCTGGTTCATCCCTGACTTCAATCTAAATACAGTGGAGGTCATTTAAACCAAAACTTTTCAATCCAAACAATTTTTGAGGTCCAGCTCAGTTTCCTATACTCCTTGCATGTTCACTCCACTTTTTGTGTAAAAATAAACTTTCCACATTTTTTTCTCTAATATTTGCTAGTCATCATCAGAGCCTCCTTCTTCCTCTTCTGTAATTCTCGTCACCCATTAGAGGCCACATTACCACAGAATTTTCTCCTTTTTTTCTCTCAATTCCAATAAAATTGTAGATACACTGTAACTTTTCACTACATGTAGCTGATCATATAGGGCATATGAAAGGCACTGCTGCTATACTGCTATTACTGCAATAGGTAGGCCTACTCCTTTCAATCTGATAAAAACTTAATGTGAAACAATTTGCTCGGTCCACCAAACTTTGACAACCACTGTATTGAAAAGGATCTATGAATGAATAACAAAGATTAACTGATCTCATAACCCTCTGCTTGTGCATACATTTCCCTGAATAGTGGTGATAACTGTGAACATCATTCTATTATGTGATGAAGATATGCTGTCACATCCACCAGTGGATAGGAAATGAAAAGGACTGACCTCTCCCAGCGATAGGTGACAACTCAGGGGAAGCTAGCAGATCACTTTCAGATAAAGCATGGTGGTGTCCTCTCTCATCTGGTACTTGACGTATAGGACTAGATGAGAAATGACCCTGTCCAAAGAACCAGGAGTGCATTTAATGTATTAAAGTATACCGAATTCACTGACGCTAAACAAAATATGAGCAAAGAGTGGAACATGACACTATTAATCTTAATACAGTTGATATCTCTGTTCTAGAAACTATAAACAAACTGGATCTGTTTGAATTAACTAAAGCATTATAATTCATCACCCTCACTCTCTCTTAAATGAAACAAATGTTCAATTCAAAATTCTTGCCAGTATCACTGCAATACCAACATAGTCATTTAGACATCGTAAGCCACAACTCCAACAATCACTATTTTCTCTTTCTACTTTTCCATTGTCAGAGGAATTTCACAGGCTGATATGGTCTGTTACATTGGCTTTTATTGGAGGAAGCAAGATTTGATGATGCAGTCACATTACTCTTCACATTCACATCTTCTTAAATCAGAAGTGAACTTTGTTGGAGTTCACTAATTAAGAATGGTCTATTGTAAAGGAGACTAATAATCTCCAAAAATGCTGTCAAGCAGCACTGAACTGAACTATTGACCATTTATAAACGGTATTTGCATCCTCAGAATTGGAAAGATGACTAAGAAGCTGTACATAATGAAATATGAGACTCACAGATCCAACTTTATTTGGTGTCTGCTTCTCCCATTCAGGAGTCGTCTGCTTCNACTGTGTAGCTGGATATGGTTTTTGTACTTTACGTTCCACTTTTCCAACCCTGGGGTTAAAATGAAAAACTCAAAGTCTTGACGAAGAAATGTTCCTCTGGCCTGGTTTTCACTTCTTGCGGGTTATTCACTGTCACAATTCAGTATCTAGTATGTCCTCCTCTTGCGTTGATCACACAAATGCATCTCCTTCTCATAGAATTGACCAGTACCGCCAGCTGTTGTTGAGGAAGCGCGTTCCAAGAAGCGGTGAGCGCCTGAAGCAGTTCATCGTTGTTTTGGGCGGTTGGTCCATATTTGTCACAGCTCGTCCAAGCATGTCCCACACATGTTCGATCGGATTCATATCTGGGGAAACTGCAGGCCACGGGTTAATGACGTCGACGTTGTTAGCGGCAAAAAACTGCTGAGTCACCCTGGCTCGGTGAGGAGGTGCGTTATCCTGTTGAAGGATGATGGGGTTGTGCTGCTGCAAAAATGGGAGGATGTGGGGCTGCAGAATATTGGCGATGTATGCTGCACCTGTAAGGGCGACAGGCACATGCACAAGAGCAGTTCTATGGTCTGTTGTGATGCCTCCCCAGACTATTACCTGTCCATAGCCTCTGTTCGGGGCTTCATCAATGTACTCACCTGCAAATCTCTCGCATGCGACCGTCATGTCGTCCCAGGACAAATCTCGACTCGTCTGTAAAAAGGACCGTTGCCCATTGCTGTCTTGTCCAGTGCAAGTGGAAGTGTGTACGCGCCCATTGGAGGCGGGCCCGCCTGTGATGAGGGCGCAGGAGAGGTCGTTGCAGCGGCCGTCTTGCTCGTATTCCATGGGCACTGAGGCGGCGTGAAACAGTCTGACGACTGATTGCACGGTGTCCAGGGATGTTTTGAGCAGTATGGGTAGCATTTTGAAAACGGTTTCTCAAATGCGTTACCCGGATGAATCTGTCCACAACAGGGGTAGTAACTCTTGGTCTTTCTGTTCTCGGGCGGTCTCTTGTGGATCCAGAGGCAATGAAACGTCTTTGCAAGTTTTGAATTGTCCGTCTGGTGACATTTAACAGCCTAGCCACTTGACTAATGGAAACACCAGTTTCAAGATGGCATATCGCACGCCCGCGTTCGTCTAAGAAAGCCGCGGCATGACGAAAATTGTCACAAAAAGCAAACAATAATCCCAGTTTCAAATAGCGACTGAGTCAAGCAAAAACGTAGTGACAATTAAAATGGTCTACACCCTCATTTAAAAGCAAAAATTGTGTTAACGTGTCAACAGTGAGTACCCGTTCGGGAGGGTGAACTCGTAATCACAACCCGACATCACGCATTGTACACACTGTAAAAAGTGTTCACAACAACTCAGCCAAGAATGAAGGTGATCGGTTGACTATGAAAAAAGTTATGCCACGTAAAAAACTGTATACTTTCTTTTGGACGTGAGTATATAAACGGTATTTGCATCCTCAGAATTGGAAAGATGCCTAAGAAGCTGTATGTAATGAAATACGAGACTCACAGATCCAACTTTATTTGGTGTCTGCTTCTCCCATTCAGGAGTCGTCTGCTTCCCGGGAGATGGAGAAATTTCTTCCACAGTCCTGTGCATAAATCATAACACCACAATGTCACTGGTGAATATGCATCAATAAAAGTAAAGAAAACTAAATGTGTTGGCTAAGGCAAGGTGGGAGCATCTCCTCCAGTGTATCACATTCAAGATCTTCAATGATGACTGTGATCAAAATCTGATAAAATTGTTCCATGTGATTAGTTTATGCCAGTTTTAACTGTACATGAGAAATATCAGAGGTTTAAAGTTACTAATAATACTAACATAACTTAAGATTTATACTGGAAGAGACATATTTTACACGATCTGATAGAAAATGTCCGTGTTCATTATGCTGAGGTGGTGGCTTGCACTACTGTAATCTTACTATCATTTAATCCATAATTTTATATACTGCAACATAGCCATGCAAATATTTCTCTTACCTGGCTGGCAAGATAGGTGAACCGAATACATCACTATCATTTTCATTAAGTTGACTGAGGAGTCTCCTTCGAATAAATGAGGTTCCAGCTGAATCATTACTTGGAGAAAGCTCTGTCTTGTGGTCTGGTAGTTGATATTTTCCTGCGAGGATATCAAAATGAGGTAAAGTAAACTAATGCTATCTGCAATCCAAATCCAACCGTAAAAACTCCAGACAGCTTACCTCAGTGCACATGTTTAATCTCTGATTTCTGAATATTATTTACAGGGCTTGCACGATGGAATACACTGCCCATACCCTAACTAAATTGGTGGATTTCAAGTTTTCAAGGACCAGAGCAGAGTTAGGTCTACCGGTGGAAGGTGAAAAATTCTATCTGCTAACAAGTTGTCACAGTGATTCCAATTCTGCGGTATACTATATTCTTTAATACTTCTTGTCCATACAACTGACGTATTACATGACTATGTTTGCTCAAAAGTCATCGGCAACAACTATTATCGCCAAGTTAAACTGTACATTCCCTTTTTTGGAGGCTTTTGGGCTGACAATGGCAACTGAATCTGTGCATGCATGACAGCAAACAGCGCACTTCATTGACATTGCCATGTATGAGATGTGTGTGAAGCATACCCAGAGTCACAATAATAACGTTTATAAAATGTTTGCCAGGCAAGGCTATGGCTATCTTACTGAGCTGTATGGCTCTGCTCCGGGGGTTAGGATTGGCTACAAGCTCACCCTTGGGTTAACTCCAGGCTAGCTATGGGCCTGCTGGTAACCACGTGCTTAAAAAAAATTATCACCACACAGACATCTTAGAGCTTACCTGCTAGCTCAGCTACCAGATCAACATCCGGGGGAACTGACATGGCTGTCTGGCATGAAACTACAAACACACAGAGGATAAAAATAGAGAACATTGCAAATTGTGCACAAACAAGTCACAATTGTATCTCAGTAGAGATGCCTGAGTACAGCATAATGAGAGATCTTGAGTGTAACCATTTATATGAGATTTCATTTCCACATTTTCTACACGAGAATAACCTTCCTCAGCCATCTGTGAGCTCTTATAACACCATACTTAAAAAAAAATTCAATTTTTCCTAGAGATTCCAGAAATTGATCTGGTTAACACACCATCTTTTCTACAAAGAATGAAATTTTAACTTTAAAACCAGTAAATGGAACAGATAACGTGTCAAGTGTGATAAGACATGAGATAAATTTACCTGATTTTATTGCTCCTGGAGTGCGAGGTAAGATATGCTTCACCTTTTCACTCCAAGGGGAGGGAACTATGAGCTCATTAGAAAAAAACTGGTTGATAGCTGACTGAATTCTGGAATCTTGCTCCTTGTCACTGAAATTTGAATATGAAAATAGCAGTTATCAGTTAACCCTCTCCTGTTTACATTCATCATAAATACGCTGATCTGCTTTCCCTTTTCATTTTCCAATATACGCCATACAAACATAGAATACAAAACTTTTCATTGTTACATACTTGTAACCGTCTGCAGAACCTAAATGTTGTTTGCTGTGGTCAGTAAGAATTAGAATTCCTAACTCAACTATGTTTGGTTTTAAACGAAATTTTGATGGCAATCAAACAACGAATTACATTCTAAATGAAGTTTTCTAACAGATATGGTATCAGATATGTGGAGTTCTCTCCCATGCTTTAGGGTTATGAGGTTTAATTGTCTGGGGTGGGGTTTAGGGGGAGAGTGTTAAAGCCCTAGGAACTTATGATGAAAACAAAATAATGGTCCTAGCACAATCATACGTTATCAGGTAAAACATATCAAGTGATCAGAGTTTTCTGCAAACAGATTCTGGTGACTATAAATTGAAAAATAATGATCTCACAAGTCTCCACAATATAAAACAGAATACCTGTGATGAAGAGATTCCTGAAAATTATCAGCTCATATCAACCAGTCATCAGACAATATGTGATGAACCCAGGTGTTATCTGTTTGTTTATTTGTTTGAGTTCAACTTTACTGTACCTTTTCAGCACATTTATGAAAGCTCCCGATTAGACTGGTACAGAATGGTGCCTTTTAACACTGCGAAAAATACCTGGGGAGAACCCAGGACCCTCTGCACTCTCTCAGTGCCAAAATAGAGTGACAGTTTCCATCAGTTGATGATGTATATTGGATACCCTAAAGTTTGCAAATAACATAACACCTGAAAGTAACATTCCACCTGAAATGTGCATCACTATAACATTTTGCATTTATATGTTTGTACATAAAGACAGCCATCTTATCCTATAATATATTATATCCCCTTTGTCTTATTTTCAAGGGCTAAAATACACAAAGTGGAATCTCCTTGTTTTTGTGCTGGACTGTGTGACAGCTGAAGCATTACTATCTGTAACTATACTTACATTCTCTGCTGATGATGATGCTGTCTCCTGATGTCGGAGTCCTTGATTTCAACTGGCATCAATAAGGCTGCATGTTCCAGTGACCAGAAAGCCTGTGATGAAAACAATACACAGTTGATTCTGATTAATAGAAATTTTACTATTATCAGTTTCTCTGAAAAAAAAATTAATTTCTATAATGTAGCTGGATCACAACTTAGTCCATCAAAGTAAAACTTTCCAGTGACCATAAATGCAAAGATCAATGGTGGAAGGATTAACATTTAACAGATCGTTGAAACTGTGTGACAGGATGGAGCCAGAGGAAACACAGATAAATCAAAATTATTAACCACTAATGTAGTCTGTGGTCTGCTGTTTTCAAGGCAGCGACAAGAGATCCCATATGAACACTGCATGGAGCCCCTTCCCTAATGAAAAGATGAGTTTTGGTAAATCTATGTCAAAATGTTGCATATTATTAGTGATTAGACAGTCGAGCATTGGGTGGGTATGTGCTGTTTAGATCAATGGCATTGTGCAGCCAAGAGAGTGACTTGAAAAGATTTTGGAAGAAAATTATTTTGATGTTGCTGCACAATCTAAACTGCCACATGGTAGACGTGTGTATTTTTTTACTGTTCTGTACAATCAGGGAGCATGGGGTAAATAGGGAACAGGCTACTATCCCTCCATCCACCTTAAGAATTGACCAGAAACAATAGAGCCATTTAATCACAACTCTACTGTTTTTTCCCCAGCAGCACTTAATCGCAACTTTTTCTGTGTTCCTAAAAGGTTGCAATTAGGCAGAGTCAACTGTATTCATATAATAATGTCAGGAGCAGATTTCCTGTGAGTTTGGGAAAAGCTGATATACAGTAGAGTCCACCTAATTCGAACTCAAATTAATTGAATTTCTCTTAAATCTACAGGAAATCAAGGTACAAATTTTTTTCTTCTTTGTGTATAGTACATGTTCCTCCGTTATTCAAACTCGGCATCGTGGGTTTTCTTTAATTCAGACCTGCAAATTTGCCTTCGCCCTTCCTCCACATCGTGCAAAATCACAGTAAACGGGTGTGAAACAAAGAAGTTGGTACCTGAGAGAGCAGGAGTTGATAGGTAGGTAAGAGTGTGTATTGTACAGCATTACTCCATGACTGACTCAGGGGAACGTCAGGCAGGAGTACATAGGGTAAAAAACTATCAATAATCATGCACTTGGCGACACGGCACTATATGATGTACCTGCACAAAGTAGCACTACTGGTTGTCTACATGTGCCACTGTTGAAAAGCAAATGGTTTTCTAGGCCTAGGCCTACGACTACGTGCTACAGAAAAAGTGTGTGATGAGACAAATAAAAACCCTAAAGGACCACCTATCATTTATTACTTGCAGACAGCAAAAAGACTGCACAAGCAACACTAATCTTGCCATTTAGCAGACTAGAAACAAGGAAAAACTTTTTGTGACTAAGAATAAACTAAAGCAGAGTAAATGGTAACAGTAGGTCTCTGTTGAGTTGGCCGTATGGAGCTTTGAAATATTGACTGAAATGACAAAAAAATGCCAAAAGCATGCATCAAACTATCAAAATAAATGATCTATAGGCAAACCAAATTTGAGATAGAAAGAGAGCATAAACTACCCACAGGAGTCTTTATTCAAAACATCTTCATTTTTTTTCCTTTTACTTGAGAGAGGGAAAGAGGATGAGGCTTCATTTTTTTTTTCTCCAAACAGGCCTCCTTATGGTTAACGCTACTCAAATACCTTTTTCAGAACTTGCAAAATTAGAAGAAAAAAAAAAAAAAAACAACAGCAAGGCTGGAAGGGATGACCTTATTAAACTTCCCCCATGTGATGGAGATGGTATGACCATAAATCAAAATACCATGGCTATATGGTTACTCTCCTGGTTAAAATCATATAGATTGAATTCTGGTAATCTGAACTCCCTACGGTGGTCCCAGCGATTTGAACTTAAGCGGACTCCAATTTATTACTTTCAGGAAAGAGTACCTTGTGTTGCAGCTCTTTAGTGATGTGTTAGAATTTCCATGAATACTTGTTTATTATGGACAAACTTAGAACTGAGTTCTGTAAAGCCTACATTTGAAATAAGGGAACTTAGTGTCGTGAGAATTGGGAGGAAAAAAGCATGCTCCCTATTTTAGAATTTTTAACATTACAGAAATTTACTGCAGTAGAATTTAAAAACTCATGTTACTCAAATGAAGTCACAGTGTTCAAGAATTCCTTTGGACTGTGCCATTTAATTGGAGAGTAAGCCCAGCCAACAAACGGACATGCAAACTGCCTCAGCTCAGATCTGTTCTCATATTTCAATTACTAGATGCCTTTTTATATCACTTTTCTTTACTGCAATATTTGGAAGGATAGTAAAGAAGTGATTTGTAACGAACGGTTTTACTTGTGAAATTCTGAAATATAGTACTCTCATGTGAACCATGCAACTGAATTCGAATTAGTGAAGTGTCCCCCCCAATCTCTCCTCTTATATTTTAAATGAACTTGAACTGGTAGTACTAATTTGTTTATGGAAGAAATAAAAAATAAATCAGTGTCTAAGTTTCACAACCAGCTGAGTACCTCCTCCTTTCTCTGTCCTTTTGCTGCTGAGCCAGCTGTCTTAAACATGCTAGGGCTGAAAATGGGCATGTGCAGTCGATCATGATCCATCTCAAATGGGTTGACAAATTGACGACCTGGAGTAAAACCGTAAGAACCTGTGCTGGCAGGTGAGAGAATGAGTGGTGTTGTGGCATGGGATGGCGTGACCTCAGCTCCTCTTTCCTGGTGCTGACGCTGATTTCTGTTTGGGGTTTTAAATATTGCTTGCATCCCTGAAGGCGAAAGAAGGGGAAAAATATCTGGGATAAGCTAAATATCTACGCCTTACTGAGAAGTGTAACCAGGCATATGATATGAATATTAACAGTACTAACACTGAGCAAAAGCAACAAACCATGCAAAACTCTTTATTTCTATCCAGTTTCATGTAACAGCTGCATAAAGAAGGCAAACATTTTCTAGCTGGTTATTTTGCACTGTGGAAATGCATAATCCACCTAACTAACTTATTTAAATGACAGTTGCAGCTTACATACCATTTTCGTTTGGGGATAGCAAATATGGTGACATCATATTGTGCTGTTGATGACGCAGATGACTGCTTTCTTTTCCATCTGTGAAAGGATAATGAAGACAGTACTTCAGATACAGAGCCTTCAAAAGTGACCTGCTACAGCAGGAGACCATGTTAACTTGGAGTAGCTCATTTCATAAACGATAAATAATACAAAACTGTTTTTTTGTCTTCTAAGTAATTTCAGTACACAATGGTGTGTCAAGTGCAACACACCAGTTAAGAGCTAGAGAATTAAGTGACATCACATTAAAATTATGAGAAGGTTCATAATAGCAGGTAAGTCCATGAAGGAAAAACAACACAGTTTTTTAGTATTTGACCTCTGTATGAATACACACTGCATAGCACTAGGGGTGTTCCAAGTGATCTAGAACACTCAAAAGAAAAACACAACAGACGCATCAAAAGGAACACACAAGACACAAACATGAAAAATCTGATAACCATTTCTGTTCTTACTGAAAGCTGTTCCACAGCTGGGGCTGATAGTGACAGTCTGTGCTCCTTGAGCCTTTGTGCAGATTCTTATCTTGCGCATTGGACTTGATGTGCGGGGCTCAGGATGGTCAGCAACTAAATACATTACAAAACAATGAAATTAGTCACAGGAATGTAGCAGGACATGTCTGTGCAGAATGGGACAGAGAAATGCAATGTTGTTTTGATACTGTTGACTTCTATTCATGCAACACATCATGTCTGCTCAACTCATTTTACAGTTAGTGCATAGTATCCTAAGTATACCCTAGATAGCTTATACAGTGGAAACCGCATAAACCGAGGTGCTTGGGAAATGGTGATGGCCTCGGTTTAAGCGTGTTCAGTTTAAGTAAGGGGAGGCCACTGGGTAACATCAATGTTGCCAAAGTATTCCATGGTTATTTCCCTCTGCTCTCTCCACCTCCTCGATCGATAAATTCGCCCGTCTCACTGATGGCATAACAGTATTCCTGGTACTAGTCTACGCCCGACAGGCATGCTGTAAGCCAACACTACACCGGCCGGCCCTCTCGTTTCTCTGTCACACTCATCCCCCACCCATCATCACCCTGCCTTAGCACCATGCAGAGAGCACTGTTTTCTCAGTCCAGCTTTGAGCATCATGCGGAAATAACTGAGTGAAATGTGTACAGTAAACAGGAGCAATCTGAAGTTTTTATCACCACTGAGCGGTGAAATGACCTCAGTTTATGAGAATCGGTCCATTGCGAATTCCGTTTATCAGTTCAAAATTAATATAGACAAAGAGGCAAAAAAACAACTCACTTCACGGTTACAAGAAAATCGGTTCATAAGACCTCGGTTTATGTGGTCTCCACTGTAGTTATAAACTCTGAAGAAATCATAACATTACCATCATGGTTATTAAATGTTCTTTGCATCAGCAAGTGGTGCCGTATATCCCCGCCAGCCTCTTGGTACTTGAAATGTCCGTGGCCATGGCTGTCAGGACTCAGTTCTTGTACCTTTCTATCTACTGTCTGATCATCTAAGTATTCCCATTTATCATGGGCAGAAGAATGACTGTTACTGCAAGTCACTGAAGGTCTTAAAATGTTTTGTTCTTCAGTCAGCAATGGTGAAGCTTCATTGATTGCATCTGTGATATTAGGAATGACAGTATCTCTGGAGGTACATGGAGTTTCAAACCCAGTACTTTCTTCAGCAAAGCGACAGTGATCCCTGCTTGGAAAGTCAACGTTATCACAGGCCTCTATACTTTCAGAATCTGTAGCAAATGCCTGGGAAGTTGGTGGCAGATCGATCTTTACTTCAGCAACTGATGAAGTTGGAACTGAGAGACTGCCAAGACTGTTAGCACTGTAACATGATGTAGATGAAGGACCAGAGATTAGGGAGGCAGATGAAAATTGAGGAGATTCCTTATCATCTTCTTCCTCCATGATGGAACTTGATCATCAGCTCCTCCACAGTAAGATTTCCTGCAACAAGAAGCACAGGCGTTAAATATTTTAGTACTAGTCTAGTCGTGATCTTATTGTAGAACTATAGACATAGACTGCAAGACAACAGTGATTGAGTGAACTAGATCTAGACTAGACCTAGACTCTAGGACTTAACAGATTTACTGAGGCCAAGAAAAAAATGTCCTTCAAATTATAACAAGTATGAAAATGGAAACATTTTTTTTTATATAGACTAACTCCTTGTTTACATCACAATGATCTATTTTTATGGCAATGGCAAATATGCTGCATGCAATCATACAATAATGAATAACAATGAATTGAAATTCAGCTTGCTTCTCAGTCTCACTAGTCTCAGTATTAAGGTTATTTTAGAGTTTGTAGGATTTTCACTGCCGTTACTATTTGCCTTCCGCTCTCTTGACACGTTAGATTCGCACGATTTATAAATACACTTGCAAGTGTGTGCCAGTCTGATACTTTTTAGTCCCTCTTGATATACGACACATAAACAGATAAACGTGGAGATGTGTTTGAACTTGCATACGTTCAGATCCGTTTCTCATTACTAGCGTTCAAATTTTAAGTTTTTGAAGTGAACAATAAGACTACTTCCGGATCATATTATTCCTGTATGCCTGATTGTAAAGCACGAATGGACCGTTAATTTAGCAAAAGACACTGTCTAGCCGTAGGCTGCGATCCATACGTTTCAATTTTAGGCCTAGACCTATTTTCCCTTCATTACCAGTATATTCTCACATTAATACAGTCATATTCGTGCTATACTATATGCTGCTTTCATAAATTTCCTTCTGAGCATGCATTTTTACTCAAGTAAGGGGTTTTCGGGAAAAATAGCTGAAACCGCAGAATATTCACATCCAAAGATATAATGCAAGAAAGAAGTGATAAAATAGAAACTATGAATAACGTTTAAATTAAAAGTTCACAATATTCCAATTCTCTTGTTGTGGCTGAATATCACTTCAAAAGCCTGGCCATTAAAAACCTTAACCTTTCAAAATGGCGTCAAATCCGAAAGCAAAGTCTCCCGCTGCCTCTGAAACAATCGATAGTAAGTAAGCTATATTCTGCATTAATTTACACAAAGTCGGTCCTCAAAAGTCGAAGGGCTTATTCTATACAATAACACTAGAAGTAATTTACATTTAGTGACAATGAATGAATGATTGAATTGATAGGTTTAGACTAGACTTAGAGTGAGTCAGTGACTGTACGGTTGTACCAGTCATCGGCGTATTTTAACATCTCTGTTTTATCTCCAGCAAACAGAGTAAGACATGAATATCTTTACCCTAGATTTTATAACAGTATTAATCCTTGCTCCTAAAACTGTGAGGTTACTGGCATTCTTTCTACACGGATATTATTTAAAATATCGTTTTTGAATAGCAGTGCGATCTGGGTCATTTTGGTTGGGGCCAAACGCTACCAGTCAGCGGCGTATGCTTTTAAACAAAATCCAGGACTTGTGCGCGATTACTAGTTTAAACATCATAAAATGCAATAAAAATTAGGCACACTTGCCAGTTTTTGCTTGCTTGTGTTCATTATTTGCAAAGTTATGCTAAGGTAAGTACTACCAATCGAAGGCCGATGCGCACTGCGGCGCCATTATGATGAGAATGGAAGAAATTTCCGGGCGGTCAAGGGACAAATATACCAGGGACCGTTCATTATAATTTTCAACTCTGATTATTTCCAACTTCCTGCATCTTTTGCCTTGTCAAAAACAATAAAAAAACAACAAAAAAAAATCATTAAAGAACATAATTAACATAAAACAACTGAGAATAAATGTCCATGTTGATCTGTTCAATTGTTGTGTGCAAGAAAGGGATGGCCTAGGAACAGCAAAGGGTGGTGGGTATATGAACTTGGAAAGGTGCTGGTGGTGCATAATGTAGTAAAGTTGTGCTTTCATGCCAGCAATCAACTGTAATTTTCTCAGTGGGAGGAATTCCATATGTGTGCCAGAAAGATTTCCGCATGGAACACATCCAACCAACAACATACCCTAACCTTAACCCTAATCATACTCTAACCCTAACCCTAACCCTGACACTGGGTTAGGGTTATGGTTAGGGTTAGGGTATGTTGTTGGTTCGGTGTGTTGCTTGAGGAAATCTTTCTGGCACACATATGGAATTCCTCCCTTCTCAGTAACCACTAAAGCTACATCCATCAAACTTATGTCACTTAAGCATCTGTATGAGACAAATCATCTGCACTTTTATTTATGACATACAGTTATTTCTTCACGGAGTTATTGGCACTTAATGATGTTGTGCAACAGAAGTAGGTAGGCTGCCTCGCAGCACCTTTAGATCATGTTTTCTGGTTATGAGTTTTCTAATGACTTGGGATGATCTGTACCACTTCTTTATCTTGCTATACCCTACAATTTGATGTATGACATGTTGATGTAACTTGCACAACTACCCTGCCAGCGTCCATTAACCTTTCACTCATTGTCCATTTTTTCCATATCAGTGCCAAAGTTATGCATCAAAAGTAGTAGCTCTCCAATATGTCCGTGTAACCATGTTATATTTCACACCAATTTCCCCTTGAGTTAGTCTGGTTTTGAGTACAAGTCTGGCTTTAGTCAGAGTCTATGCCTCAACGCAGTCGAGCCCACGTCTGGCTCCCGCGAGGCTCTTCATGCCTTCTCCCCCATCAGGCTGGCTGATAGTCTGGAAGCTGTGACTGAAATTAAAATGTTCTATCTGCACTACATGTGATTAAACTTTGATGTCGTCCACTCTACACAGCTGCGTTCCTGACGTCTGTTCATACCAACTACTGACCCGTTGAGGTTCAAGTTAGGATAAAGCCCATAGCCGAGCTTGCCTTCCCGCCCCTCTTCATCTTCATCTACATCAACATCAACATCAACAGACAACAAACACCAAACCTTCCCTTCTCCTCATTTACGACAATAAGGACGGCAGCAGTTGTTGAGTTTGCATAACAGTTGAGGAGATGTAGCCAGTTCACAAAGAAATATTAACTCCAATCACCAATGTCAACACGATATCCTTTGAACTTTAAGAAATAAATATAATAAAATAAAGTTGAAGGGGCAGACTTTATAATCATACGGACATAAAATAGATCATATTACATGAATTTATATATTATGAACTATGTTAATGATTTCAACTCCACAAACCCTTACTGATCGCGCAAATAATGCAAACAAAAATATGTTTTATTAAAAAGCAGGGAATGCCATGGATTGGGGGAAATATATTGAGCGTTTTTAAAAACCCCTTTGCTCAAATTTACATTGGAATTAACTTATTTACGTCATGCAATATATTTCCGAAAAAAAGCAATGACGGCTCCCTTGGGATATTTTGTAATGGTAAATACGGTGCTCACAAAGAAAGTGTCACATGAGACGGACACTCTCCGACCGCCGAACATGGGTCCGGTGAGAAGGTAAGGGTAGAAAAACATTTTTTTTTCAATGCAATAATTTAATGTTCAAGCTAAAGTTTCGGTATTTACCACAGATGACCTATTTTTCTACTCTTTGTACGAAACTTACCGGCAAATATTCAGTAGTTTTAAAGATATTTTCAATTTTCCTAGAACGCAATGATCGGCAACGTCCTAGCTGTTGCTAGAATATATCGTCTGCAAACAAACAAAAGTCACCGTCTGCTACGAGCATGTGACGTCATCACACAAATATAGCGGACGGAGTGAGTTTTCTCACAGCTGAGCGAAAGTTTCGCGAAGTTTTGCTGTTCAGAGGCCAAAACTCTAGTACGCCGATGACTGGTCTACGCCGATGACTGGTACAGTCACTCTAGTCTAGTCTAGTCTAAGTCTAGCTAGCAGACTAGACTAGACTTTGAGTGAGAATATTAAAAAAAAATATGAAATCAATAGCAAAATGGTTAATTCAGCATAAAATACTAGACTATAGCAACTAAATCTAATCAGAAAAAGTAGACTATATTTGTTTCGTCTTTCGAATTCCATTCCGAACAGCTGAAGCTCTTGCTTGGCTTTCGCTAACAATGGCGCCGATTAAGTCGAAGTCGAAATACAGTCGAGTCCATGTATGTCGAAACCAGATACCTCCAATTATTTATTAGTCGAAATAAAAAGAAATAATAGTTTTTTTTCCTTCTTTGCGTCTATTAATTATCCTTGCATAAGACGAAGTAATTAATGCCCATTTCTGATTAGTCCAACTGCTCAGCGCTGCCACAGAGGCAAAATCCCCTCCTGGCGTCTTCCCCGCGTGGTACTAAACAACGCCGACGGCTTGAAAAACAAACAAGAGGGTGCCGTGGATAGAGAGAGGCAATAAAACTGGACACTGCGAGTGCCAATAAGTAGCACAATAAGTAGGGCGTGTGTATTACACCACCGCTGATAAGACAGTAGGGGGAAGAGAATGCGGGAGGGCTCGGCTGAAAAATCGATCGATAATTAAACATCTCGGCAGCAGTGTATACATACACTGGCCCATTGCACTGTGACGGTAAATAAACAAGAGGCTGCCCTCGTGACCTCCCCAGTGTGTTTGCTCGCTCGCGTACGGTTGACTCATCTTTATCATTTTCAACTTGAATTAAATTGAATTTGTCCTCTAAATAATGGCTTCCTCTAATCCTGTAAAGAGAAACCGCAAGACTCTTTCCATTGAGTCGAATATTAACATGCTCCAGGAAAACGACAGAGGTGCGATGTCGAAGAATGTCGTAGCTGAGAAATATGGCGTTCCCGTTAGCACGCTTTCTACGATCTTGACAAACTGGGAACAAGTGGAAAAAGCGGCGGCCTCTTCATCTATTAAGCTACTGCTCAGAGCGATTTCTTAGAAAAAGAAATAATCCCATTTAAAATACTTCCCCAATATGCCATCTTTAGTTACATCTCCTGGTGAATTACCCTCGTGACCTCCCCAGGGTGCTGGCTCACTCGCATACGGTTGACCCGCCTTGGAAATCGTTAGTCGAATCCTGATTTCTCCAAGTCATTGGGGTGGTCCCAGCGAATTGGAGTTAAGCGGACTTGACTGTATTGATATAGTCCACGACTTGTCTATGACTAAATGAACTGTATCATTATCATAGCGGTGCTGTCCCAATTGTGTTCTCTCCTGCTGGGTTCTTGGAATCGCAACGTCTTTTAAGGCCAATGCAATTGACAATTGTGTATCTAGATCTATCTGCTATCATGTAGCCTGATGACATTGGGTTAAAAGCTGAGCATTTTAAAAGAAAGTTCTTCAATATCAATAAGACGAAATAATATACATATATATATCTAATTATAAATATATGATAGAATAATACTTTGTAACACTAGAGCTGATTTATTCATTCTAAATCCTGTTTTTGCGTGATAGAGATGATGATGTCAATGGTCTCTCCCTGCTCCACTGTAAAGGCTGGTCTACCAAGCTTGATATCAAAGCAGTCAGGCAATACAATACCAGGCCCAGCAAGGCAGTAACATACCATAATCAACTGATAATCACTATCAGCTTTTGCCATGTTGAAGGCATAGCTGCTGAGCATTACTAGAGTTAATTAGATCTATATTACTTGCATTCATTCTATATTACTTTGCATTATTGTGCCTTACTAGGATTAATTTAGACTCCTTGACTAGCTCTAGCCTATATCTAGGCATAGGCTTGTAAAGCATCCCACAATTGGAGAAGCCTTGTTGGTGAAACCTTAAAAAGAAATAGAGACAAATGGAGTGAAATGAAGTTTATTTGTAATTGATGTGGATCAGTGGAATAGACTTGTTGACAGAAAGTGATCTTTTTCTTGACCAAACATACAGTAAAAAACATCAGTTCTTATATTTGCTATGAGAATTTAGTCTCCTGATTTATACTATAGTGATACCTGTAGTCCTGCACTTTTTATAAAATAATTCCTCAGTACTAATGGAGATGTCACAACTTCTGAATACTGGCCTTGATGAGGAAACAATGGCAATATGCCTGAGGTTATGTGAGAATGGAGTCAACCCAGAGGCTTTGGCTGAGGTCATTAGAGAGCTGAGACGGGAGTCAGCAGCTGTAAAGGTATGACAGTCTCTTAATTGTTTAATAGTACAGTCCTGCATAGATTACTCAAGATTCTTCGTGGTCACCTTATTGTATTTATTCGAGTTGCCAGCTTTCGAAGATTACATGAAACACTAGAGGTCAGAAATGTTTGAGAGAACCATTCCTTCAACTTTACTTACATAAGTTTAAGCTATTTGTGTTTGATTATGTATGCATCCATTTGTATCAGAAGTGTCAAGTGTCACCATCGGCAATTTTAAAGTTTTCCTTTTTATTACCCATGTAGAATCTTTGTTACTGGACAGCTATTGGTCAAGAAGTAGACTTGAACAAGCTTGTTATGAAATGCAAAGAACACTGAACTGTTTCCTTCTCATGGGGCATATTTCACCATATCCAATCCATAGAGCTAATCTAACAAAACATTATCCTGGGGCTTGCAAGATGTTTTGGAGTAGTGCTAGTTTCACATACCAGGTACAGGCTTAACTGGTAAAGAATATGTGAGTATATTCAGATTGTTCACATTTTATCACATTTTTCTTGCAGACAGCAAGACTAAAAAAGATTTGAGAGGAAGAAAAATATTAAAGGTTTTAGCCCTTTAGGCTACATTATATTTATATCATTCTTATGCCATAAGAAGACTGGCCTTCACAAAGGCTGTTAAACATTATTAAGTCATTAATTTACTTAGACAACGCACAATAACAAGTTAATAATGGAAACCATGGACACATCTGCCCTTGTGGATGAGATCGTTAAATGGTGAAACCCATTTACAATAATGAGCACAGTTGCTACAGGAGTCCAGTTATTTCAGGCATAATCTCAATACCCTTTGCCTCATTTAACTTTCTTATTGCTAAAATACCTTTGTTATAATCTATAGGACTAAAAATCGTCTTGTTAAGCGTTAACAGGCTGGCAGTCCGAGCTGTCACAGGTATTGCCAGAACAGTCTGCATGTTTACAAAGATCATGTTAGGCCTTTTTCCCATGTCTTCATACTCTCCTTCAGTAACAATGAGGACAGTTTTGAAAGTCCTGATCAGCCCCTTACAATTGAATTTCACTGTATATTAATTTAATTCACAGTTATGCCCACAGTACACATTAGCTGAAGCACCTGCTTGAATCATATCACCCAAAAACAGAAATTTTATTGACTGGCAGAAGATCCGGGCCACACCACATCTTTCATAAAAGCATGTAGCCTGCCGATCTTACAATCACTGGCCAAAAAAGCAAAAAAGGAAGAAGAAGAAAAATGTCTACCTTACAAGTTACATTTGTAGAATATTTCTGTTGTTCATGTGGGTGTCTGTTTAGATAATTCATATAACAGAGATAAATTGAATGGGAAGCCTTGCATGATCCTATTTTGCTGTTTGTTTGATGGCTTTAGTTTATACACTTATGAATTCCTTGAATGCTCTCAGACACACTTATTGGGAAATTTATGGGATGCCTCAAAATTGTTTGTGTAATAAATATTTTGTAATATCCTTGTGACTAATCTAAATCAGCTGTCACTTATTTAGTGTATGGAAAGTTGTTAGGGATAGCGTTAGTTTTGTATAATGAACGTGTTGAAACGTACTTTGATGAATTAAGAGTGGGCAGTTGCTTTTTTATTTCCAGGTCTCTCATTTTCAGTATCACTCTCTTTCCCATTTCCTATGTGGTTTCATTCTCATTTGATTTGCTTCTCACACCATCTAATTATATATATATCTCTCATTTTCAGGCTGCAGAAACAGGAGAAACATCTGGTGACAGTCATTTGGGAAGAAGTTAACGAAGTCTGGAACATACAGTTATCCTTGTGACACTGATCTGAAATGCAGAAAGAAACCAAGTTGTTGTAGAAGTAGATAGGTTGTTGAACAGGAAGAGTGATATAAAGATGATTATTGATAAACTGTAAAGTTTGTGAGAAGAGAGTGAGAATATCTCTTCCAGTGATCTTAAATTGCCCGTCTACTTTTATTGCCTCTGCTGCGGTAAAGTAAGCTGCTCAGCTGATCAGATTCTGAACTTACTGCTTTTTTTTTTTTTATGGCAGCATTAGACCAGCAATTTGTAGGTGCAGGTGGTCTTGTTTTTTTTTTGTTTTTTTTTGTTAACTTTATCATTTATTCTATTTTGTATAAAGTGTTCACAAGTCTGATGTGTGGGTACATCCGATTATAGTATACCGGAACACTGCTCTCAAGATGTATGGGTACGTCCAAGAGTTGTTTGTAACAATGGGTGAGGATGTATAATACACAGTCAAACATCATGTTAAGGCCTGCCCTCCACTGGTTATAAGGTCAATCTTGTACACTGCCAACATTTGGTCTCTGAATGGACCATGAGCACTTTGGCTGTCCCCTTCCTTTATTACTTGTTGTAAATATTCTAAAACTAACCCAGTCATACCACTGGTGGTTATACAGACTGTGCAGTGAGAGCTGAATTTTTCTGAAAAACTGCTGTTGAGCCTCTTAGAGAAATTTATTACATAATGAATGTAATGCTACTCAGAATATAGAGAATTGCTTTTACAATATTGTATAGAATGTATGGAAGCCATGATAAAAGAATGGGGGTTTTGTTGGTTTTGTACACACTGTCATCTCAAGGCACTGCCTGAGTTTCTTTTACACAGCCAGTCTTGCTGTTTTACTGACAGAATCCTGTGGTTGGCAGTGTAATGAGGTTTGACTGTTTGTCATTCTTCTTTTGTAGCAAAATGTGTTAAAAGAATCAATTACTGTAACTGAGTGAAGCATAGTTCTTATTACCAAATTTTGGTTATTTTCCATCTCTATGTGTAAATTATTTCTGTTTGATACTTCTTGGTTTAAATTGTGTTCGTATCCTAGAATGAAATGGGAATGGGCGATATAAAACTACAGCAAAAGCTATGAACCTGCAAATAAATAGTTTTAAGTCTGGCACAAAGGAGATAAAGATCATTGTTTGGAAACAAAGGGCATCAGCACAATAGAATTGCAGAAACAGTAGAGGAGTAAGTTAGACCATAAACAAACATCAAAATGTAAATAAACATTACATATTTTTCTTATCTTACCTTAATGATAAGATAATCCTTTTCTCGAACATACTCCATGGACAATAGTTTCTAATCAGAGGACTGATAAACAACATTTTGTGTTTGCATTTGTCCTGGCACAAACATTTTTGACAGACTCAAAGTTTTTCACTCTTGATAGAGCAACATAAAACTGACCATGAGCAAACACCGGCTCTAGCAGGTAAATCCCAACTGTTCAAAGTTTGACCTTGGGCTTTATTAATTGTCATAGAAAAACATGTTCCCAGAGGAAATTGATGTCTCCAAAGAGTGAAGGGTAGGCCAGAATCTGATGGGGTAAGAGTTATTCTTGGAATTAACACAATGCGACCTCTTCCTCTTCCTGTAAGAAGTCTAATAACTCTGTCTCAGTGCTGTGAGAAGCCTAGTGCCATTCAACAAACCCTCTTTAGAAGAAAGGTTACGCAGCAACATGGCCGGTGCTCCAACTTTGAGCTTCAGTGAATGAGTGGGTAGACCTGAGAGATTGAAACTGTTGAGGAAATGAGTAGGGAAAAGGGTTGGGTTGTCTGCGTCATAGTCAGACTTTGCACTAAAGAATATTCTCTCCACAGTTGGCAATTTCTGTAAAATTTTATCATTCAGTTGATCTACATTATCATTTGTCGTTGAAATTGCAGTACTGCTGAGTGTGGCTTTACAGTGGACCTGCAAAATGGCATCAGTCAAGGCTTGACAGATTGCATGAGGTGAAAGACACACTTGTGAAGGTAGTTGAATGTTTCCTGCTTCAGGAATGACTGGTTCTTCTCTATCGCCAATACCTAGCAACCAAATATCAAATCCATCATTTGCATCCAATCTAATATTCTGTGTGAGTTTAAGAACTTTTACTCTTTGCCACAAATATGATGATTTCAAGGTGGCATTTATGATGTTGCCCTCCGATCCATGTCGCACCACAGGTAATATGTGTCGGAAATCCTCACCTAGAACAACAATTTTTCTGCCAAACAGATTAATGTTGCCCATTATGTCTTGAAAAGATCGATCGACACATTCAAATACTTGCTTGTCTGTCATTGGGGCCTCATCCCAAATAAGCAAAGGACATGTTCTACTTTGATCAGCAACTGCAGATCCTCTTGATATACTGCACATGTGCGATGACGTCATTGGGATGGGGATTTTTAAAGTCGAATGTGCTATTCTGCCACAGTCCAACAGTTCTGAAGCAATTCCAGATGACCCTATTGCAAGTGCATTTAGTCCTTTGCCTCGTACCTCAGCCAGAAAAATGTTATAGAGGAAGGTTTTTCCTGTGCCTCCTGGTCCATCAATATGAAAAAAAAGGTTGTCGTGGATTTTCAGACATCACAGTTTCCATTATTTCAGTGAATGCTGAAAGCTGATTTGCATTCAAAATCTCTTTACATGAATCTGCTTTCTGTCTCTGCTCATCTGCATTCCAAATGTCTTGCCTGGTTTATGCAGTAAAATGTTCAGTTCGCTGAGGTAGAGAAAAATCTTCCAAAGATTTGCTATGCATCTGCAAAATTTCATTTATTTCACAAAGAGTCCTGTTGGAACAATGATGATCAGCTTGGGCATAAGACTGATGAAATTTCTGATGCAAGTAATCCTCAGTTAACTTTTTCAGTACTGGATTTTGAAGTCAAATTTACCAGATTTTTAACCGATCACGAAATCATGTCAGGAGTGCCTTACTTAAAACTGCAAAATTCCATCTCCTAATCAGAATAGTCCTAATGTATTATATATCAAATTTATCAGCACAACATGTAGAATGTAAATATTCATGTGATATGCAGATTATGTGAGTGTGTTGTGAGAAGGGTTGTAGTAAACTTTGGTAACATAAAAAATAATAAAATAACACCACAATAATTTTCAACTTACCAAGACTATAATATGTCCTAATACTCCTCTAAACTGTTTCATTTAGGTATCCATATAAAGTATATCAGATTTGAAGTAAGTGGTGAAAGTTTCATGTCCATATGACAAAAAATGTAAAAGTTACAACCATTTGAATTTTTATGATAGAGACGAACGATCCAAGGGAAATAATGGAAAAAATGTCAGGATTCCAACTTCAATTACAGAATGCTATCTACAGCTGTACATATGACATATGTCCCCTTATGCTGAGTGGTACTTCTTGAAACATTTTTTTGGAGATGATGGAGATGAGGGTATGTGTTTTGCGGGAGTACTGCACCCAACACAGTTTCGATCTCTAGGCGAGTAGTCGATCATGTGTGTAACTCCTCTCAGCCTCTCAAGGGGATTGGAAGTGTGATGTCTGCCAGGATGAACATCTGTTGCAATCTCCTGCTCTGAAATTGTGTGTCCAGCTGCCTCACAAAGCTTACTGATGAGACCTTGCTTGAATTCTTTGAGACTCAGTTTTTTTTTTCGCTCGGCCATCAGGTTAGTTGCGAGTAAGCAGGTAGAGGACGTAGGCATTGACTTGTGTTACTTCTTTTAGCCACAAGAACAACTTTCTCCACCATTTTATAGTTTTCCTGTTGAAAACACCATAATTAACTTTCTGATCTAACAGGTCACATCCATTCATGGACTGATAGTAGTCATTTACCATGGCAGGCTTGATGATGTCCTTTATCATGACGATGTTGATGGATGCACTTGTTGAAGCCATCAGGACATGTTTTTTTATTTTTTTATCCCTAAAGGCAGTGCAGAGGATGCTTTTATCATCATTCATGTACCAGCAGAATTCTCTATGAGCAAGCTGGGCAGTTTTGAATGCCGGTGGGGGAAAGATGTCGATTGGTGTTGATGGTTCCAGTGTAAAAAAAAATTTTCTGAGCAGATGCTCTTTCAATCCCCTGGTAGTGTAGTATCTGTCAGCAAAGATTGTGTAGCCAGTTCCAAGAGACTGAAGCAGTTTGTCAAATATTTTGATTGACCGATTGCTGTTGGGGTCTGTTTCAGGATCATAGGAGGTATTAGCATCAAAGTAGGTCAGTATGTTGAGCACATATCCTGTAGCAGAATCACAAAGGGCGAATGTTTTTGTATGGTATTTCTTTGGTTTCATCTGATTGAACTGCTTGAATGCCCATCTTCCCTTGAATCCAATTATCATTTCATTAATACTAAGATTTTGATATGGGCAGAAGGCGTTCCTGAATTTCTGGGTCATCATGTCCATGAAGGGTTCTGTCTTGTCTTTTCCCTTGGAACGTGCATCCCCAGCATGGAGCATTGTATGAAAAATTGCCTGGAACCTTTGTCTTGTAAACATCTTACTGTACCAAGGAGTGTGAAGGTTTGGAATTGTTGACCAATAGTCAGGAATTCCTGGTCTCTTATCAATGCCTATGGCAATTAACACAGCTAGAAACTTCATCAGCTCATGTGCTGTCAATGCTGTCCATGATGCGAAGACTGAATGTTGTCGAGCCAGAGTGTTGATAGTACATTTATGCTCTGCATAGTTGTCGATACCAGTCAGCAGAGTGTCCTGTGCTTGGTCACCAAACAACATTTGAAAGCAATCAAGTGGTGTAGACTCAGATGTAAGGCTAGTTGCCTCAGATTCACCTGGTGTTGCATGTGACAGAAACCTAAAAGTATTTGTTGTTTCACCATCCTCAACGTCGCTCCATTCTGTATCACCCTGGCCTTATTCAACACCATGAGCAACCTGAGCCCGAGTCTGGCCAGATGCACGTGAACTTCCTCTAGAACTTGAAGCAGATTGATTCACACTTTGTTTACCTTTCCCTTTGGAGGTGGTTAACTGCTTTGCTCTCCTTGCACTAGTGGGTCTATCTTCATCTGAACTCCCAGAGTCCCCATCTGTTGTGTTATTCTCTATCGAGATTTCATCCTCTGATTCAAACTCATCACTTTCACTGTCATTAGTCCATTCAGAAATACGTCACCTAGCTTGTTCTGCCATCATAAACCGACTAGTGTCAGGCCTCGACGGCCCAGCCTCCATTGTTTATGTTTACGTTTCCTAGGCAATGCAGAAGACACTGTCAAAAATCACAGCAAATCGCTCAGAACAAACTGTAAACAACACCAACCTACTTTCCTTTTCAAACAGGAAGTTGTAAAACATGGATCTGACTTTTTGGTGGGTAGGGTAGAATGCCCAAACTTCGACCGCTAAATACCAGGTGTTCTAGGGGTGTGATTCACTTGACTATTATTGTTGTATTTTTAGCGCCAGGACCGCACCAAATGTTTTGCCCTAATATTTGGAGTCTTCTGATTGGTTTCATTCACTTGCAGTGCAGGATGGGACGTTGAAAATTGCCAGCTTTTACTTTGGGTGCCAATTCCAAACATCGACCGGGGTGTCCTAACACCGACCATTGAAAATTCCAAACTACGATCAGTTCTTCCTAACTTCGTCCAACATATTCCAAACATCGACCAGAGGTCACTTTTAGCCTACTGATTAGGGCCTAGGCTACATCTAGGCCTAGGCTATCCTCCATATTCACTATGAAGCGAGGGGACCCGGATTCGTACCCCGGCTGTGGCGAGGTTGTTTAGAATTGGTCTCCTATTATAGGCTCCCCGTCCCAGTCTTATCGGAGACGTATGTAAAAACATAGGTTCCATCTCTTATATGATCTTCAAGGTGTTGCATGAGGTGGAAAATACAAACTCAAGTACAAGTACAAGAAACAAACAAATCGCAAGAGAAAACAGCTTTGTGTAAAAGTATGGTGAAACGTATTATTAAAATACAGTAATTAAAAGTTGAAACGAAAATTTATTGTGTGACATGAACATTTTCAAGCTGTTTTTTTTTGTGTCCTCTTCTTTCTTCCATTTCCTGATTACAGTTTTGCAGCTTTCTTCTCCTCTCTTTCCTTCTGTGTCTTCTTCTTCAGCTCTTCTTTTTCCTGCTTTTCTTGTTGAAGTTGCCTTTTCCCATTAATGTCTGCATCACTGGTCAGCAGTCTGTGTGTGTTGATCTTTCGCTTGTCTGTTTTTGTCATTCTTGGGGCAGGCGTTGGCGTTGTGAAAAATTGGGATATGGCACTGTTTCAGTCAGCTTCGAGGTCGAGCTGAATTGTTGGCTCCACAGACACTTCATTGCTCTCTGGTGGTAGGTCATCTGAAAACTCAGGATCATTGACAATACCACTGAGGTCCATCGCAATCGACAACAGGTCACGGGACAGATTTGGAGCCGTCGATGGACTGTTCAGGGCTTCCCAGTTGATACCATTGTCATCGACAGTGTTATTTATGCATTCACTTAGCGCCAAATCTTCTGTGCTGTCAGAATCCAGTGGGGCTAGAGGTTGAATGATCATATCTTCCTCTTCAACATGGCACCTTACCATTTTCACAACAAAAACTCTTATTCTCCTCAGCAAATAGCTTGGCATTGCAACGAGAGCACACAGCTGACATCGTAGAAAGCACATGGAAGTTCGGTAGTTTGTTAGTGACATCCACATGTTGATGCTCGGTGTTGCCTATTATCAACGCTGGCGGCTGTCGAACTCGAAGCTCATCTTGTTGTTCTGGTAGTTGTGGATCTAGAAATAACTCATCATTAAATCTGTTTTCATTGCGTTGCTGCTGTTGTCTGCGTTGCCGAACATATCTTGTTGTATGTCTACCAATGCTAGGCCTTTTTGGAGGCATGATAGATCTAGAACCGGACAAATTTACCGAGCAGAGTGAATCAGTTTTTGCTAACGGAAGCGGAAACGAGTTATTCTAAAAATGTTACTGGCCGTACATATCGGATCAAATGCTCTCGCGAATTTTATTTTTAATATAATTACATTTTCAAAATCACTCAGTAAATACAAATGATTTTGTTTGCTTGTGTTGGCAGGAACAATGCCCTTTATCTCACAATTCTTTGTGCCAAATTTCAGGTCGATACGTTGTGTAGTTTTCGAGTTCATAGGACTATTAAGGGTATTGTTGTAGCTTTATGGTATAGATTTACAAAAACCTCCAGATGTGGTTTGAAAAGTGATCTGATGGACATTCAAATGTGGACAGAGTGTTGAGAGATAGAGAGGGAAAGAGAAAGTGAGAGAAAATGTAGTGAGTGATGTTTACAGAAGGTTGAGGGTGGAAACAAAATGTAAAAAAAAAGTATGGTATGACTGGGCACATTGTATAATGCATTCAGATTCATTAATGTATGAATGAGATGAGGGTAGTATTTTTTAAAACCAAACTTGCAACATGAAAGAATTTCATTACATATATTGGTACATTGTCTCCACTCCCAAAAGGTCTGCTTTGTAAATATAGTGTAAATATGGAATTATGTTAACCTATGTTTTATATTTTTGCCCAATCTCTTCATGACTTTAAAACTCTAATCATTTGATAGAAAGACCAGTAAAATGACAGTCACAGAAATCTAATTGTACACCCTAGTTAGGGGTAGATTTGTTTCTGAACAGCCTGATTGACAGTTATGTTAACTGGTGTAACTGACATATTGTCAAAGGGTTAATAGGAAAAAGCTAAATATGGATGATATCATTCTACCCACATTTTGTGAGAGAAGTGAAGAAAGACTTGCTGATATACCTAAGTAAGTACAGCCCTCAGAATATACAGTGAAGCACAGAACCTCAACACATGCGAGTCGAAATTACAGCTTCCCTCCACCAAACCTCTAAGACCGGAATTTATTTCTTTATACTAGTGCTTCATAATTATATTCCTCAAAATTCAGCAAACTTTATAGGTCTATAAGATGAAGTAGTCCCAAAGAATGTAAATTATCTGTTCTCGTCTTTATATGTTGTGTGGTTCAGGCTACAAGCAGACAGACCAAGAGAACTGTAGAACATGAAAAGAGTTTATAGAGCATCTACAGAGCTTACATACATGTACTGTACAACACTGAATTGCTGCTGAAATAGCTTGTGTTTTTGTGTTACTGAATGATGTTGGAAAAATTGAACATTCTCCTATGTTACAAGAAATGTTAATAAAAAAAAATTGTCATGGAATATGCCAAATGTGTTTTGCCTTCTGCCTTTTTTTATATAAGTGTGCTGTGACTGGTACCTCTTTTTATATCATAAATGTATGCATGGTGCCTGGTGTAAATTTGCATGCATCTACAGTACACTGACTGATATACCCAGCGGCCAAAAAAACCCAAATAGTTTAGAGAGGTCATGAGAAATTGGGATAAAATTTTTGGCACTTTAGAAAATGGATACTATTTAACACTCTTGCAAGTTGTAATGATCTAAGTGGTATGCATGTACATTTGAAATAATAAGAGTACATGTCAAAAAAACAAAAGATCATGGGCTATGTGTTGGACACATACCAGGCATTTGTTAGACATGGTTTTAATTCCTCCATCTGACCTAACCATATCACATACATATATTTGAAATTTACAATGTAAATTGACAATATCCATGTGCTAATATGTGTGTATGAAATTTCATTAGAAAAAAGTGTGGACTTGTGAAATTATTAGACTTTGAACTGGAGTATACTTGCCTTTTTGCAGTAATCTGTTAGAAGTTGTTTGCATGAGTACAACACTTCCCTAACAGACTCTTAAGGTGAAGCGACATTATAAAGAAAGGAATAGAGCTGTGCAACTATTCTCATCAATCATAACACTTTTTCTAAGAGAAAAGCTATTAAAATGAAACTGTGTTCAATTGGTGTACCTAGTCATGGACAGTCATTCTGAGATAACCTTGTTGGAATGCCAGAAACACAAATGACCCTAAAGCAGCAGCACTGAAAGCCATTGTACATGTACCATGAAGTGATCCTGTTTTGTGCCATCAACATCTTCTCATTAATCTCAGCTAAACCTATCCTTAGAAGTGTTGTTGGATTCGCGCTAATTGGGACAACTTTCATAATAAGAGAGTTTGAGCTTTCTTAGCTGTTTGTGTTCCCAAGAGATGATTAAGTGGTTTCTATGCAACCATGAGAAGGACCTTTCGAAATGCAATAAAGTGACACTTTCTCCATCTGAGAAATTCCTCAATATATAAGACGTCACTTTTACTGAAAATGTTTTTTACAAGATTACAGCGGAGGCTGACTGTAAAATTTACAGTTTTGTTGCAATATGCAGTACATATACATATCTCTGCAACACTTAACATGAATTTTTACATTCACTACACTTGACAAGCAAAATGCCACATACACGTCTTGCGTACCAGTCAGCAACACAAATAGACAAACAAGCCAGACAAAGAGATAAACAGACAAGGAAGTGGACTAAAATATGGTTCCACCTTTTCACGATGCTCTTTCAAAAATTCACACAAAGTTCACGACATTGCTAATGATGACTACTACTACAATCACATTCTTACTTAGACAATCAAGGTCATCATTATAGAGCTGTTTGATGGATACTGTTATTTCCTAAAAAACCAATAGCTTGCAAATCTTGCAAAAACATGTACCTGTACTATAAAAAACTGCCGAAAGGGCTACGTATCTACCATCTTATGACAAAAAGGCACAGTGCATTATGTGCCTTTCAGTCATATGATGGTAGACATTGAGACTGAAGAATACCACTGTGGTTCTAAATTAGCACAACCCAGTTTGAGATTTTAAGTTTAAGCAATAATCTATCTGTCTGTTTGTAATGTTGTCTTTCTAACTATCTGTCTGTCTGCTAGATAGATATAGATATCAAGGAAATCTCTAATTTAGCATGCTACACGCACAAAAAACCCCCAAAAACAACAAAACAGAAAAAAAAAAAAAAAGCTGGAGCCATTGATGATTGATGGTGCTCATTACCCATCCTGGACATTCTTGGAAGGAAAAATTGGTTGTTAACTCCAGTCAGAGTTGTTAGATTGTACTTATTAGACAATGTCCGTAAAAAGGGGCAATAATAATACAGTTACATGTATAGTAGAGCTTTCATATAAAATATGCCTTTGGCGCAAGGGAACAGTAAACTTATTAATATTATTGTTCTGTACTTATTATACAAATCCATGTAATTATTAAATGATTTAACTGTGCATGTGAAATCACCATAAGGGATCCCTATAAACCTTGTACTTAATATCGAAGTTTCATTTTATAAAGAGTGAGTTAACAGAGACAAGGCAGCGTATAGGAGATCATAACAAGCAGGATATAGCTATTATAACTGTTAACTTCCCACCGAGTACGGGTGGACAAATTCAGATAATGTTATTAGATGTTTGGGCAAGGGACTGAATTTCCAGTTTTTCACGTCAAAATAGTGTTTCATGGGCTATTTCCCTTGTGCCAGCTCACTTGGTTAATGAACAGTATTCCATTATTAAGGGACACTATTTTATAGTACAAATACCTGTACAAAAGTCGGCACTGCTTACCATCTTGCGTCATTTCGCTCTTGTCTAACATCTGTTCAATAAAGACTTTGAAACTTCGCTGGTAAGTTAAACCAGGAACCATTTAAAAAAACCTGGCAAACTTCATTTGTCATAATTTATTTACGCCAAACTGAATCTGACCGAGTTTTTTTGTTTTGTTTTTGTTTACCCTGAATATAGATCTAAGCTTACAATCTGCCATAGCAGCCTCCAGCTAACAGTTTTGTGATGCTTTAAATCGGGAACCAGAAGAGAACGATTTTCTTTACATCTCGATTTAAAACTCGGCCTGCTTAAGAAGACAATCCCTTTTAGGCTTCATACACCGCTTTCATGAAATAATGTATTAAGCAAAACAACAACAACAAAAATGGTCTCCATAATAATAATATTGTACAGCTTTTCTGAGATTTGCCTCTATGAACCCACATCACTCTTCAGAAGCACTAATTCCTATAAAATGACATCTTTGATGACAAAGATCCTGTGATCTCACTGAACCGCATTGTTTTCTCTGGCGTGCTTGTTGATTGCATATTGCTGGGTTTTGAGAGTAGATCTTAAGTCTCCTTCCAATGATGGCTTTTCGGCACATCCGGGAAACAGCTAACAGTGCTTCTGTAGAGTTTTTATTCTGGTGTATCCTAGATTTTCTTTTTTTTTATGTGCATCTTTATCTTTGTGTTGATCATAATTTCAGAACACGTAGACCTGACGGGTTGTTAGAATTTATGAATACATAAGGAAATTATCTAGCACAGTATTTAGTTTAATGAATCTGTTGATCTCTGAAATGAAATGAGGTTTGACACGGATAGCTGCTCTTGTAGAACAGCTGGAGGGATTTGAAACATGTAGCTATATAGGTCACCCCAATAATCCTTTTCTCTGTCTGTCTATCTGTGTGTCATTCTGTCTTTCTTTCTTTCTTTCTTTCTTTCTTTCTTTCTTTCTTTCTTTCTATCCCTGTCTGGAAGTTTGTAGATCAGCATTTCATTTGCAGCTTTTCTTAGTCTAGCAGTAAGCTGAGTATTGTGCAAAATAATGCAGTGTTCAAGCCCTACTTCCTTCCCTTCCTTCTATGGCATTTTTAGCCATTCGTCAATAGCTTAAAGTCGCACAATGTTAGCGTGCCTGCTACGAATAAATAATAATAATAAAATAAACCTCATTATCGTAAATGCAGCAGCTACGTAGATCTAAACAGCGCCTGGGAAACCATTAGAATAGGTAACCCGATCTTCATGCATCCACCAAAAAAAAAAAAAATGAATACAGTGTATACCTTACTTTACCTGACGTTGGTAATCATAAACTAGGGTTGCCATACATCTTCTTAAATGCACAGCAGGCCAGCATCAGATGGCATCAGTCCAGGATGAACCCACTCCATTAAAAAAAAATATCATGGGACAAACAGCGGTGTATAGGCATTGCTCCATAAGATACCAGTGACGTGTTAGCACTCTGATATGTTGTTCTCTATAGTGTGGTTTCACTTAGACCTGATACTGTCATTGAGCTAAAGCATGTATTTTTTAACGTCCAGATTATGTTACTGTCAGGGCTCTTTAAGAGCAGGCTGGAGGTTTCTCCTGGTTCGCTAGGAACGATGGAACCTGATCTGGCTCAGAGATTCTTGACATGGCTTGTCTCCAACGAATTTTGCTATGTATGCAGAGTTTTGCATTAAACTCGAAAATTTATGCAGGCTTAGCTAATATCAACATAGTGTGCAAATGGATCGATCGGTAATATGTCTTAGATTTTAAACTAATTTTTCCACTGTCAAAACTAGAAAAAAATTAAATCAACCCCTTCAGTTTGCTTTTTTTTTTTTTTTACATAACTTTAAGCACATTCCACACATATGCCTATTTTTGAGGCCGTTAGAGATTTAGCGCTGAAAACAAAAACAATCTTGCTCAAAGCAAAACAATGGGGCAGATGTGGTTTAGCTTGTAAAATTGGGATATCATAAGGAGTCAAAAACTTTACTTTCTCTTAATAGAATGGAAGATCATACTCATAGTAATATAAACAACACAAACCATCAAAATATGACTTGGGCAAATGTGGAATGAGCGTGGAGATAAGTAATTTGTTGCTCCCTGCTTCATCATCGGAGAGATGGGGATGCAGTCTTGAGAGGGAAGCTATTTTTTTTGAAGTTATTTACTGACTTTTCAGGATTCTGGTATTACATCAACATGAAAATTCATTAGCTATCTAGTCACCCACAAGAGGCGGTGATGGACCCCCAGTTATTCCTCATGAGTGTCATTGAAACGAATTTAAGCCTGTCATTCACAGTAAATTTGTCGCAATTTAAGTTAGTTTATTAAGTATAAAAACTCGGCTTAATCCGTAGACAGTGTTGATTTGATCTGTAAAACTTTAGGCGCAGTTTGTGACAATTTTTTACATGTAACCTATGTAACCTTCGGAGATAATGTACACCCCAACCAAGGAGATTTTTTATCTCCCACCACATAATATTGACTAGATCTTATTGGCACAGTCAGCTAGGCCCGTGTGTCCATCACATGCTAAAACAGACAGACAGTCAAGGATCATCTTTTTATTTTCTCTGTATGCTTGACCTGCATCAGCCGTGTAACGTGATCCCTTGATTAATGCCATAAACTTAAATAAAATACGAAGAAAAACACAGTATGAAACGAACGGCAAGTAATTGGCAAACCTAAAACCCTGTAGAAGCTGATCAAGGGTTTGGTTATCCAGTCTGCTTGCATTTTCATCTATTCCCTTCTTGGACCAAACAGTAGCCCCAAGGCTGCGACCACGTTACATGTACACTNCCCCCAAATGATCTATGGCCCTGGTATGACCTAGAACACTTAAATGGCATCTTTGGTCATAGAGGAAACAACCTTTACGTTCTCTTACAAGAAAACCTAATGCGACCATCTGTCTGTCGCGGAGGCTTGTTATATTTTGAGAGCTTGCGCATTAACGGTGGGATCTCTTACCATTGTTAGAATTATATTAACTCTGCATGTTGAACGCTACCAAAGATGCATTCAGAACCAATGCATTAATGTAATTCTTACGATGGTAAGAGATCCCATAGCTAAAACGCAAGCTTTCAATAATGTACAGGTTCGATTCTAGGAGGGACTTCCTCATCTGATATTCCTGAAGTCTGTTCCACAAGAAGCTATAACTCTTCTCGATTGATTCAAATACATTCTGACAAGGCCTGACATCGGTGTCAAGATCAGCATTTTTGTTTCATTATCTTTCTCCACAACAAGAACAATTGGCGCGACTGTTATCTTCAAAGGGACAAAATACATGTGTTTTGTAGAACCTCGATAAAAAGTATGCTCTTGGTGCAAAGAAAAAGGATAATTATTATTGAAGTATACTTGATATCGAGATCAACACAAAAAATAATGACACGATAAAACGATTATTAATCCATGCATCTGAAATTCATACTCAATAACAAGTTATACCTTTTAAATGAACACCAAGGTTCCATTATATTACAACTCTCCTCGCACCAAATGGAGAAAGTCGAAATATTGTCTACAAAGAAGTGTAATCTCCCGAAGTGTGATCTAAGTATTAATATGGCCCGCTTGCCTAGCCCTTCGGGGCACTTCAGGTATGCTGGTAATTACATGTAATATGAAGTCATGTCCTCTAGTCTACACTCGGACGAAGCCGAGCAACCCAGCCAGTACAATTACTGTATATTATAGTCTGCAACAGTCACGTTCGTCCTTTGCTTCTCTCCACTTCCACTAAGTCAACTTGTCGAGTTGACTTAGTGGAAATGGAGAGACGGATATACGGTACTATACACATACATAGTAGATACAGAGAGAAAGGGTAGCTAAGAAAAAGTAGAAAACGTAATTTCAGTATTAAATTTCATTATTCGGTGCATCAGAAACTTTTTTTTGATGTTACTCGCGGCATTTATAAGCACAATTATTCATCCAGTGGTACATAATTGTGCATTTCGTTCGGCGTATCTTATTATGACTTTGAAAGTAGATCTAAGCATAGACTAAAATCGTGTAATTATTGTAATGTATAGACTGGAAAGAAACCCCCTCTTCAGTTTCCATACCATTTTCCATGAGTATTTGTTTGACCTCAGTAACAAGGCCCCGTTCTCTCTGTCTAGTTCCTCTTCCCATGGTGTGAACCTTATCTCTTTGCTTCTCGGACCTTTTGTGCGTACTGTGTCAATCAGTGCGGTCCGCCTCTGGCATTATAAGGGAATACCTTCTACTGTGAATAATAATATACAATATGTGAGAGTACCTCTACTTCCATTATGAATGGAATGGTTCTGATGAATGGAACACCAGTGGCGCTCAATGGGCGTTCGTGAGGTGTGTTTGTTTACTAGGGTAAAGGCACCTATGAATACATTAGACCCAAACTTTCTGCTGCTCAGTCAGTATAGGGGGTCGGGTCGATGTCCTTTTCTGTCCCTTGAACGGGTTAAAATTCTAAGAAACTTGCTAGAATGACAAAAAAATACCCAACAAAAAACATCTGGAGAAATAAAAAGTAATCTACTGAGAATAATTTGATATATGTCGACAGGAACAGCATCTGGGTACACCCTTAGAGGAAGGGAACAAACGGGAGGAGATGGTACATGAAGAAACACATTGGCTACTGACTTTTGAAGGCTGCAGTCATGTAATGATATTACAGAGAGGAGAGCACACACCATGAGCAACAGGAGTTTGGAGAAGAAAGAGAGGAAGGAAGGAAGGAAGGAAGGAAGGAAGGAAGGAAGGAAGGAAGGAAGGAAAGGAAGGAAAGGAAGGAAGGAAGGAAGGAAATGACAGGAAGGACAGGAAGGAAGGAAGACAGCAAGGAAAGAAGAAAAAAGCAAGGGCACCCATCTCTATGTTTCAAAGTTTATTCATGAGAAGCACATACCAGTTACCAGTAGTATGTGAACAAATTAACAAAAATGTATAGCTAGCTGAGAAAATGTACGTGATGAAATTATTTTACTAGAGTTCTGTCCTGCTTTCTTTACACTCTTTACTTCCCCATTCCCCCTTTCCATTTTTCAATTGAATTCGGAGATAGCGTACACCCCAACCAACGAGATTTTTTTATCTCCCACCACATAGTATAGATCTAATTTCCTAAGGTCCCACATCCCTTATTCTTGTCCGTCTAGGGAAATGAGGCCAGTAGTGTATCTAGAGCAACAGAAAACCGTAAACGACAGATTCACATCTGCTTACCTTGCAATAGCGTTCTAGGTCATACCAGGGCCATAGATCATTTAGGGGGGTGGGGGTGGAGATAGGAGGATAACACCTTACCCTCCTCAAACGACGATACCCAATCTGTGCAATCTACATACACTCTACCGCCATCCCTCTCCCTTTCTCTCGTCAGCGATTTATATCCCCTCCGTTCCTCATCCCCCTTTCATCCACCAAATCCACCCCTGAAGCTAAATCTGCTCTTACGTGGCCTAGATAATACTACACTGTACATACAATATATTACATGCTGTATTTATAATTCTCACTGCTAGAAACCGGTATATATAAGAAATGGACAAGTTCCATTTTAAAACACATCAATGGACCCCCTTTAATGGATTGCTATAGATTCGCTAGATATACAAATATATTGTTCTCCATCAATGTCCTTACTAACATACACTGTATTGGGAAAGATGAATGAGACGGATATAGGGGCCACTCCACAGGAAAATACCATAATCCCGGCAGAGTATTTCCGTCTGAGTGATCTCTAGAATACATCAATTGAAGTTCTGACTGCTTTTGTTACTTTGGCTATCTACACATCATCTTAGAAAACTTTTAAAAATAATTAAGTCTAAAGAGACGTAATGATGACCAACTGCATCAATGCACATGAATTTTATCTGAAACTTTTCGCCTCTGCGTAAACATGCCAATCTTTAATACAAATCATAAAGGCGCGTTTGTGTGGAATTACCCTCTGTAATGGTAGTATAACCTGTATTCATTATAAATCCATTGTGTCGGTCCTATTGCCTATACTACTGTATATTGTATTGCTGTGTTCTCATTATGTTAGTTGAGGTGTGCACTTGTTTGTTTGTTTATATGAATGCATAATTTATAATATGTAAGTAACAGATGTGAAGATTGTGTTGGATATGGGGTCTCTCTTTTGTGACTGTTGACAAGCCAATGTTAAAGTAACTAAAATGACATTGTAAATATACAGAGTCGGTGCCATCGCCTAAACTATATTATCTTGCTATGTTTCTAATTATGTAACTGAGGTGTGCGTTTGTTTGTTTGTTTGTTGTGTAAATGCATAAATTATAATAATTTTAATATGTAAGTCACAGATGTGAAGATAGTGTAGAATATGGGGTCTCCCTTTCGTGACTGGTGACAAGTCAAGGTTAATATTAAAATGAATTGACATTGAAAATGCACAGAGTCGGCGCCTTTGCCCCACCTATATTGTATCACTATGCTTCTAATTATGTCAACCGAAGTGTGGGTTTGTTTCTTAGTATGTTGTGTGGATGCATAATCTGTAATAATTATATGTATGTCACAGATGTGAAGATAGTGTCCCTTTTGTGACTGCTGACAAGCCAAGGTTAAAGTAAATGGAATGATACTGTGATGTGATTACGTTACGAGATGCGTTTACGGTCTTCAGCCTCCCCTGTGGTGCAAGCCCCTTTCATAACCTGAGTTGACCTGAGGTTTACCCAGTTCTTTAGATTAGATCCAGCTCCCCTGGAGAGGTGCACCCAGCTGAGGTGTTGGCATCCTGGTACAGTACTATATTAATGGGCAACGTTCTGTAATAATGTAATGGTATACGGATGACAACATCAAAATGTGGAACTGTGGCGACATTGGCAGCAGAGGCGTATCTCGGTCTCCCAGGATGGGTTGTTGGCATAGAGTGTAACATTTACATGTAGCTGATAGAGAGTCTAAGCAAACTCATGGTAGTCAGGGAGGAGATCTCAGCTCAAAGCAGTATCATTCCTTCTAAGCTGCTTACGGCGTAAGGCATTAATGGAGATAAGTAAACTGATAACTTCATGCTAGACTCTCTATACCAACTGATTCACCCGGCTTCGCACTATATGTAAATTTTACACTCCTCCTCCTCCTCCTCATACTACTACTAATTCTGTTTGAAGTCTTGCTTCCACGCTAAAGCCCACACTCATACGATTTCATACTATTATTACCCCACCAGGCCAAGTCACTCTAGGATCTTCTAAACTTCCCGGGAGGCAAACCGTGCCGATGTCATTTACAGACACTGATCTCTAGCATCCTGACAATAATAATATTGTTCACTGCGGACAGCCAGATAGACGAATGAACTGAGAAAACGTGACTGAAATGTATTTCCAAGGCATTTACGACATGACCCATGGCGGGAATGGAACCCATGACGTTTTGATCTTGAGTCCCAGTACCCTAGCCATTTGGCCACTCGGCTCCATTATGTATATGTGTATACATTACGTGAAGACGGAACTGAATAAACCAGTCGTCCTAGGGCCGACAAGAGCTGCTGGCAACGTCCTTTGCAGTTGTCCGTCATATTGTAATGCTATGTTATCAATGAAAGAAGGTGCTTATCTTCACATTAACACGGGGATTTATTTCTCCGTAAATCAACAGACCCCTGACAGGTTGAACACTTCATTCCACGAAAGATGGGACGCAAAGTTTATCCTTCGTGATCTGGAGAGCTATGAGGAAGCGGCTTGTCCTGGCTTCACTTCACAGGTGGCAACAGAAATATGCTACAATGATGTCGGAAACACCAATCTTATTGTCGTCACCATTTCCTGCGAGTTGACAAGTAACGCCGTATTCCGTATTAATACTGTACAGTGGACCTCGGATATAACGGAATCTTCAAGGACAAGCGGGTTTCTGCTGTTTTAGCAGAGATTTTGTTCAGTGTGAGGGCCTTCCTAACGTAGGGGAAAAATGTTTGGGGTCAGCAGTAAAAAGGGATGTCAGTTCTACCTCTCTCGACAAATGGCTACACGGAGAAGCGGCAAGGATTTAACGTTAAGCCGTTATGATCAAATTTCCGTTGTGTCCAAAGGCCGTTGTAAGAGAGGTCTATTCCGACATGAACGTACTAAATTCCTATTCTAGAAAAATAGGGATCTAAAATTTGTGAAGCCATCATGAATTCTAATGTCATCACAGTGCTACAAATTCTGAACAAAATGAGGTCAATGTATATCAAACTCTCATACTCTCAGACAGAAAGAGTCCCAATTTTCAAGAACACTGAACTGAAAGAAAACTGGCGTACGGGTGAGATCGTCAGATAGGACACGAGGATGCTACTACCGGGGCGTACCGGTATATTTAAGAGCTGTTTATAACAAAGGGTCAGGATGTGTATGTATATATATCATAAGCAGCGAAGGATTAAGATGGTTTATTATTTATTTTGGTTGCTGCTAAACTGAGTTGAAACAGCATGGCTGACAATAAGACCCCCCCCCNCCCCCCAAAAAAAAAAAAACAACAACAAAACAACAACAACCCACCAAAAAAACAAACCAATAACAACAATCCAATCCTCCCTGACCGTAGGAAACAACAACAAGGAAATAGCAGTCAAGGTTTGGTTGTAAATGACGTACAAAACAAGTCCAACTGTCTAAATTTACGATTCAACTTTTATTTGGCTTTGCACTTTAATTCTACTATTTTATTCGCAAACCTCCAAGTGTTTTGAAGTACAGAATCTTTTTTGTGCTGGCGTTCGAAAACATTAGAGATGGCACAAAGCTGTCAGGTTTAATTTTTTTTAATTGCACTTTTATTGTAGCCGAACGCACCGGCAAAGTACGAAGGCATTTTATCATGGGATGATATTTATGGTCTTACAGGGGAAGGGGGGAAAGGGAGAGGAATAAGCAGTGGTTCTGTGTGTGTCTGGGATGGCCAGTTAATGTCAAGGTAGGGTGTTTAGATGTGAAAGCGCAGACTCCTTGCCCGAGCAACACTTTCTACGGTGGAAGATCTGAGATTGCTAAATGCTGGTGGGCGTATTCAGTAATTTAAATAAATGACAGGGGGCTGCCCAGGCTTAGAACCCCGAATAC
>JAWQUT010000065.1:1470312-1493833 GCA_033807755.1 Ellobium chinense | reverse complement strand
CTTGGGCCTCGATTCTTATTATCAATGGGCCCAGGGTAATGTATTTGTCATGTTTCACAGCCCCAGACTGTGAATGGTAATAGAACTGTGTCATGTTTAGTGAGAAGCCCTGGGNNNNGGGGGGCAGGAGGAGACAGTTGGTGAGTATGGTGTATGGGGTAGGGGGTGGGCATCATAATTATATGAACTGGTGAGGTAATGACAGAGGCGGATTTAGAGTACGCGGCGCTCTGGGCACAAGAGAGGTAGGGGGCTTCCATTCAGATCATAAGAAGACCTACTTGGAGCAAACTCTGCCTCAGTGGCAGGTTCGACAGCACAAAAATAAACGCAAGAACAACAAGAGGAACAAAAACAAGAACAAGAAGAATCACCACCACCATCTCCACCATCAACACCACCACCACCACCTTGAACTCCGCTCCTTCCCATCTCCTTTCCCTCCTCCCCTCATCTTTTCTCCGTAGAAATATTTTCTCGTTCTACACCATAGGGCCCCTAAAAGTATAAGTAGAGGAGGAAGGGCTGGGCACGTGCCCATCCTGCCACAATCGGGCCTAAATCCGCCTCTGGGTGACGAGCGTGTCTTCTTCATCATCTAGAAATGAAACTCCCAACCCCAAATTTCTATCTTCTCCTTCCCCCGTCCCCATGCAAAGCAAAGAGTCTTGAAGATCTGGGTCTCCCAAGGTTCATGTGCCATACCGGAATTTTGAGCTGTCCCGGAATTTGGTTAAAATTTGGTTTGGACAAACTCTCCTGCAGATCTTTTGAAATGTGTAATTTCCTTCTATTATGTTTTAGTAGTACAACACCTTACTTTCTTTTCTCTTCATAATACGATGTCAGCAAATAGTGTTGCATAATATTCACTACACATACATTATATTTGGAATTTCCAAAGACGTCGTCTCTTTTTGTCTGTTTAACTTGTCTATCTGTCTGCCTGCTTGCCTGCATGCCTGCATGCCTGCATGCCTGTCTGCCTACCTGCCGGCCTGTCTGTCTGTCTGACTGCCTGTCTGTCTGTCCAACTGTCTGTCTGTCGACATGCCTGCTGCCTCCTTGTCTGTCTGTCTGTCTGTCTGTCTGTCTGCCTGCTTGTCGGTCTGTCTATCTATCTGTCTCTCTATGCTTGTCAGTCTGTCTGTCTCTCTCTGTCTTTTACCTTTCTCTCTCTCTCTCTCTCTTTCTCTCTCTCTCCCTCTCTCTCTCGTATCAAGGGATGCGAATACAATGCCTTCGGTTTCCCTGAATTATGCTGCTTGCTTCATCACCTTTGTATTGACTTGTACTATGGGCAGATTGGTAGGTATCATTTGGCCTGTCAGTGGCTGCTAAGCTCATTATCGCCCAGAAAAACAAGGTGTCATAAACATGTTTTGCCATGCTCTGTCAAGAAATTGATTAGCTCGGCCATTGTTTGCCGTAGACGAGATGACAGCATTCATCACTGTCATGACTGCCGGCTTAGTGGTTGATGTTTGTTTGTGTTTGGGGGCTGTGTGAGAGGGTTGCATGGTCGTAGCTTTCGTTCTCGCAGCTCTAGCCGAAAAGTACAATTTAAACTTCTACTACTACTACTACTACTACTATTACTATTACTACCACTACTACTACTACTACTACTAATAATAATAATAATAATGCGGTTTATATGTCTCGTTTCCACCCTAATGCCTACTTACGCGACTTCATACTATTATTACCTCAGCAGGGCTGATCACTCTAGGACTTCCTCAACTCCCGGGAAGCATACAATGCCTGTGCCGTTTATAGTCGCTGATTGTTAGCATTGTGACAATATCTTCCACTGCCTATAGCCAGGTATCCACTTTACAGACGATGGACTGAGGAAAATGTGAAATACTTTCTCAAGGCACCTACAACATGACCGTGGTTGGGAACCGAACCCAAGACCATTAGATCGTGAGTCTAATATCGTAATCATTCGGCCATGCTGAATATTATCTTCGACAAGCTTAACCGGGATACCTGCAGTATAGGGTGTTGACTGCTCAAAACATGCTGCTAAAATAGAGTGGGCAAATGAAAGTTGTGCAACGTGAGATTCTGCACCTTCTTTCCAGCTCTTAGCTTTACGCACCGGATATATTTACCCTTGACACTACCAAATGACGAACTAAATGGCGTTTATTTTATGTGTAGAAATATCAAAGTTTAGATGCCTTCTTCTTAGCTGCTGGGCCACGATGTAATAAAATAAAAAAAAAAATTCATCGAAAATCTTTCGGTGTATTTTCATGGATCAATACAACCTAGATTTGGAGATTTTTGAGACTACAAGTTTGTGAGAAAGGAAAATTTCTGTGCAATATTTTCAAATTACAATATGGATGCTAAGTGCCATACGTCATGAGCTCTACTAAACCCTGTTCCCCAGAAACTTTCAGTGCAAATATCCTTTTATTGGAAAATGGGTAGACACATTCATGTTAGCTGTCGTAATACTTTAACCTAGCTTCAGACAACCTTAATGTCTGTGACAAGGGTAGCAGCATATTATTCTCTAAGTCTTCTGTGAGTAAACGAGAGTGTGAGTGAACTGTAAACAAATATCTCGCTCTAGAATCTATGGACATTATATGCTTCGTAAACGGAACATATGTTTTGACCGACATATTGAGGGACGAAATAAATCCAGTGTGGTTCCACGAACTGGGTTTTGCATGTTGTGATACGAAAAGTGGCTACGATAGTAACATCAGTCGACGTCACATAAGTTACTTCTCAGTCTAGACTAATTTAACTTGGCCTAACCAGCGACCATGTTTTTGGTCAAGACGCCTTTATTTTGATTCCATGATATCTGATATTAGTTACATAATAATTTTCTTTTAACACAGTCACGCCTCTTAACCTTGACCCACAAACCTAATCTCAACGATTGCAATTCCCACCAATTCATAAAAAAATGAATTCATCCGTAATTATCGTGGGTCAAATGTGTATCTAGACGCTAGGTGAGTGAGGGCTTTTGTAGTAAAATCGCGGAAATATGTTGCCGCACGCATAATCCATACGTTGGTCAGCGCACTGCGGTAACCACTGGAAGCCCCCAAATCATTAGTTTTACATCTTCTGTGTGTATTCTAAAGCTAAAGAGCGGTACACAAGAAACACTTTCAATCTTTTGACATTTTAAAGCCAGATAGATACAAAAGTACGAGTGCCACTTTGATACATTCAACACTATCAGGAAATAATTATGCTGACGACACCGCGCCTTGATAGTCAATCTCGCTTGTGAGAATTGTTAGAAGAGAGAGTTCCCGAAGTTTATCTGGATTTCGACCTGCATCTTATTTAGGTTACTGCGCGCACCTGAACGCATGATGGATATGGAAATCATTTGCCTATATTTATTCTTCTTGATTAAAGTGACAGAGTTATAGCCGGAAATAATACAGGGCTAATGAAGTGATAAATACAATGATCTGGGAAAAAGAAAAAAAGAAAAAATGTTGGAATGTCATCGAGTGGTGATGATGGTATGTGATCACCATTTCCCATTCCATCCCTGATGAATGACCTGCTGCGACGATATTAAAACATGAAAGAAAGAGATTGTGACAGCACAACAGTATTGTATTCCTGCGGGTCCTTGTTGGCCATTTGATCACAATCCATACTCTTGAATAAACATTGCATGCACACACAAACATGATACAGTTTGTCCGCACTCACATGTTTTCGATGGTTCCACTAGAATAATACATCTAGACTGTTATACTCTTTGGCACGCCATATCTTCAGAGATTGTGAAATGACAAATTCCACAGTCTATGATATCATCTAGAAATGGAGCAAAGAGAGTGAGGACCCTTAGGCCATTGACCTTTCTCCAAGATTAATCTAGAGTTCAGACGGCATTGTCCATGCGACTACCTGTCTATTACCGGTACGACCATCTTTCACACACATTCAAGCATCTGATCATAAGGAACACTTTCCAAGGTATTCAGAATACTGTGGATACTATCCTTGTGATCAAATATCTATGTATTACGGCCATCTATATTCGATCTTGCAATGTCGATCTATTAGACCAACAACTCTCTTCACTAATTCAATCTCTTGCCCATATGCCCAGCTACAATGCTCAAGTGTAAGGCCCAGCGGAATCTCAATATTGTGTATTAATTTAATCAGATTCATTAGTGCTCATCATTTCATTATTCAGGTGGGCCTTGAAAATGAATATATCTCCCTAACAAGTATACTTTCACAATAACAAAGGCGTATTGAGGTTTTATCAGAGAGAGAAATGAATGAGTTGCCTTTTATGGCCAGTTGCCTTATACAGAGGCGTTTAGCTCCATTTTTTGTCCCTAACAAAATCTACAACTATGTCCCTTTGATTAAGTGTGCTGACCCTTTCCCCCTTCCTTTCAACCCCTCTCCCACCTTTCCGATGACTCCAACTTCCTAATTCGGCATTCACTGGTGCGATCTAGCAAAGTAATGAAAGGAAAACACAGAATGGTCCCTTTGTGTATAAGTGGGAACGAAATAATGGCAAGGCTTGGTAAGGCGAGAGAATTGATAATCAGCTTACAGTCTGGACTTACTATGTTGTAATGATTCATTCTAGATTCTGCCACGGGCAGAATGGACTTTACCCAGCAATATTAAAAAAGCCCACCTGTCACTTTACATTCCTCTATCTTCTGGACTGTTCATTCGTATCCCTTGTTTTTCACGATGAAGATAACATTATACATGTGCAAAAACTCTCACGGATAAAAGCAACTTTCTATTGCAATTTAGCAAAAAAGTATTTAATGCTATAATCTCAGTCTCTCTTTAAAACTTTACGACCAGCTCAAAATATTTAACAAGCCAGCTTATGAAACTCTGTGCGCCAGTTTTCAAAACTGAGTAAGGATTGATTTTTTTGTTGTTTTTTTTTTGGGTTGAAACTGTCTGATCATAGTAAATTATGGGAGAAGGAATGGTATCTCTAATTCATTATTTGATTTTCTTTAGCTCAGTGTGGCATTCAGTACTTTGTCTGCCTCTCCAAAGAAGACAAAAGTTATGAATCGAGAGAGAATGGTCTAAATCATTTTTTTTTAACTTAAAAGGCAGTACAGATCTCATGTCTTTNGGGGGGGGGGGGGGGGGGGGGGCGGGAGAAGGGGAGCTACACGTTAGTCCACAGGTTTTCACAGAAAGCGAAATTCACATCATAACTTACGACGGTACTTTTTACTCTACGCCCTCGTATACATTTACTACTCAAGTACCAAACAACCCTTTTCACGCTCGAGAAAACTTCATTCACCAGAACCATTAAACCATTACGTGGCCTACAGTTTGAATGGCACCTTTGAGTGAAAACCCTTCTTTACTCAGGCAGGTGTCGCCGTGTCCATTTTTCTTCACGCTGACGCTAATAACATTCAGGCCATGCTTTGTTGATTTGTTTGGGCACCATAAGTATTTTTGTTCGCTTGGGTCCTACCATCATAATTATGGCTGTCAGGCAACAAAGTTTGTTTTCCTACTACAACGGTGTAATTTGTCACACCTCGTAAATTTATCACGCGGGCACCGGCCACTGGCCCAGAACTAGATCAAAAGGTGTTTACAAGAGAGGTCCGTCCTGCCAAGTCGTGAAGCCTGACGTACAGCCGGTTTTTTTTTAAATTTTNATGGAGGGGGGGGGGGGTGATAATATCATATTATTATTGTCATCATTATTTTGAAATTACGCAAGTACACGCGATCAACATAGTTAACCGGAGAGGAGAGCATTAGAATAGGACGAGAGTTAAACTTTAAAATATAAGCATATCGTCTGAGCTTTATTTCACTCCCAGCGCGCATCATAATCCAGCGCATATATGGATGCTCGCTGAGCACAGTTGCTTTTGTGGGCTTCACTACGAAAGCACCGTGAGCATGCAAAGTGTCCCCTCCTACCTTCGTACACACCTTTTGCTTAGAATGATTTGGTGGGAGAGTTTGGCCGNGGGGGGGGACACTAGTGGCGCTGAATACTAAATATTTGTCCCTTTATGGAGCTAGACTAGGCTATAAATCTTGTTTATTCACTCATAATTCTTTGGACGATATTCCAGCCCACTTTGTGCTTAGAACCAAATTTATAGAGATTTGATGGGGCCCACCCTGCATGGACTCTCTCTCTCTCTCTCTCTCTCTCCGTTTCGGGATTCGCCTGAAGTGTTTTGTTTATTTTCTTTACTAAGTGGTCAGTCTACGTTCTGTATAAAGTTACCGCAAGCTACATTAGAACTGAATGATCTTTCGATGTGTTCCATAGATTTTGCTTTGAGTGAGTGCCTGGAAGTTTTAATAACACTCTACTGTTAACCAACCAAAATATTTAGGACATTCACCTGAAAAATAAGGGCTGTGCCTGGTGACAGGGAGTGAACACTCGTTTTCCTAATGAGGTATTTTCAGACGCGTCAGTTACACCACGTGATCTAGGGATTGTTAGGATATTTTGATAAATGAGTAATCATACATGAGCAGAGCATGTAAACAAACCAACGTGTGAGCAAGATTTCCTAGGTCACGTGATGGAGCTGAAAATACCTAATTATTGCCAGCTGCTCAGGTTTAACAAGATTTATTGACCAAACAACCACAGACCACAAAGTGGTATGTGAACACACATTTACAAACGGTGAATGACGGGACAGATCAATCAATCAATAATTCATTCAATCAATCAATCAATCAATCAATCAATCAATCAACCAACCAACCAACCAACCAACCAACCAACCAACCAACCAACCAACCAACCAACCAAGTAACCAGCTTAACTGTTTATTTAAATTAATTTACTGAAGTAAGTGATCTAGCTTGTCATGTTGATAGCACTATAATGTCGGGCAAGCAATAATGGCGTGTATAGAAGACCCAGATTGACCACATGGTTATTTCAACTGTGGTGCTATTAAGTGGCAGAGTCAAAAAAAAAAAATGAAGAGTGGATGGAGCATCTAGATAATATGTGTGGTAAACCGCATCACACGCATGGCTACTGGAGCAGTCAGTAACACCGTCCAGCAAGAGAATGGGAATTGTCACAAGAGACAATGAAATGTTTAGTAAAGAACATGAGGGAAACCAAGCATGTCGCGATCGTCTTGGACATGCAAAGAAATTGAGGGAAAAAAAGTTCGTTATCTGAGAACGAGGTGGTGAAAAGTTTAAAGGAAACAATCTTGATAAACCCCCGGGGACATTCCGATGTTAAAGGAAAAGACATAGCCAACAAACTGACCATGAATGCATAGAATTGATGTCTTAGACCATCAGATAGGGCAAATAAGGCTTGTTGAAAAAGCTAACGAGGAAACTGAAGGAGGAAGAAGAAAAGAACATCACTTCCTATGGCAAAATTTTGGGCTTGGGTGGATATTAAGGGAAAGGCAGAAGTTGCAAAGGNNNGGGGGGGGGGGGGTATTAAGGGAAAGGCAGAAGTTGCAAGAGTGGAAATTAAAGGAAAGGCAGAAGTTGCAAGGGTGGATATTAAGCGAAAGGCAGAAGTTGCAAGGGTGGATATTAAGCGAAAGGCAGAAGTTGCAAGCCTACAGGAGGCTCAAGAAGGATCCACAACCAGACAACAATGACTAGTTAGCAAAACGACTCTTCACTGGGCTCTGAACTGTGTGAAACTGTCCAGAATGCTATGGTGTTTTCCTGAAATATGTAACACATAACGTATCCCACTGACCCTATCTGCTGTGCAAAGTCAGTGATTTTTAACAAGAGCTTTACTTATAAAATATGCCTGATTTACGGATATAAAAATGACTCTTTAAAGAGACGATGGGATCAATATTAGCAAGAATACCCATAAAGTTGAAAGGGTCTTTTCATTCACCTTTTTGCATTAAGATATTTAAAAAATCAAACAACACAGAGCCTACCTAGATCTACTAGATCTTGCGGTGGTTACTGTTATGTGCGTGTTGTTGGAGTATATAAAGAAGCCTCTACCACCTCTTCTTGATCTCTTGTTAAGTGTCAATATTTAAAGTGTGTCACACAACCTTGGAGATCTGCCTCCAAAGTCAGTGTAAGGTTCGAGAAGGGCAAAGGTGATGACAGGTACAGATCTTGACTATCCAAGTTCAAGAGATGACATCAATCAACCAAAAACGTTGCATTGGATGGAGCAGAAGAGCTATCTTCATGTCTTAATGGGTGGCACCAACTGTAGAGGTAGAGGACGAGGCTGGGGACGTGGACTCAGAGTTAAGGTCCGGCCGTCTACATTGAAAACTGGCTGATGTTGGGGGAAGGGGGAAGAAAAAAAGAGAGAGAGAGAGAGAGAGAGAAAGAAAGGAAGAGAGAGAGAGAGAGAGAGAGAGAGAGAGAGAGAGAGAGAGAGAGAGGTAGGTAGCTTTATCCCAATAAACTTGTTGAACATGTTGGAGAAAAACTTTTGACCTGTCACATCCTCTCCTATCCAACCTTTCACACACACACACACACACACACACACACACACACACACACACACACACACACACACACANCACACACACACACACACACACTCCCTTTCTACGGTTGAATAGGGAACTGAGAGGTAGTGTCAGCCGGGTAACGATTCCTATTTATAATGCTCTTTTCTTGCTTTTGTTTCGAGGGGAAACTTAAGGATTCGAACCTGCAATCTCCATTTCTCTGTCTCAAAGACATGCCACACATTTTGCAGACAGGATGGTAACTACAGCACTTTGTCAGCCTTTTGTTCCCCCGGTTAAAGTCATGCATAGAATGTTCCTGGTCGATACTATGAAAACTTGGTATTATCTGTCAGCTACGACAGCCATTACTGTCTTTTGATTTATAATTCTTTAACTCTTGATCTCTCGCGCTGAAGTCGTAGACTATGCATAATCCTTGCGTAAGTTAACGCACTGCGATAACCGCGGGAAACTCCCAGAACATTAGTGGTGTTCATTGTGATTAACGCATACGTTAATTAACGTTTGGATCATACATACAGCCACAGCTAGATTGGAAGAGATAAAGACGTGATATTCAGGGACCTGCCTTTGGCTGACACCTCTTTTTCACTTCCAAACACCCATCCTTGCAGATCTGCAGTGGGGATCCAAATAATGCAAATCAAATTCGCCTACCCTGTGGTATTCTTGATCTATGGTAATGTGCCCAAATACTAGCTCCATCCCTGGTAAGAAGGCACTTCGAAACGAGGAGTGAACTGGAAGAGAAACCAAGATCAGTGCTGCAAGGTTGGCCCTTATGGCGCCAAAATTGGCTACTTTTATTGCTTCTTGGTACTTTAATGACGCTATGGCTCTTTGGCTACTTTTTGGTTATTTCTTAAGTGTTTAATTTTCTTAAGAGTTGATCATGGTATCTTCTAATTTCTATATATTTTCTCATCATTCCAAATGAAAGCAGCATGCATTTTATTTTTTGAAAAGGGAACTTTGAGTGCACACTCCGAAACTGAGACGAGTTATTGTTTTATATTTATGTGATTTCTTGTTTGCAAACAGTTGGTTACATTTTGGCTACTTTTAAGGGTTTAGATGACACTTGTTTGGCGTTTTTTTCAAGTTTGATTTGGCTCCTTCATAAAATCTGACATGGTAACACTGACCAAGATGTCTTCTGTAAACACTCTATGTGGCAGCTCTACGTCAGCGCATGTAATTCGGATCTCCGAGTGTGTACTGTATTAAAAATTTGCTTGTCTCGTAAAGTAAGAGATGATGCATGAAAAAGGCCACGAGTTCGGAGGACTCCTGTTTCTGTAATTGTGCGATTGAAGTTTCTTGGCTGTCTTTGGAATCCCATAGGGCTGAAATGGCAGAAAGTTTACCAGCGAAGAAGTATGTGGCAAGATTACAGAAGCTTTTGAAGCTTTTGATCTCCTAACTCAAAGTTGAATTGGAGCCTCATGACCATATCACGAGATCAGCAGGTCTTGCATAGACGGTCCAACAAGAGTACAAAGAGACAGGAGGAGTTTGAGTTAGGCTTTTATGATGCTTTAGTACGATTACGGCTTTACTGAAGTAGTAAACAGAAGACATTAAAGACAGACAAAAAGTTAATACTTTATAGATTCCCAGTGGACAGCCAAGAAGTGAGAAGGATGGAGAATAATTAATGACCCACTAACGACAAGAATGGGACCATAATGCCTTGTGTTTTTTCGAGTGTAGTGGAAAATTGGTATTTCCGCTCTGTAGCTGAGCTCGTTCACTGAGCACCACGGTCTTTTCCTTCTTGATGCTTTTCAGCTGATCTCATCTTCTGCAGTGTTTTGCTGAGTTCTAGTGAGATGGTTGGTGCAGTTTCTCCACAAGCTAAACCTCTCATTCTTCCGCTAGCCGCTTTTGATCCTACACTGTCAAAGAGGAGTCCTTAAAAAGGCACAGTCTTTAAAAGAGCAACGAGATCAACCCCAAGAGGGCGGTATAGACAGCCCTGAAAGGGGCTATGTGGGTTGCCCTGGAAGAGCATGTGGTTTGACTGAAAATGGCTGTTAGGGTGGTCCAGTGAAAAAGAAAACAATGAATGGTGGGGAGGTCTAGCCTTGAAGATATCTGACAACGGTCTAATGGTTTCGAAAAACCTAAATGTTATTTCTTCGCCTTGTTACGCATTTTGTTGCTGTGTTCCTTTGAAATTGATAGCAGTTTGATTTCATCTCTCTTCATGTCAATTCCAGGCATTTGTATTATGCTATTTCCCTCCTCTTACGAGTCCACCTTCTCTTTTCCGCCGGAGGAATTCAAAGTAAATGAAAAATACCATTTTAAAAACGGTCCAATATCTAAGCGACGAATGACTTCACACTTTCAGTTTCATTTCCTAATGGTACAAGAAGAGGAAAGCTGGGAACATTTTTGAAACAACTCCGCCCACAAGATACCGCTGGTTCAAACGGTATCAGGTCCTGAGATTTGCCCACAAAGAGAGGAGATGTGTTAACTTCCCCTTGGCCTCTAATTTAGAACCTCTCTTGTTATCTTGTCTATCGCTGGCCCCACTGGGTCCTTTTTTGTACGTTTTCTCAGTTATCACAGGTAAACACGGTCATAAACACATCACTTACCAAACATAAATATGGACCAAGAAACATAGACTTAAGTTTAGTTTTGGCTGTAGCATTTAAACTCCACAATGTAGGAAGAGATTCCCTGTAGAGCGCTTATGTCAACACTTTTTTTTACAATTTGTCTTTATTTCTAAAAGACAAACTGGTATACATCAGAGGGGAAAACCAGCGTTGTTTTCATTGCATTGCGATGTGTCACAGATAAGCCGTTCCTTGTGACAAGACATATGATAAACACTAAAACGAAACAACATAATCGTGAGAATGTTTCGTAAGTGAAAAACGAACAAGTCCACCTGTACGGGTTAGTCTATTGAAATAGGTCAGTGGGTCATTATCTCTCTGAGATATGTTTAATATGGTTTCTATCTCCTCAATCAGCAGTATCTGGTTTCTAGGGACGCCTGGCTACCTATATCGTCAGCGTATTTAAATTGAGTCATACACCTCAAGATTTCGTGATTTACCCTTTAGTTTCAATTTTTCCTTCAAACATTCGCAGGGATTCTGTGATGCACATGTCTGGTATGCAAAGTGCCGTGAAAATTTGCGCTCTGGTGGTATCTAAGAGAAACTTCCAAAACAACAGTAATGTTTCCCATTCTGCATCTCGTGTTTGAAGTATAAGGCCCTGAGAACCCTCTGTCCTCGGCTTTCTCAATATGGTCTTTGCAGCCCACCCCCACGGTATAGTGCATAGGGCAGTGCACCTCCATAACTACAGCACCATTTCATACTTTGGCATGAAATATTTCAAATATGTCTCATACGTCATTTGCTATAATTTGGTGGTTTCTCAGGGTTGGTTCTTTTAAGGTGATTTTTCAGTTCGTCGTGCTATATTCTCAGCTGAAAAAAAATAAGGGATACAAACACTTTATAGAGCCTCAAAAAAAACGAGAAAATATTTACAGGTCGGTAACCTTGACATGTCAAAAAATGAGCTGGCTTTGCTGAAATGTCTCACATTAGCACAGCCTTCAGCTTGACGACTGGACAACAATCATCCCTCACCAAGTCCACACAGCTCAAGCAGAGGCAGGCTAGTTGTCGGACTGTGGCCTACACAAATCACATTGGATTTGTGAAGTTTCATTATCTTCAGCCCTCGTCCGACAATTTATCCAGTCTGTGACGGGAAGACAAATACAAGGTCTTAAATACTAGTTACTCACTTGGATACATGCCACAAGAGTGGCGGGAAGAGAGATCTTCATTCATATTATCACTGCACTGGTAGACAGATGTCCCCGTTTGGAAAACACACAGGAATTATAAGCTCTACTCTTCTTCAGAGAGGTTGCAGCGGTAGCAAATATTTGTAACAATTTTTTTTTTTTGGGAGGGAGGTGAGGGGGGAGGGGGGTATTCAGCTGTATACTGTTATTGCATCAGTCGTGGAAGGTACTCGGGCCGACTGATATAAGATAGACAGAAGTATAAGGGTTTTGGTCTTATGGGGTAGCAACTGCTTCAAAGCCTGTTGTTTATCTGCTACTGAAAATTAAATTGCTCAGTCTGTTTCGACAGGCACTTGGGAATGGGCAGGTGGGGACACGTGTGTAAGAGAAGAAGAAGGAGGAGGAGGAGGAGGAGGAGGAGGAGGGAAGAACGGTGGGGTAGGAGAGGGGAAGAGTGCGATTTCTATCTTTCTTGGTTTTTGGTTTTTGCGAACGTGTCAACTTCTTCCACAACAATCGATTACAATTACGGGGTAAATCTGCTAGATATTAGCTCTCATTCCCGCTTGACTCCACTAATATTTCGCAATCAGGAGGATCAGCATCTTCAAACAAACTGTGGGTTTTCAGTGAATCTTTGGTCAATGTAGCATTAAGGGCAACGACAAGGCAAATACGCTAGCCCAAACATCGCTCATCTCACGAGAGAACGTATGCGACATTTGCTAGCTATTTCAGCGGAGCATTTTAAAGCTTCATTGAGATTTAGAATTGATAACATATACCCAAGGATGTAAGTGTTTCATTCTCCATTACTATTAAGTTACTGATAGCCTACTTTGTGAGAACAGAGATCTCGCTTAAGGCTTTCGGAGAACAGTCTCAGGTCAAAACGCCAAAAGTCCCTTCCTGAGATCGGCGACGAAAATGGGAGGGGGCGGGGAGGGACATTATACAATTGAAAGAAATAACATTTGCAGAATTTCAGATGTCACAGCTTTGAAAAGAAGGTTGAAAAACGACCGTCTCAGGCACAGTTTGGATGATGATATTCACATGCTGAACAGAAAGGAGCAATCAATAACTTCAGGCTAAGAAGTGGGGCATAACAGACCCCGGCAACATCTTTACAGAATATTTCAAGGCTGGAGACACTGACGCTTGTACTTGTGGAACTGCACTAAAGAATGCAAAATACAGTACTTACCCAGCAGTGACCAAAGGACGACCAACGGCGCAAATTTCTTGGCATGAAAGCTGCGTGGGACGGCAGAGGCGCATAGCGTAATTACAGTAGTTATTATTATTTATAGGTCACTGGCCTCTTGATATAACATTGTTGACAAGAAAAAGAAGAAGAAGAAGAAGAAAAAGAAGAAGAAAAAGAAGAAGAAGACGAAGAGTAGGAGGAGAATGAGAAGGAAGAAGAGGAGGAATAATAATAGGAAGAATAAGATTCATGTTTTAATGGCGAAAAACATTGGTGGTGGGTGGGAGGCATCGATGTCTCTTAGAATCTTGGGTCATTCTGTAATGCAGACCTACTTCAAAATGAAATAATCTGTCTGTCTGTCTGTCTGTCTGTCTGTCTGTCTGTCTGTCTGTCTGTCTGTCTGTCTCTCTCTGTCTCTCTCTCTCTGTCTCTCTCTCTCCCTGCTTTTCTCTCGTTCAAAGCAAAATATGGATCTTATTTTGGTTCTTGTCTTGACCTTCCAAGATGGTTATTTCAACCGGCCATTGTCGAAGTAGGGTCCACGATATCACGGGAAATCTTCCACCCTTCCATGTCCGTGGGGAAGTCAGGTACGCACCACACTGGAATAACCCCATAAACTGTTCTCATATTAGCATATTATATTCTCCAATAACTGCAGTCACAATTTCCATCTCTCACCCCTTCTTTCACTCTCAGTATTCGGTCCACTGTCACATTACTATGACCCCATGATGTGTTGACGTTACCCATAATATTATCATACCTTCACCTTGTAGTGTAGTGATCAGCCCTATCTCTTCAGCCTTCTCTTAGATCTGTAACATTCATTCTTTTCTAGCACGATAACAACCTTCTTACTTAGACCTTTGCTCCTCAACTGCTCCCAGCCCTCTCAGGACTTTCAAAAACTTCTGTTGGCAACATTAACGATGTCTATCCACATAATCCTCATGTTCCCCATCCCATTCTCACATTCCAGGGAGGGTGTACTACGTCCCTGGTCGATCCTCTCTCTGTCATTCCCTGTCACACTGTGTCTCATTCACAGTGGTTTCAGCCACTGGTCACACTAGACTGACCACAAGAGTTTCACCAGCGTTATTACAACTGCGCTTCAGTTGTCGGCAAGCAGCGGATTTAAGTAGCTGGCAAAATACTAGTAGGAGGGTGTGCACTTATGAGGTTTGGTTTACATCGTAGCGTAGTAGGAAGGGCACGGTCCGATTGGCTTGATGAAAGAAAGCGGCCTTCCCATCTATTTCTCTTCACTATACTGTACTCCCTATTACACGAAACAGCTTTGCATTCAGGTATACTGTGTAAATGGATACATTCTTATGGATACAACCTTGAACTGTGGGCCTACATTGACTATGGAATAATGGGAACTGACCATGACATTATGAAAGATACAAACTGACATTTTAGTTAGATGTGAAGGAAGTTAATGTTATATTGTTATTAAAAGTTCAGATCTGTATATTTCCAATATAAAAAAAAATGCTACAAAATATGGGGTTTACAACTGCCTATGTACACAAAAACAAGAACACAGTTACACACTCATTACACTCATAATTCTCACAATACAAATAAGCAATGATATTACAATTATATTATAGCGCAAGTGATAATCACTAAATTAAGAAATAAGTGACCACTTAACCAAATCAGAAATATGTAAAGAATTATATGTTACTGAACGAATAATTATTATATTAAGCAAATTAGAACAGACAGTCAAGTAAATCAGCCCCCCCCCNCCCCCCCCCACACACACACACACACATACATGTCCACATTACATTCATTACACGTTATATTCATGGGGGGAGGGGTAGAGTAGTCATGCGGCTAGTGAGTTGTATTTACGATATGAAGACTGTATAGTCTGAGGGTTGTGGGTTCGGCTCATAGACGTTGTTTTATCTTTGGAAAAGACACTTAATTCAAGAGCCTTACTTCAGTTTAAGTGTAAATGACCATCTGGCTATAAAGCTGGNGGGGGGGGGGGGGGGGGGGGAACCAGCACGTTTCACCGCGGCGACTAGCAATGATTTTGTAAAATATTTCATTCGTAATACCGTGTATTCAGATGTAGGCATGATATGTGCTATTCTATATATATATACGTACAAGAATAAGGCGTGTAATACTTTTATTGCTAAACAACTTCTTTTCTGGATTTATAAACAGAGTCCTGTTTCAATGTTTCCTTATCACATACCATTTGTTGCACTTAATGACAACAAACATCTGAATGTCTTCAGCTACACAGCAAATAAATAGCATGGAGCGAGGATTTGGGGGCAAAAAATGCACTGCGGCCCTTAGGTGACAGAAGAATAACACAGGGCCTTAGCTGTGAGTAGTTTGTCTTTGCTATAGCACATAGAGATACTGCAGCCTTGAACCTGTGCCAGTGGCGACTTGAGATTTCGTAAGGCCCCAAAGCCACAGAGAGCCTGGAATGTCCCTTGTAGAAGAGTTACACCAAAGAATGTCACAAAGGTGCAAATCATAGTTTAAGACGATTACGTTCAATGTTTTGTCAAGACCCGGGAGGGACAAATATTGGACTTTGTGGGTGTTGACAAAAACTGAACGTAATCGCTTTAAACTATCTGATAACATCGTATATATAGTGAAAATTATAAAATTATATTAAATGTGAGACATGACAACTTGCCTGGGATCCACCCGTTTGTGTTTCTTATTGTACAAGGTTTGTAATTTGCAGGTTGCTGTCAATAGCCTATTTAAGAACGCTTTCTTTTCAACCCATACAATACGATTTTAAATAAAATGTAATATATTTAATAACATGCATTGCTGTTATTGTTGTTGCTGTAGTTTTGTTTTCAATTTTGTGAAATACCAACGGATTGCGAGACCTTAAGCTGTGGCTTATTCAGCTTATCCAGAACCGGCACACGAATCTGCTGTCTACAGTACACCTGAGACAACGACGAGTAAAAATAACAGTAATGACGTAACTCACCCCCTTGCTAAGGCCGTGAACTCTAACAGCTCGAAAGCTCAGTGGCCAGAACACTAGGCTTAGGAACCAAGGATTCGGTATTTGGTCCTCATTTTGGGCATTCTTTTTTAATGAATGAAGAACATGAAGAAATAGTCTACCCATAATCTTTTCAGTATTATTCACATGTTGTCTCGTATTCCGACTTCGATTAGTAAGAAGATTTTCATACAAAGACATAATAAACACAAATGATCTATAGACTGCAGATTGGAGTCCAATGCTGGCCAATGTAGTTGAGTAAATATGAGAAATGAATCCGTGATTAGCTTGACTATCATCTCATGAAAGTTATCATATAATATGGGTGACTAGGATGAAATGGCACAGGCTATGTCGAGAAAGACAGACACGTCGACTTTCACACATATTTATGATACTGGAAGAAATGGAAGGCTGTGAGAAATTCGTAGCTTACGTTCAGAAAGTAGAAAGGAGAAGACGGGCGAAATACTAGAATAGCGAGTCAATGATAAAAGAGTGTCCTCTACGTCAAAAGGGCATCATCGAGGTGTTAAAGAGAAGCACCCACCATGAACTGATAAGGGAGAGGGGGAGGGGTATACGAAAGAAAAATCTGGGCGATCAGGCATGGCAAGGTATAATTTTCTGACCCGAACACCAAGCCAACGAATAACTTTGGCCTAGAAATGTCCCTACCTGGCCCAGCAAGTCACCCGGCAAGGTAAGGGCACTGCAGAAGCCCAGCCCACCGCTCCCACCGCTGAGTTCTCTCGCGACTTGGTTGACATACTGTTACCTGCTAGCCCATTATTGGGGATCACGCTATTATAGGAGCTAAAGCGAATGTTATGATAAAGAGAGTAAGGAACAAGGACTGAAGCACTAAAAAGATAAGGGTCAGGGCCTAGGGAACTGGAAAAGGAAATTAGCTTTAATATAAAAAATATTAATGAACGAAAATGATTTTTTTTCTGACGGCAACGACTTGCTTGATTAACCATGAACAGATGGGGCAGTAGTTCCAGAGCCTAACTCTTCTCAAGAACCCAAGGGGCCCAGGACTTATCTTCATCTTTGGGGGCCTGCCATTTTACCGTCACAGAGGTTCCTGTGACATTTGTGAGGTCCTTTCAGATGTAAATCCGCTCATTTCGACGGTCATCATCTCTGACTTTCTCGAGGCTTTTTCGGGAACCCGGTATAGTGGACATGACGTCCTAGAAGCTGGGTCTGTTTCGTCTGTCCTTGGCTCATTACGTCTACCGCTAAGCCGCCATCTAAGGACCTAGAATAGTTCAATAACGCATTTTCAGTTCCTCACGTGATCAAGTAGGCCTATATGCTCGGCACAATCCGGACTGCTCTCTATGAATGTGCAGGTTAACAAACCAACGTGTGAACGACAATCCTTTAGTCACGTGACAGAACTGAACATACCTTATTGGATGGCACCATACCAACTACTGTAAATTACAACTGGTCTTAATTGATCAACAACCGATCTTCACCAATCAACTCCGAAGCCCGGGCAAAGTAAACCTTGAAGAAACCTCAGTTAACAACCTAAATTCGAAACTCGTAGGCAGGTGAAATCTGGCGGGCATCTCGTTGGGCCAGCAAAGCCCGAGGATGTCCCAAACAGCAGAATGCCAGGGAAAAATTCTAGTCCAGATTATACCAAGGAAGCAAGTAAAATAAGAATCATGTTCAGATAACAGCGCTCATCAGTAAAATGTAATGAATCTCTTAGTCTTTTAGGAAGGAAAAGCTATGACAGATGGTGCTTAATATTAGAATATGTCGCTCTCTTCAGGTAACACTGTTTGGGACTGCATGAATCCATTAGACATCAACATATGTTTAAAACTTATCGAAGGGGGCGGTGGTTGAAAGATAAACGCATTTTCAACAAAGAAAGAAAGAAAGAAAGAAAGAAAGAAAGAAAGCACGCGAGCAAAAAAAAAAAATAAAAAAATAAGGATACATTGGTATCTGAAGGGCTGGTGGCGAAGATGTTTGTCCTCCTAATCATAAGCAAAGGTGGGCCATAAGGGTCGAAACGCGAGCCAGGGGTTCAGATCTCGTCACTAAATCGCTGCCTCTGTCTCTCATCTTCACTCTGCATTTGCATTTCGAAAATCCTCACCACCCCCGTCCCCCCTCCCGCTCTCTAACCCACGGCCTCCTCACCCACGACCCTATTACCACTTCCTGCCTCAACATGTGTGGGCATCTTTTGGTATCTGCTCATTTTGCTCAAGTGCTAGGCTGCTACCTTTTGTTTCTCATCTGTAATTAACCTGCCATCTTCAGGTAAAACTGGCAATACTTGGAGACAATTTCCAACGTGAAAAGTCAACACTGTTTCTTGATTGTCTGATTACTATCCATCCATTCGCACTGTCAAGAGTTTAAGGCTGCAACTATACTTTTCCCCTCTCTGTTTCTTCACCATCCTCCGCTCTCCTCCTCCCCTTTCTCACACATGTATACACCACATCACCACACCTATGACTTCCAGCATATAACAGTAATACACTGTATACTCGCTGCGATGGAGTCAGGGAGCGCTGCTACCAGAATAATTGTCTTTTTGTGTCTTCTCTTTGCCCCTTTGGCTTCTCTTGCTTACCCCGGCTGCCCACGCCTTTTCCCTCCCCTCCCCTCCATTTATATCTACCAGTTTAGTTGTCTGTTTAACAGTCAAAGTGCCCACTGAACCATGTTTATGCCGACGGCGAAATAGAAAAAGGGCCGGGCAATATTTCGATCGTACCTTTTCCCTTACAATGCTGCGGCGTCATTCACAAATCATTCATACCTGACCGGGGGCAGAAGTAATTCGCACACGGCACCTTACTCTGGCTTCTTATGTCCACATGTTTCGCAGTTTCGCTTTAATTCTAGCACCATTTTCGACCATTAATTGTTTATTCCAGACGTTTGCCTAAACATTTCGGAAAAGTTTTAGTGATTATTTTTCTAAAACTTTGGAGTACTGGTGATATGAATTTTGTCTTGAAGAACTAGAGCGTCATTTGACACCGGCTGCTGTGCCGTAGCTTCAGACAATACAAGTGTGGTTACAGCATAGGTCTGTTAAATGCATGTAACACAGGGAATGATATTAACACGAGATGATTGAACTTTCTTGGATTTATCGTCGACATCTGAAGACTGTCTCAGGTAATTGTATGAGATTAATCGTTTTTTTGTGAAGTTTTGGGAACTTTCTTGTGAAGAAGTTGAATGTACATTCAATTCCGTCTTTTTGTCTTTTTGGCTTCCCTTCTTGGTTTTGTGTTGTAGTTTGGTGTGATTGGTGCTGCTGTTGTTGTCGCTGCTGTTGTTCGTGTGCTAATTAGATTACTCTTCTTTCTCATTTTATCAACCAACCAACCAACCAACCAACCTACCAACCAACCAACCAACCAACCAACCAACCAACCAACCAACTAACCAACCAACCAACCAACCAACAACCAACCAACCAACCAACCAGCCAGCCACCCAATCAATCAATCAATCAATCAATCAATCAATCAATCAATCAATCAATCAATCAATCAATCAATCAATCAATCAATTCGCCTTCATATTAGTATGGAATATTGTCCCAGGGAAATCACTAGGTCTATATACTATAGTCTCTCAAACAGAATAAGAGATTGGTCACGAGAACTCCCGAGTGTCTGCGGTACCGAAAACCAAGGATTTATTGATAGTTTTCTGAGAATGACCCAACATGAGTGACATGTCTTTGTATAATTATACCTGTTATTTATTACAGCTCTACTTCTAATCAGTCTTCTCTCAGTATATCGCTCTCCCCTATCACTCTCTATAGACTTTTCAAAACAGAATGACCAGGATCTCAATTCTTTCTCTCTATACAGACTTTTAAGAAGAATTACCAGAATGGCAAGCCCCCTCTCCTTCTCTTTACGAATTTTGAGACATATGCTAGAATCCGAACCCCTTCTCTCTATACAGATTCTTGGGACAGAAAAGGATGGATCTCAGTCCCATCTCTCTATACGGACTTTTAAGACAAACATACCAGAAGTTAAATCCTTTCATTCTCTACAGACTTTGGAGACAGATATACCAGGATTTCTATTCCCTCACTTTCTGTACAGACTATGAAAACAGAGGTACCAGGATCCTTATCCCATCGCTTTATACAGACTTTCAAGACAGACATACCTTGATCTCAAGCCTTATTCTCTGCAATACAGACTTTTAACACATTAATTTTAAGAGCCCAATCCCTTTCTCCTTCCAGGATCTCAATCGTCACGGGGCGTAACTCCCGGCTCTGCGTCCTGTTGTCGTCCTTTGGAATGAACTTGACTAAGTGGATGTAAATTTAAGATATCGATCTTCACGTTGTTGACTGTCATGCATGCAATGTCAAGAGAACGAAAACACTTCGCTTTGTAGCACGCACTCGAGGAGATTTAAATTTTTAATAACACATTTCAGTACTGATGCCTTTGAGTGAGAGATTTAGTGTGCACTTGTGATGTTGTAATATGCTCATCGCTCAACTGAGAATATAGCTTAAAGATGATTGTGAACATGATCAATGTAGGGTTAAAAAAAAGAAGTCAGGATTAATTTATAATCTTAGATCGCTCAGGAATCTAACCAATACCCAGTGTTATTTTGATTCATCGATATTATTCTTGATCATGTGATCCCCGTTCCATCCCAGCCACTCCCCACCCCCACCAAAGAGCTCTCGAGTAGTTCTGCGAGTTGGCATATGAGAGACTTTATGACAAAACGCCTTAAACGCCCGTGGGGATCGTGGCAAAAGAGACCAGATAAAAAAAATATGTATTTAATGAAAAGTGAAATACTATGGTAAAAAAAAAAAGCGTAGGAGAGATGTCGTTTCAAGGAATGGAAATATGCTTGTATATTAGATACTCCTAGTACTACTTAAAAGTAGATAAAATCAGTTCAAAATAAAAGTCAAGGTGTTGGATACGTCGTTGTGTCACAATTCCCTTCTGATGTATGCCATAGTTTGAAGAGTTCTGATTCAGATTGTCCACATCTAAATACCTTTAAAATCAACTGACACAAACTGAGTTTTCCTTCACACCCGTATGCAATGACTGGCCGACTTTTCTTTCCTCTTTTACGTACCCGGCTATGAGCTTTTACTTATGTCAAGGATATTGGTACGTGTAGGCCAGGTTTGAAGATCTCTAATTGGTAATTGAATCACATGAAACCTTACCCCACGCAAGCCCAACTCAACCGACACAGTCGGATAAAACATAATTTTTTATTCACCTTCGTATGCAAGTCTGTACTGACTAGCCGACCTTTTCCCCTTTTTGCATACTCGGCTGTAAGCTGTAAATTTATCTCAAGGATATAAGTAAGTGTAGGTCTTGAAGATCTATATTTGATAATTGAATCACATGAAACCTTACCCCAAGCCCAAATCAACCAACACAATCGGATATTTTTTTATCCGCTTTCGTATTCAAGTCTGTACTGACTGGTCGACTTCTCATTTCTACTCTCGTACCCGACTGAACGCTCTTATTTATCTCAAGGATACGGTGAAGTGTGGGCCTGGTTTGAAGATGTCTAATTGAAAACTGATGCACATGAAACTTTACCCAAAGCCCAAATCAACTGACAATGTCTGAATCAAACGTAACTTTTTTATTCGCTCTAGTAGGCAAGTCTGTACTGACTGGCCGACTTTTCCTTTCTCCCGGCGTACCCGGCTGTAGGCGTACGCTCCTATTCCTCTCAAGGATATGGGTAAGTGTAGGACTGGTTTGAAGATCTCTAGTTGAAAATTGATGCCCACTAAACTTTACGATCGTGCGTCATTGCTGCTGTAGATCTAGAGATTTTATAGCACCCGTGCTTTAAATATTGATTGCTGGTCGAAGTGAAATCCGGCTATCTCTATGAATGAAAAGCTACTAGAAATAATCTGCATGTATACTCAATAGGTTGAATGAAAGACGGGCTGTAAATGACACTTACCTATCCGTCACCCGAGTTAAAGGTGGCAAAAATCTAAAGGGACGGCGGCGGGGGGTGGGGATGGGGGNTGGGGATGGGGGTGGGGGAAAGGGCTGGAAGAGTTGAGGTCACTATGGAGGAGACGGGAAAAGAGGAAAAGGAGTACGCTGAACAGACCGACAGATAGGCACCGAGTAGGCAGACATAGAGACACAGACTGGTAGGTAGTGAATATTAAATAATAAGATAAGTTGATGTTTTCTGGGCCTATGTACGAACCCCTACCATACAAATCGCAGTAACTTACAGACTTGCTCTATAGTCTTAACCCATCTTTTTAGTTTCCAAAGTACATTACACTGATGAAGGCTAGCTTATCAGGACCTCGATGGGGATCGTTGGGCAGGGTGAGAAGAGAGGGTGTGGGGGAGGAGGTGAGGGTGTGGTTTTTGGGGGAGCTTGAATCTTATGGAAATTTTCACTGCAGTCACTGGGACCAGAGAAAGGGGCGAGGACACATTCATCATAAAACTGCAGCTACCTCAGGTTTGTGACTTTATCCCCATTGCCGCCGCGGGCCACGAAAGTAATGCTTGGATGGATGCAGGCTTAAGGCCGGATGCCCGCTGACCATTGGTGTGGCACCTTTGCTATGGTCAGCCGCTTATGATAAAGCTCTATCCTTTACTTTTACTGTGTAATGAACTTCTGTGGATCGTTATAACTGAAAATTTGCTAACAGGCCTTGCTATGGTCAGACGCTCATTATAAAGCACTATCCTCTACTTAAACTGTATAGCGAACTTCAGGGGGATCGTTATAACAGAAAACTTGCTAGCAGACCTTGCTATGATCAGACGCCTATTATTATAAAGCACTATCCTTACTTTAACTGTATAGCGAACTTCAGAGAGTCGTTTTAACAGAAATTTCAAATATTCCTAAGGATTGCATTCACTATCACAAGTCTTGGGAGTGCAAAGTGGGGGGAGGGGTAACCTTGGGGT
>JAWQUT010000065.1:1417172-1448689 GCA_033807755.1 Ellobium chinense | reverse complement strand
GTGTATGAGAGCCTAATGTAATTATTCATCAATGTCAATATGTTTAAAAGAGTTAACCCTGTTATGGTTGTGACTCAGTTCTTTGGAGAGATATTCAGAGACACATGTTCAAAACAAAGATTTGCATTAAAAAAAAATACATATATATATAATTTTGCTCTAAACTGCAACTTAGGTTGCACTTTTAGCTCATGGAACTCTCAAATGTCACTGTAAGGTGGCACCTCTTGAGCTGAGGAGGGGAAATGGAGGGTGTAATGTTTGCCTGGACAAGAAAGTGCATTTGATAAGGCGGTCGAGTTTTGAACAAGGTTCGCATTTTCTCCCGACATTAAGTGGGCTGAACTAGATCTACCTTTTCATTGTTGACTATAATGCATTACTGTGGTCAGTGTGGTGCGAATTGTCCTTTTCTAAATCAGTACATTTTGCATGAACAATGTGCAAAAAAGTGCTATACGTTACTTTTTTTTTCTTCCCTTGCGGGTGCTGATCTTAGAAAAACTTGATCTCAAATTCAGTAGTTATTTCACCACGAGATTTCACGCATCTATCTATGACACATGAATGCACAAACTTACAAAGGCATTTTATTTCGAAGTTTTAATTCTCATTATATCTCTGTGAGAAAAAGCCTTCCCTTGATTATAAGAAACTTATTCTTGAGACCATATTGAACCCCTCTAATCCTTCCTCCCGTCACTATATGCATTAATGCGTCATAGATACATGTGTTAAATCTAGTGGTGAAGTAACAACTGTTTACTGAGATGCCGCTCTCTTAAGCTTAATACCTACAACAGAAATAAAAAGCGCACTGTTTAACACGCTGGTGTGAAATTTTGCATGCAAAATGTACTGAATTAGAAAAAAGGCAATGCGCACCACACTGATGAAGGCTACGAACTCGCATGGATCACGGAACCGATAGTTCGTGTCTGTTAAATCTAGTGAGCACTACAAGAGGAATTTCCTTTCTGTCGCTTCTCATTTCTTCTCTTTGTTTTTCTCTTGTGATTATGCCTTTCCTTATCACTTTTCCCTTTCTGTCTTTTAATGTTATCTTTTTTTCTCTTCTCCAATTTTCTCTTCTTTCTCTCATCTCTTCTCCCTACCACACGCCATACGTTTCTTTGAACAAACACTACGGTAACTTATCTGACCTCGGTTCAACCCGGACATGCTAATATCTACAAATGAAAGACTATATACTTAACGCTTGGTAATTCCTTTATACTACAACACAGTCTTCCAAGGCTGGCTGGCACTGCATGGCTTAGACTCTGTGGCCCGAGGGTTAAGAAAACCAAGAGCAAGAAATTGGACAGCATAGGCTGACCATTAAGGCGACCAGCAGAGCGTACAGTGTGACCCACGATCGTGTCCAAACATTGTGATAAACAATGACCCTACGAGACATGCCAGGCTTACAGCCTAGCCTGGTCCAGTTTTTGGAACGGGGTCGGCAAACACCCACACATTCACTTACGCAGCGGGGATGATATCAAATTGTTAGACTCTTTGCCAAACACTGCAGAAGTAAGGAACTAGACTAATCAGTTGTCGCAGATGAGTTTTCTGTGTCTGAATGTCCATGTTTCCTTGCGGTGACATGTTTGAGAAATACATACAGAAAGCCAGTCCACATGGCTTCCTGATATGATGGGTCAACACTTGCTTTTGCGCTAATCAACCCACCGGGGATAAAGTTGTCAGAGACCACGCTGTCTCTGAGACAGAAGCAACTAGACTATTACTTTGTCTCAGGACTTGTATGCACAGAAGTATGCACAGAAGTACAGCGTCTTTCAAAGCTTGACAGCTTGCGCATTAACGATGGGATCTGTTACCATCATATTAATTACATTAGTGCATTGATACTGATTGCACCAATAGCGTTCAACATGCAGAATCAGTGAAATTCTTATGACGGCAAGAGATCCCATTGTTAATACTAGAGCTCTCGAATTTCTAAAATTGCTTATTCTGTATTGTTACAGTGGGGCGATGTTTCCCCTACCGTTGTTTATACATCTGGGCTACTCTCCGCTATTGTTAACAATTTAAGACACTTCGGTCTCAGGAATTGACTTTTTTGTCACTGCTAGCACGCCCTCATGGCTTCCAAAATGGACCATTATATGAAATGCTTTATGGGAGCCATGTAGGGCAATATTTAGATATTTTGGTCTGGATACCTAGGGAAGTAACAGGGACTATATAAGTTTCATTCGGACAACATCTGGGAAAACACACCGGTTAAAACAGTGAAACACTTAGGTATCATTCGGATATTTTGCAGGATATCAGAAAATCCTTATGGTTCCCAAATGGACCCCGAATTAATACTGTCTTTATATATTTGCTGAGCATATTACTTTCCACGCTTTTATCTACTCACTTGGAATTCGTGATTGTAAATGTCCCTTAAGAAAGCTTCCGTCACTTTCTAAGAGACACTCTGTATCAGAATCTATTTTAAATTTCAGTCACAGTCACCTGTTGTTGGGGTGGGTCCCGTTCCGCTAGTTTGTTAGGGACTGGTAAGAAGTCGTCTACTTTAAAAAAAAACAAACCAAACGTGTGACCCACTGACCTAAGGGATATCGGGATTCAAGACACGCATAGAGGCTTTTGATGAAGAGAATTAATGTTTGGCTGGTCTTGTTCACAGGTAAAAATGTTGTTATTCTATGTAAGGAACGTGCCCCGTTAAGGTTCCACATAATATTTTCACAGAAGCATATTATCACGTTACACTGTCTTGTAAATTTAGGATAGGCCGTCTACTAAAGATTAATTTACATTTCCGAATTTGTTTGTATAAAAACCTGTAAACCACATCGGACTGAACTCGATCAGAAGGTTGTGCCCGCTTTAGATTTCACCCAGATGTTAACGCAAAACTGGATATGACATATTCAGGAACTGATTAGAGTTCTTAACATTGCATACATACAAGATATGGCATTTCATCATTATTTTCCTTGGCGGAGATATGCGCTCTACCGAGTGCCCCTCTGGTTTAAAAATGCCTGCAATGGAAAAAAAAAAAGATCGGACTAATTCAGTTCAAGCAATGAGCTGTCACGCAACGTAAATATCAAACACTATTTATATTCCGTTATTCCTCTCAGAATACATGTTTGTAGCACATATTTTGATCGTGAACCTTATCGTCTACTGGAGTCACTACGTCTAGTTTGTTTACAGGACATAAAACCAGACCAAATCTATGGTACATAGGTGAACGATGCAATCTTCGACGTGACAGCATATGCATACTGCTTGGAAACTGAAGCATGTAAAGATGCTTAATTATAAGATTAATTAGATGCTTAGAGAACATTGATAACCCAGCTTAAACTTGGAATACATAATACACGTCCTTCCTGTGCCTAGTCAAAAGCCAGTCTCTTCCTAACAATTGCATCAGCGTTTAGTCTAGAGTAATATAACGTCTGCATGTTCTCTTATAGGGCTTATCAAGCAGTTTTATGTTCAGGCCGTGTAATAATATGTTCTCTGCCATTGATATTTAAAAGATACTGGACAGCGAGTAAGATTTCACGAGTGCGGATCTCAGACACTCGAAAAAAACCCAAACCAACCATCATATTCATTAAGCTGCTCTTGTTCAAATCCTTAGTTTCGTATATCGAAGTTTACTCAGGACTCGACCACCCTTCAGACTCGAGTTCTCGAGGACTGCTAAATGCCTTTTTGTGGATCTACGATATAATTGTTTGACCTCATTTTGTGCATGTTTCTAGCGCGTTTGAATCGGGCTAACTTTCTACCTAAAAATGTCCAGTTTAAAGTAAAATGAAAGTAACCTATGTCAGCTTCCCGACATTTCTCCGATTTCCCCAATACAAAAAGTTTATACTCTTATAAAATGCTGAAACTGCAACTTACTACAAATTAAAAGTTCTTTAGTAAGCTTAACGCAAACGATTCATCCTCAAAGTAAATACTGTAATGTCAAACAGACTGCACTACATCATGCGGTTTGTGTGTCAAAAGGGCATGAAACCACGAGGCAGAAATATGACCCGAAATATGATAACATTGTCAAATAAGTGAATGGAATATTCAATTTAATCAGACTCTCTGACCTCGTTTTCTATAGGATTCCATGTTTGGACTTCACGTCTTTTCACCCTCGCTCCACGGCGCCTCGGCTCGAACCCTTTATCTTTTCTTCTGCTGTTGATCGACATGGCAAATGTCCAGATGGTTTTATTTTCAGAAGGAGCAAGAATAAAAAAAAAAAAATTGGCAAAGTTTCGAACCAGAGTTTTGTAGCCTTCCAACTACGAGCAGATGTTTGTGTACACGTTAAGACTAACACGTGTGAATGTTACGAAATATCTGAGAAATCCTGTCCTTGAGCGTGGTGAAATTGGGGAACGATGATAAGGCAAAATGCTGTTGTGCAGGGAGAATCTGAATCAGAAAATTTGTAAGGCCATATCTAGGAAACTTTAAAAAAAATCGGCACAAGGTAAAAACATCAGTCACAAGGAAGAATTAAAAAAAAAGAAATATATATTCTTTCAGATATGCACATTGGCTAAATTTTAACATATTTACATCAACATCATCTTTGTAAACTAAATTTACAGATGATTTCACAATCCATGCACTGATTTCCACGATTGACGTCAACTACATTGATAAATATAAATATTCATTGACAGGTGTGATTCGAAATTTTTCCTTGCCACAAAAAAAAAAAAAAATCCACTTATCAAGAAATGATATACTTCTGCGCCTTTTTTTGTTTTCAACGTCTGTGAAAACCGACAGCTACAATTAGTTCTGACTTTATTGTCGGCAATAAATTTACTTGTGAGGATCGAATACTGTTCAAAAAAAGGAGAGAGAGAGAGAAAGAGAGAGAGAGAGAGAGAGAGAGAGAGAGNAGAGAGAGAGAGAGAGAGAGAGAGAGAGAGAGAGAGAGAGAGAGATCAGTGGTGGACAAGAAAAAGTACTTCGTATGAGGGCCACTGGGAGGTACAGTGCTTTTTGAGGGGGCACCCATACAGATTCCACTTCAATCAATACATACCACCTATCAGGACAGGCGGTGATAAGGACAATATCGTCCCTTTGAAAATGGCAAAGGCAGTACAGCTAATGGCCTGACAGATAGAAGCGAGAATGTCACATACACAAGAGATCGCTTGACGCTTGGAACAATCGCAAAGATCAGGTCGCTGATTCAGAGCCAGCGGAAAGAACAGGATAACAACAGATTACACCCTCAGTCGAAGCAGAGACCAGAGATCTTTGCTGGATCCTTGGTTGGAAGGCTGAACACTACAGGTTTGTTTCCGCTGCAGGGAAGACCAAATTTGCTATCTAAGTAGCCCAAGTCACCTATGGCACCTGAGGCTTGATGGGTGCCTCGCTCAAAGGCACAGCCCATGCTCACCCCCTCCCGTTTACCCATGTGTTTGATGGGAAGGATGAGGCAAACGGACGAGGAGAACGGAAAAAGAGGTTTTGGACCTACACGAGAAAGGGACTCAAAAAAAAAAAAAGTCTCAATTGGACCAGTTTCATATCTACCGGAGGCGTGTTCAGGCCCGCTTGCGAGCCAGAATAAATGCCTTCCCGACGCCTTGAGTCTAAGACAACTTCGTCTTGAACGGGCTGCCTTGTAATCCTTTTCCCATACATGTGCAATGTAAACTCGCAAAGGGACACAACTGTGTCAGCAGGGAGAGTTTGAGTAGCCCTAGGGTAGCCAAGGACCCGAGGAATCAGCAAAGCCCTGAGGTCAAGGATTGATAGAATTAGTTATCATGAGGAGGAGCAGTGTTGGAAGATCTCTCAAGAGAAGGACATCAACAGAGACTGCTACAGCCCTGCTGCCAGCCATCTGCCTTTCTGAGGATTGCCATGTAGGGTATATCATGGAACATACAGGAGTCGCGTTAACTACTAAAAACTATTTATTAAGTGACTGGATTTGAATTTACTCAGAAACTCGTTTCCTTTTGGATTTCATGTTTGGACTTTGTGCCTTTCTTCCATCCAGTTATGATTTTCTCGTCATTATTTTACACTCGTCACCAATCACCCCCCCCCCCCCCCCCCNCCCCCCCCCCCCCCCCCACACACACACACACACAAATCAACTTTAATCTGCTCAGTTTGTTTCATCAACTTTTGGTTCAGGAGTGATGCATTATGCTTACACCTACATTATCATTATATATTAAAAAAAAAAAACAACAAAAAAACGTCCTTGCTCTTTCACAACATACCGCCCGTCATTCAGGCCTACGCATGAATTACTGTGACGTGAGGAAACTCATCAAGGGTGACGGCTATTGATAGCTGATGTCTTCATCTTGTATCAACAGGTTGTTCAATAACAGCTTGCATCATAGATAAAAATGTAAAGGGTTGCTAAACGGACTGAAAGTGGGTGTGGGTGTGCTTGTTGTGGAGCGTGGTTTAGGAGGGGTCGGAACAGGCTTCATCATGATTCTTTTCATGGTAACCGCAACCAGTGGAGATTCTATAGAGACCTTGCATACATGGCGTACGCGGCAGGCAGAAGTTCTTCAGCATTGAAGATCGTTTGGGAAAGGTTCTATACTCGCACAAACCGCGCATACATATGAATTGATACGCACCGTAAGTTCGAATGAGTCCATGTTTAGACCTGATCTTGATAATGACGTAATTTAGTCTGAACTGCATCCCGATACGAATCATAAAATCTGATGTGTGGACCGCATGCTGAAGTGTATCATGTTACATATACGGGTATTATATTCTGAGATTTGATGCTGTGAATATATTTCAGTGCTCTGTACAGACTGCATCTAAGTAAACCTCAGGGTCATAACTATGCAGTTTGCGTGGCTTTTTTAGAGTTTCGCCTAAGTTCTGCCCTCCCCTTTGCCCCATCCCTCACCACATAAACAATTAGTCGATAAACATTGCCTAAGGTCACAAAGGATCACCTGTTTGCGTGAACCTGTTTTATTCTATCCTTGAATTTGGTTTGATATTCCTGCTTCTTCTTCCCCCCCCCCCCCCCNCCCGCACACACATACACACAAACACTGAATTAACCAATCGTATTCCGTCGGAATGCCTTGCTGCTCCCTTGTGCAATGATAGACACTCTTGCATGTTTAACGGTATCACTCTATAGGAGCGCATTCTTTATACATTTTTGAAATAACCCTTTTGTTTCTCAAGAACATCTCTTCTCACACTCTTCAAGTTGACGGCAGGTTCGAAATTTCAAACCTCGTCTATCCATATGGCTTCAGAAAATAATAACATACCAAAAAAAAAAAAAGTCCCGTCTGCTCAAACACCATTTTTTTTTTGCATAACGCGCTACATGCGTGAACCTTCTCGCAGTTTACATGTTCAGCCCCATCAAATATAATCTTTTAACGACACAGTCGGTCTGCCCTCTATTTGTTCAGGGGTCCTCCAACGGCAAAAGAAGAGATGCTGGCTTTGTGGGCAATGTTTTCCTTCAGATCATCCTCGTTTGCTCGGTGTCAATACGTCAAATGGCTAGTGTTACACGCAACAAACGCGGAGCCACTTGAGTGTGATAAAATATTAGCTATTCGTACGTTATTGTGACCTATGGAGTGTCGGTCGACTACTCGTCCGTCGTGCTTGCTTTAACCTTTATGTTCTCATAATTATACGAATTATACTATGGAAGATTCACACGAGTTTCAGACGCCGCGTTGAAATCTAGGTCAGGATGTGAATGCTGGTCTCGCTTGCAGATTTCTTCACTTTGCAGTGATGGAAATTTCCGAAAGTTGAGCCAAGCTTGAAAGATCCACTAGAGCATCTTTTAGGTGAATAGCGATAGAGTAATGGTGGAGACAGACCTTAATACACGCGTTGTGGGCATGTTATGCAACACAGGTATCACAATATAATTTGTCAGCTTAGGAAAAACCAGCTTTAATGGGACTTTAGTCTTTTGAAGTGGGACAAAAAACTCGCTGCATGTTGGGAAACCACATGTTTCATTATATAATTAGCGCAGTGAAGGACATGATATTCTTGACCCACCACAGGAAAAGAGATAAGCCAGTGAGATACAATGTGAAGGGCTTTTGTGATTTTTTCTCCACGGAATCAAGCTGGATTATCTCGCCAAAGTGATTTTTTTTTACTGCTCTGTGGAATATCTTGGAACTCTTCTAATTGTTACCAGAGAAGGGGCTTAAATCTTTCTGGACTCAACTTACTTTCAGCGGCGATGCTCCCAGGACAGGACTGCTCTTGTATGAATACAGTTTATTTAGTACTTACATTAAAAGCCTGTTTGAAAGACTGCCATTTCACGTAACCATATGTAACCAAGCATATAATATTCATTCTTAATGATTGTCATTAAGGGAAAGGAGTGTGAGCCCAGTCTGATGATATTTTCGGCGTTATATATTATTTTTAAGGAAGTGTATCACCAGAGATTGTACCAAATTATTGTGAGGGATCAAGTTTGAGAAGAAAGGCATAAAAAACCTAACACTAGAAAATTTCTTGTCCCTACCCGGAATCGAACCAGGGTCTCTCAGCTCGCAAGTCTGAACGTGCTACCATTTCACCACAGAGACGCTAACTTCACAGCAATTTAATTCTGAAATACCTACTGCCTGAATATGTTCCCTAACTTCCACGTGCGAGCCTAGTGTTCACCCGTGACACATTTCCCGACTGCTCACACATATCAATGTAAAAAGTAATCCCGATATCAGTGCTTCTCCCATTGTTCATATAGGCGCAGTTATTTCACTGGCCGCTGAAGGTAAAGTTTACCTCCATATTTAGGTCTGTCGCAGAACGAGGATCTTCAGTTTACCAGTGGCTAAGCCTTCTTCCACTTATTGAAATTTCTGGGCGTCAATCTGGTCTTGCGCACCTGCTATTTCTTGGATTTGTGTTTATTCTCTCGGGAACTGTCCATACATTTCATTACAATATCAGAGGGAACATCTTCAAATTTAGAAAAACGGTGGAAAAATTCTATAGGTAAAGAATCCAGCTGGCTGATGCTTAGTGTATATATATGTATCGCTAATTCTCTGTCAGATTTCTCGTTCTAGCTTTGTGGCATGCGCGTGTGCACATACATACACACGCACGCACGCACATACGCACGCACGCACAACACACACACACACACACACACACACACACACACACACACACACACACACACACAGAGCCGTGCCACTTATTCTGTACTCTTTAGAACTCTCTCTCTCTTGTAGACATGTACTCAGACACTTAACTGCCAATTCGTGACCGGTAGAATATTGATCCGCCCAACCTCAAAGTCTTGAGACAGTGCCAGATGTTATATTCTGCTCAATAAATCCGTCATAATTCTGTTTATCGCCTGACAATATATTGGGTACTACAGGGTGTTTGTACAAGACAATGGGGTGTTCCCTTCGCTTATCTGCGGTTATCTACTGGCCATTGAACGCAGCTACATAGGGACATAGTGCGTCAGAGATGAAGTATTGTGGAAGTCCTCCAGACAGTGTAGAAGACAGGATTTCTGAATAAAACGATGTAACTCGGAATGCTGGCACAATCTACTTCGTTTAATTGCAATCCGTATAATCGCAACTTTCGTCTAATCACAACAGTAAGTCTTCCACATGATAAAATAGTATGTACTTCAACATATAAGTCACCTCCTTTTCACCGCACCTTCTTTTCTGTGCCCTCGAGGAGATGTGAATAAGCGGAGTTGACTGCGTTGTTTTTATGTGTTTGGTGAATGCCAGTTCAGTGAAGACATTTGTGGGGAAGACTTTAACAGTGCGACGATGCTCATCCAACGCACGAAAAGGAAAATCAGGGACAATGTTGGAACGACAAAATGCAAGCATCACAGGGTAGCTGTAGCCTCCGGTCTTCAAATGACAAAAGGAGCATTCTTATTAGGCTTGTGCTTAACCAAATATTTTCAGAATCGGCAACTAATCGGTTATTTGACGACATGATCTACATAATCGAACTTTTTTAAAAAAAAAAAATAAGTACGCCAATAATATTTTCTTCTTTTTCATGTGTCTCGTCACCAAACCAGTGTTACTATTTTGGCCATAGTCGATTATGACACGATTAAGCTGGAGTGTAATCGGGTTCAGACAGACGCTCATCATGGCTTGATTATGATATAATCAATTCCAGGTTTGTTTCTTCATGCTCCTTATGAAGAATGCTAATGTCTGGCTTTCACTGTTGACGTGTACTTGCTTTGATAATAATATGGCGAAAGAAGATGCGCAAAGATCTATATTTAAATCAGTGTTCGAGGGCAAAAATCGATCCTCTGACATCATAATCAGTTAGTCGACCACAGCGCCAACATAGTTTAATCGATTATCATGATATGCACAAGCCTGATTCTAAAAACGCAGTGTCCCGAAGGGGAGGTATGTCTGTGCCTTGTTTTGGAAAGTGACCCGGNGTAAGGGGAGGGGGGAGAGGGAGGAGGGCGAAAGAAGGGAAGGGAGAGGCAAAGAAATTGTTCAGAAATTGCTTGCCGAAAACGTGGCTATAACCTGAAGGCTTTAAAGGGAAAAACGCAGGTCTGTACTTCACTAGATTCCATTGTAAGGCAGACCGGAATTCCTTACCACCAAGTTTATCTACAGAGGGTTGTCTCCTATTGTTGCCGAGGGGTTGAAGAAATCCTTTGATAACGCTGCTCAATTGAGATAGCGTTGGAATCGATCTCTATTTGCAGCTCCCGAGTGTCTTCGACCTAGCATGGTTTTCAGAGGTTTTACTACGGTCAGACGCGTGACAGTAACCATTTTAATGAATAGCTAGGTGTAGGTATTCGGGTCGGCGAAAAAAAAAGAGGAGAATAAAAGAGATAATATTTGTAGTGTGGGCAGGCATACAACATATGATGATCTACCTCAGTAGGGGCGATGGGTCTATGTAATCAAATAACCACTAATTACCATTAAAATGTTCATTGCAAAACCATGGTCCTTGTAATAAGACATGACAGCCAGCACTGAATTATAATATTTTGTTCATTGTCATTTCGCACATTCCAAAACTCATACAGCACAAAATAGAGTGATCTACTAATAGAGAAAGCGAAGATTTCCTTGGGGGTCAAAGAGTACGACGTAGTCCGGCTTTCATTTTGATTATGAGGTGTGCAGGTGAGATTTATATTTTCTTAGGTATTGTGTCTAAATTCGAAAGCACGGCTCACGGTCAAATGATCTGGCATCCAGAGTTTTTCATCGCTTTGAACGCGATCATTGATATTCTTTTGGCTTCGTGAAACTGGGAGCAACTTTAGTGGGAGGAGGTTTACTGCCAAAGTCTGCCCATAGTTCTATTTTCTAATCACAATTCTTGTTTACCAAAATGCATTACTCAGTCATTCACGCTTTTGAGCTTCACTCTCAGGCCATGGCTAGTATGGCGGTGTTAATCCTGGATGGCTGATTCGGAGAGGTAAATTGGGATGGAGCCAACTCAAAAGTCTTTTCACATCGATTGTGAAAATGGACATGGGCCTAGTTAAGCAAAGACAGCAACAAAAAAAAAATGCTATGACACTGAGAGGCTGTGAGAGCACACATTTCCTCCTTTCTATGATCAATCTGGATTCCTCTCCTTATTGACCTGTGATTAATGGATAACTCTGATATGCATGACTGTGTAAACAGTATTGCTGGCTCCATATTGGTACATGTCATTGTGACATTCAAGTACGCGTCAGTGCAGGTGTAGTTATGTCTCCTAATCAAAGGCGCAGCATGATGAAAACAGGCAATCAGTTTCTTTCGTCAAGCAAGAGCTGAAAGTAGGAGCAGCGCCTCTGTGATCTGGATAAACAGTCATTTATATTTTTCGAGCTTTCATTTTCTTATTTGACGAATGTTTCAACTATCAGCAGATCACATAACCATTTACACATTGCATAGAGATATAGATGACGTCAGGTGGTCTGTGCAAAAGTCTGGGGCTAGAAAGTACGTAGCTGCATGGGCAATGGCCTGGTGACAGAAAAAAAGCCTATCTGTCCGCTGCTTGGCTTATTATTATTTTACCTGAAGACTTTGTGGCACCACGAGTTTTACGGGTTCTAGACAGAAGATGTTATAGACTCACCAGGCTGATGGAACGGCAAATTTATTGTTGTATGTCTCTTTTCAAATTTCTTCTTTCATGTTCGCCACTGGTCATATCTGTAGATCTATACTGGTATGTATATCTGTATCAGTTCGCATTTTTCACGGTACCTAAGCCAAAGACTAAATTGCTGTAACGTATATTGATGGTATGTGCTGGGTGAGTGAATCGGGAGTTGAAGAATCGCGAAGGAAAGAATCAAGAAAATAGAAAGGGTCTAATGTGTTTGAGTGAACGCAGGGGAAGGGAGAGGGAGTGAACTCCTTGCATGCCCTATGTTGAGAGAATGTGCTGCCAAGTTCAACGTTTTCCTGCCTCAGTTCACTGTTTAGCACGTTGAATCGTGTGCATTGTTTATCTTTTGCAGCTCGAAGTAGCAGTCCGGTGTTATGTCCACATTCTCTGTCCTCAGACAGACACAAGACTGGCTCTTCAAGCTAAATTGTACAAGCACGCGAACACATCTTCGGCGCAGTTTAGAGCTGGTAGTTTTCTTTCGATGCTGAACGTTAGTATTTTGTACTATTCTTAAGTTTGGTTTGGTATTCCTCCTCCCCCCCCCCCCCCCCCCCCCCCCCCNAACCCATCAAATACATTGAATTACCCAGATGTATTCGTCGGTAATGATAGCTGCTGCCCAGATGTCCTCTTGCTCAATGATAGAGACATTTGATTGTTCTAAATATCCGTCTACAGGAACGCATCCTTTATGCTTAAACATTTTAGGGACATTTTAAAGCTGGTAGTTTTCTTGAAATGCATTGACGTTCTTCTTCTTCCTCCTCTTCTTGTAGATCTCCTTTTTATTCAGTTCTTATAGCCCTTCTTCCCCTCCGCCTTTTCATTTTTTCTTCTTCTCCCTCCATCTCCCCTCTCTTTCACTGCTAATTGCGTACTGAAGACTGATAAGCAGGTGGTGTGGCAAGAGGATACTTTGGTGGGGACACTTGAAAGGCATAGAAGTTGTTTCGCGGATGATGAAATATAAACGTGGGGGGCTCAATGGAGAGGAGGAGGGGGGGGGCATCGAGAAGCCACAGAGCTTTGTAGGGACACGCAACCTCTGATCCTTCCCATCTACGCCACTGATCACTAGTGACAGGAATGATCACAATGCATGATAATGTGTGATCTATGTGTGCTCAGTGGCTTCCCTCCCTGGGTGGATTCCATGCCAGGTTCATAATTTAGCATTATATGATTTCAAGACTTCCGTGTAGGAGGCAATCAAGGTAGAATCGTCGTGGGGGAGAAGCTATCCCTATCGTGAGACACCGGGCAGTATCACGTGCAACCCTTGAAAGGTATCATGATGAACATTTAAATGACCTCCCTCGGGCAGAAATGATTGAGTTCTTAATCTAGTGTCTCCCCTTTTGAGACCATTCAATAAATCAATGCACCTCCGCAGTAGTGATCGAGGTGGAGAGCTGTTAGCAGCAAGGCGTGACCATTCTCAAGAGTTGTGCTCTGTTGATCGATTTCTCTTCAGTATGACACCCCGCGAAGACCTGTCAAACTTACAAACACTTTCGGGGTAGAAATGGTGTGCAGTTGACGAGATAAAGGTAGATCTACGTTTCATTAAATTAGGTGATCGATTGTCCGATTTGTGAGCAGGAAATTTGCTGAGGAGGAGCGTATCTATCTAAATTACTTGATCTCTATGATGAGTCGAAAGGGTGTTCTGAAAAGTGTTCTTAAGGTAGGTCTGTGTTAGACTTGTGAAAATAGTTTTAGAAAGTCTATAACTTAAAATTCTTCTAAAAATGAAGAAGTTAAAGAACCTCTGTCGTGATATATTTACAGGTATTGCAAAAGGCCTTGAATATTCAATTTAACTCTGTTATTGATGTTGAAAGGTAGAGCTTCGTAGTTCCACCTGATTACTAGGTCTAGGACTTTCTTTCGACCATTGACGAAGAACGAAAAACAAAGACTGTGCGAAATTGACAGAACGATAAAGACAAGCAGGTCTAATTAAAAAGAAATTGTCATTGAGAAATAAGATGTTTGATGACAAAATAGTGTGTCTTTTTTTAGTCGTTACCCGGAATTACGACGTAAAAATTCACGAAACATGATCAATAACTCGTAAACTCCTTATAACTATTGCAAATACGCAACTGTATTGAATATGCGGATTAGTCATTGTGTACATACTTGTTTGCCCTTTGTACAGCAAGTGTGCCAAGGCTGAAAAACCATCGATCTTAATTTTATGCTAATTAGATCACAGGTTTTCAAGATGTGTGAGAGAGTTCTCTTGTGGCCTTTCTCTGAAACAAGGATCTAGACAGTAATGGCTGGGTCAGTTCAAGAAGTGTGAAGCTCCAGTATAAGGGGCTTTTGAGAAAGCAAAATTAAGACATAAGATTTTTAAAACATTTACTTTCAACTAGTAAGTTCACTTAAGTGTTTAGTATATTTGCGTCACCCTGGAGTACTGTGTCAGCCCTTTATATGTATAGGAATACTTGCAAAAAGCGAATCTCTCGAAATAGGTATAAAGTTGATAGCTCAGGTTAGGTTGCTGTACCTCTAGGATAGAGTATTATCTATATTGCATGAGGTTGTGTAGGTAATAAAGATGATTCATGAACGACCGTATGCCTAGATATTAGGGTAATGGAGACTTCCAAGGCTGAAAACCCCTTCTATTTAAAAGTGCAGTTGCTCATAGAAGCATTTCAGCCCTCAGGGAAAGAGTTGAAACAATGCCTGTTTTCACGAGACAAGGAATCAACATAGGATGGAGGATACGTCAAATCAATACTGCTCAATATCGGAACCGGTTAAGACATAGGGAACGAGTATTGTTACAACTTCGTTACAACTTCGTGAAAGGATGATGAATGATTTTGCAGCTTTGTTCCTAGGGCACAGGGTGTGGCTGAGGCCGGACTTGGAGATTCTGTTTTTCTCCATTGTTCCTATAATTGTTCATTTTTCCACCTGAGATTAGGCTTGATCTGTGCGCTTTTGTTTCACGTTAGTAGACAGTAAAAAAAAACCACCATGGACTTAGAGATAGCCTTAGAAGGCTGGCACCAACAGCGGGCTTGCCCACCCTGTTTCTTTTTAACCACTGGGCGTTAAAAGTTTGCAGACTGGGCAAGCAGTAAGGTAATACAGTACTCCATAAGCTGCAAGATAAGTATAATAATATACAGTTTCCAAAGGTCACGCCTGAAAAGAAGTAGGGCACGTGAGACCTTTTGAATAGAGATATACCAAGATCTACTTAATGACAGTGTTTGCCCTGTGTCAACGTTGTAGACTTGCTTCATTCATTCCTGGCTACGCCTGCAACTGCTGGCACAGAAAAAAGAAGAAAAGAAAAAAAAGAGCATTGGATAATAACGCAATCATGTGATCACAGTTACACCACACGAGGCCGGAGATCTTTATCACTATTAATTTCGTACCGCACCACGACCTCTAACTTACCTGAAGGAAAGAAGAGTTGACATAATAATGTGTGTGTAGAGTTAAAATTCAGATTTCAAGGTCGCGGCTTTTGTGTCACGCTTTAGAGTGAAGATCAAACTTTGCATCCAGGATTGGCATGCGGGCACCAAGCGGACCATTAATAAAATTGCCATTGATAGCAAGCCTTTAAGTATCGTCGATGTAAAAGTAATTATCTTAACGTTTATTGTGGATGGGTCTCTGGGCATTGTGGCAAGATCATGTGGTTCCACACCCAGGCATGTCCAGTGAAAACTGATCCGAAATAAGGATTATAGATCGGCGTGTCGTGAACATTTCTTGGTGTGCAAAACTCCGATGCAGCTCTCTTTGGATCTGACGTGGAAGATTGCACGCCATATTGCAAAATAGAGTTTTAGTTATGCCGGAGTATTACTCTCGTTTCATGACCATGGCGGTCCACATCTGAGCACACGCACAGGAGGACAATAAATATAGCCAATAAATGAGACTAGATAACTAGGATCTCACAAACTTGAATTCCAAAAGACTATCCATATTTTTGAGTTTGTGAGTTGGACGATTCGTGAAAAAAACAAAACTTCTTGTAGAAATAGAGAATTAGGAACCATAACACTGCAACGAGTATGCATTTTGTAAAAAAAAAAAATTGAATAGTCTACCTGCGTTTCGATGTTATACTGTCCTTCTGTATGCGTGTTAAAAATCTGAACTAAGCTAGAGACACGAGCTGCTACCATTATTTTGTGATAAGATCAATAATCACTTTCAGAAATAATAGCTGAGGACAACCTTTTTCAGCTCAGTCGAAATTCACTTATCTAGCAGCACTGATGTATTATGATGTTTAAAAACTTTGACGTTGCCAGTTTGGAAAATGAACAAAAAAAATATGAGATGAGAGTCACACTGCGATCAGGGTGACGTCTTTGCCAGCATTCGAGCAATGATGCGGTAATGTATACGAAATGGAAACCTACATGCGATCAAAATAGACTTGGATTTTTGTTTTTTCATCTGAAGCATCATATGGGTTGTGTTGAAAATGGGATATACTTGATTGCCTCCTTATTTGATAGGATTATAATGATATGCCAAGTAGGCTTTTAGGGACTTGGCTTCATTTTTAAATAGAAAAGTAAAAGCATGCGAGTGGGATTACGCAAAACGTGATCGCAAAAGTGACGGATCGCGGTTAGTTGATCTAAGTAGTTTATAAACTCAAAGAGTGTTGAACATCAGCGCCAAAAATACTTTACAACACCTTCATTGGAAAGCCCGCACAGGCATTAAGGAAGTGTCCTTGTTCAGAACCATAAGGAACTAAAAATAAAGGTGACAACAAAAAAAAACGGCATTTTAAAGTAACATGTAAATATGACAAACACGGGAAAAGGTCTCCAACGGGACGTTATTTGGTTACATGGCTAGACCCTATATTTAGTAAGTCTTGTTAATATCTGCCAGTGTTGATATGCTGTTATCTCCTCTGTCACTGTGAAATTTCGGAGAGAGCTTTCATTGTTAACAAGCATAAAAACTTTATTTGCATTGTAGGCTGAGACCAGGAAGCGAATAATTCTATTACAGACATAAAAATCTTATGAAATAATTGACATAGGTAAACAAAATGAACTTCACTGCGACACGGCTATCTGAGAATGTCATAGAAAGAATATCTAGATTTGTTATGATTGTTTGAAAAACCTATAATTAAAAATGTTAGTTACATAAAAAAGATGACCGGCATATGCAAGCTAAGCTTAACTTCTGTACTTCTTGCAACTTGAAAGTACATTATGTATGTATATATATATCCTTGTACTTCAATTGTCTACGAAGATGTTTTGTCTAATCCGTCGAGTCTGTCCCGTCATTTTTTACATGTAATGTTGACCGCTCTCATACCGTCAACCTCGGTTTGGACGTGAATAGTAAAACTTATTAAACTTGTTGTAAACTTGTTAAAACTGAAGTTCTTATCAGATATAAACATGCCCAGCCTCGCCTTATCGAGCAGGTGAAATTATCAGCGTAAGGAAACTATCGGTTTTGTTGTTTTTTTTCCTCCACGTTTATAAACTAAGACCATTCTCCTTTTATCTCTCACCTTCCTCGTCTCTAAACCTTACCTAATCTGACATAAGAAACACAAGCTCTTAAGACCACCTTACTTATGTTTTTTTCAAACACTTCAAAAAGAGAGTTGGGTGAAGGTGGATTAAATTTCCTCACAGTGCGTCGCATTTGTACAGTGTTGGAAAGCTGCCAGCGCAGAGAGAGATGACACCCGTAGGAGGACAGATCTGGTTTTTCAAGCTTAATCCAAGAACAACGTATAAAAGTCATTTCGATGCAACAATGCGTTATGAAATTCGGGTTTTAGATCTCTTTGGACTGCCAATAACATCGAGCATACTGTGTCAAGACCTCAGACTCTTAGCTTCAACAGTTTCTTGGTAGAATAGCAAGCTTTGAATTGTTAGTTTATATCAGTTATCGGTAGAAGGACATATCGTAATAGCACAACACGTGGTCGACCACTTCATAAAATGTCACGAATAAGGAAGCTAGTACTTTCTCCCGACATGAGCCAGTGTCGGCCTTTTGCACCATGCAATGTCAATGACTGAACCGATAAACCGATTTTTTACTTCATTTCAGTAAGTTTTAATTCAACAGACCGAACTTAAGATATTACGCCGCATTCATCAGTAGAGCTTATATCCAAAGAATTGCGTAGCTATGTGCAAGTTTATGAAACTGAGACATATTTTTACCTCTGTAAACTTAGGATTTTGGTGTGTTTTAAAGTATTACATCCAAGCAACAAGATAAACGTTAAATGTTTACACGGTGCGTCCACTAACCATCTCAGCGTGATAGTGTATAACAAATATGATTGTTGCTTATCCATTCTGTGTGGAATACGATTTGATTGTGATGATTTTTTTTTTCAGGTTGAGAGATGGCGATTGATTCCAAATTACCTCTGTGCCTGTTGGCCATAATTTTGTTTGTAAAGATGGTCATCAAGACCAGGATAACGAAAGTGTGGCACTGGCGGTAGCAGCAGCAGCAGCAGCAGCAGCAGCAGCAGCAGCAGCAGCAGCAGCAGCAGCAGCAACAACAACAATAGCAAAACTACACTACAACAATATCGTCATTGTCAACATCAAAGTAGCAGAATCTAGCAAAAAACACTCAACCACCCCAGCAGGACTTCTTGTATCAGTTGCACTTGTGTATGTATCCGTGGCGTTTTACTTATGGCACTCTAGACTTCTAGAAACTCCCTTCTCCGATGATTTATGTTAGACATCAGTTATAAGAACGGACGAAGCGTTAGACTATATCATTTAATGGTACATGTATGATTTGGAGGACTGATATAATATAATGTATATATAATTCTTTTCTTTTTCAGATCTAAACTTTTGACAGCATGAAAGACCCTCTATATCTGACGAGCCTCAACAACTTCAGGGAACGTTTGTTTTCAAGACTAACAACGTCTCAAGTCTCGTGATAAGGGCCATCAAACCACAGTCTTCCCGTAGTCAGCCATCACCATGGGCCAAAATACCTCAACGGCGTTTCAGAATTCATCTGCGCCCCTCTTCCCACGGAGGAGGAACACGTCACCCCCACCTCGCCCTTCTGCACCTCCCACCATTCCCACTCCAAAGACGCCAACGTATGTCGTACCTGAAAACAAAGTGCTCCCAAATGGGGCTGAAGACATGAGTAATGCCAGGAAACTGCTTAGACCAGTTTCTCAGGAACTCACGAAGTTCCACCCAGAATATGCAGATATCTTTCAGTATGATCCTGACCTAGATGAATTCGAGGCTGGAGACGATTCGTCACTGGACAGGAGTATGAATGCCAGCGTGGCGGATAAGGAAAACTCCAGACTGAATTCATCTGCAAACTCCACGCTGCTAGCCAGCGGCATGGCGGGACAGGTTAACTATTCACCTGATGGATCCCTTCCCAATGGCAGACTTCCAAACGCAAGTCAAAAGAAAAACGGGCATGTTCGAAACAATTCAGTATCAAGTCCGAACATAGCTGGGAACGTTGAGACGACAAACGCTGGCGGGACAAACCTTCGAAGGTCACAGTCTGTGGACAGAGACCGCACGCCAGCGCAGAAAGTGCCGCGACACAAGCGCCAGACATCCCTCACCAGCCGTATATCTCTTCAGGATACCGTTATTTTGGAAGATCCACGAGAACATTTGTATAATGCTGCTCGCTATGAACCATTTTCTAACTACCAGCCCAGCACAGGATCACTTCCCCTGCAGAGCTCTTTTGACATGGACTATAGTATGAACTTAACCTACGCGCAGTTAGCGGATTACCGACGTCAGAAACGGGCAACAGAACTGGAAGAAAAGACAGGAAGAAAGCTGGAAGACCTTGGGGCTGAGCTGAAAGCGAGCAATACCGTGCCCAAATCTCCTTTTGATCGTCAGAATTTGGGAGGGAAGTCGAGTACACATAGCATCAGCACAGGCAGCTCGGAGACCGGAGTCAGCAAGTCCAAAAAGAAGAAAGCACCTGCTCCACCTCCACCTGGTCCAGTTTCAAGGGATAGGAGTCCAGGTGGCTTCTCTTTGACCACTGAGCCCCCTGCTGACTATGACATGGAAGACACTTCCCCCGGAAGTCCTCAGCGACGTTCCAGATCATTGCAAAGAAATATGTCGTCTGCCTCAAGGAAAAGTTCTAAATCTCCAGCTCCTCAGCCAATAGCCAAAAGCCATTCCGTCGCGAGTCTTCCCACTTCAGCAAAAACCACCACAACTCAACCAGTGCCATCTGCAAATATTCCACCACCACCGCCATTAAAAGGACTAGGCTCAAATGCATCTGCCAATAAAGCCAACGCTGACACCAAACCAGCACCCGGTCAGGCGTCTGTACAGCGCAGCATGTCCGCGGCAAAAGAGCAGTTGGAAAAACTTAAGAAGCTGGAAGAACTGTTAAAGAAGCCGACAGCTACAGAGAGCAGTGCTTCTGCAGACAGGTCCTCATCGGTTGGGCCATCTGAATTAAACAAAAGTACGGTTAACAATGATACAAACGTTGACACCAAAGGTGCTAAAACTATAAACACTGACAATGGCAACGCCATAGCCAAGAGTAGTGAAGGCACCAAAGATCAAACGACTTCAAGTTCAGTGAAGCCGACAGAATCGCTAGAGATCAGTGTTTCAGATTTGAACTCGTCGCAGACTGGCGAAGACGTTTCGAAACCAGTCCCTGATTCCATGACTGGTGTCAAGAGAATGAGCTCTCTTTTGCAGCACGATATTGTCCTAGCAGCACAAGCTAGAGGTGCTAAAATTGTGAAAGCCAAATCGCCACCTGTGTATGAAAAACCTAAAGATGCTTCAGAAATGTTCCGAGAGGAACTAGCTAAGGCAGCGAGTGAAAGAGAAGAGCGGCGCAAAGAAGCATCAAATCAAAACATCAGGGATGAAGTCAAGGACAGTAGCACTCCATCCACACCACAGGAGAATAGAAACATTGTGTTCCAGTCCAGCTGCTTGAAAGTTACCAAAAAGCCAGCGAGGCAGTTTAGCGATGATCAATCATCAAATAGTTCTTCTGTCAAAGAGGTGTATAAGACGCAAAATACAGAGACTGATAAGCCAGAACCCAAGGCGTTTCAGTCGGAAACTAAAGCAAAGTCAGATGGGGAACTTTTTGAAGAGTGCATAGCTGCTGCAGAAAGTGTGGACCTTACCAAGCGTCCATCCCTTCAGTCTGAAGATATGAGCATCAGTAGCTCAAACACGAGTCAGAGAGTTTTCTCCCCTGACTGGACGCCGGAACAAGACTTGGATTCTGATGATGACATCTTGGACGAAAACTTAAACGTGCCTGAAAGAAAAGTCTCAACCGAAGGCTTCAAGGCATCTATTATCCCTCCTAAGATCAAGGAACTGAAAAATAGTAAAAAGGACAAGAAGAAGAGAAGAAAGGAAGAGAAAGTTGAACAAAAGCGAGAGGTGCTGGAGTCATCCATGGACGAAAAAACAAAGTTTGGGAGCATTAGAAAATTTCGGAAGAGCGTGCACGAGGGGGTGCGAAATGCATTTGGTTCCATAAGCAAGGCATCTGGAAAACTGTTAAAGAAACAGAAGTCCCACGATTTCCTTGATATCAGAGAACCCATTCCTCAGAGTCCTCCACCAGCAGATTCTGAAGACGAGCGACCCCAAACATCTAGAAACGCCAACTGGGCACTCTCAAACGGACAGAGAGGATCCTTAAGGCGCACTGCAAGTGAAGGCTTCATAGATCATTCTTATCACAATGAAGTCAGTGAATCAGAATCCTCTGGAGATTCTGATGACGATGAAGTAAGGGACATTGATTTCGCCGCCGGCATTGATGATCTTCCAAAGCATCACAAGAGCAGTAAGCGCCCTGAGCAGGGAGAACAGGATCTGAAAGCCATGAAGCGAGCGGGCGTGGCATACGTCAGCCAGAAGGGCCAGATCATTGTTTTGCCGGAATCCCAAACCGTGAGGGTGGACGAAAATGGTCACATCATTCATGAGGGTCGAGACAGTGATGGCCACGCACCGAAAATACACAAGAAAAAGAATAAGAAATTCACCTTCGAATCTACACTTAAAAAGAAAGAGAAACATAGGATGGAGGAATCTGTTGCCCATGAGATACGTGAAAAGGAGAGGCAGATAGAAATGGAGAGGCTTAAGCAGCAGGAGATGGAAAGAGAATTTCGAAGGTTACGTGATCTGGAAACCCAAGAGCGTCTGCAGCGATTGCAAACTGCCAGTCTTAGAGACCAGATTTCGTTAATGCAGCAACAACAGCTTCGACAAGGACATAATGAGCTAAACAACAACAGTGTGAGCCTGTCGTCCTTGAATAACTTCAACGCTATTCCCAACGGCTCGGCCGTGCACCCTCCGTATGTCAGCTCAGACCACCTCTCCTCACCTCAGTATCTCGTTAATGGCAATGGCGTCGTTAGTAGTAGTGGCTACTTGAATAGCCCCACTCACTATGGGAACAATGTCCCCCTTGCGTCCCAACAGCGTTATAGCATGCCGCTATTTTCCACAACAGTCATAGGACAGCCCACTTCGCATGCTAGCATGGCCACCACGACGGATCCAGCCAATTACACGTCGCATTCAGCTCCCATGGTGGGCGGGCCCACCATAAGTGGAGGTGTCGGTGGTTCCACCTACCCCAATCTCTCCTCGCAAGATAAAGCCTACCTCAGTGATTACATGCGCATGATGGGCGTACCTCCACCGTCCAACCAGCAGCAGTGGTCGGTGCTTCTGAGCACGATCAGTTGCAACTCACCAGCTTACCCAACTTTCGTACCCTATCAGGGCCAGAATGGATTTTCAGGCCTGGGAAATGGACCTGATCTCTCTCAGCTATTTGGGAGTGGGAAGACATTCGACAGCACTACGGCAGACTCAAAGAAACAACAGCTCGTCAGTCTCCTTGCAGGCCAGCAAGCTTTTCAGGCGCGAGACGTAGCTGCCTTGCAGCGGGTCCCAAATGATGCAATGTACTTGAAATCTATGCACCTCCTAAACACAGGTGACCCATATCCACAGACGCAGCTGTACGAACATCCATCGCATACAGTTTCTGAGCACGACCACAGGTTTGACAACGGTGCTGCCCCAACTACCACAATTACCAATCAGTCATCACTGGCCCCTACTGTCATCAAGACCACGGACAATAATAATGGTGTCGTGAGCGTGAAGGTCCCGGACTACCGAGACGCTACACCGGAAGACAGAATGGATTACTTAACATCAACTAATGCCACGGTGCATGGTCAGACTGGAGCCCCTAACGAAATAGTCACTCACCAGAAAGCCGTTCCATCCCCGGTGTTACCAGCTAAGGTCTACGGCCCCATAGGATTTCGACCAGTTTCTTTCCACGCAAATCCTTCATGATGGCAAGATAATGGTGAGGCCGTTTGTTCTGTGCCCATCTGGTGTTTGTGTTTGATCGTTTTATCATAATGATATTTGTTTGTTTGTTTCTAAGTTTTAGTGATCGTTGGACTAGTTGTTGAGGCTCAGATAACCTCTGAATCGTTGTAGTCATTGCAACTAACATCTCTTCGTCCTCTTTCTTCCCTCTCCTCCTCTTTACCTTCTCTACTCATCCCTATTCCTTGCTCTTCTTCATCTTTCCTCCTCTTTCTCTTCCCTCCCTCCTCATATTTCTCTTCCTGGTTCCCTCATCCTCTTTCCCACCTCTCTCTTCCTTCCCGTCCTCTTCCTCCTCCCGTCTTCCCTCTTCCAGTCTTCCCTCCACTTCTTTCTCTCTCTGCTTCCCTTCTTTTGCTCTTTCTTCTCATGCTTCCCTCCTCCTCTTTCTCTTCTTCCCTAGTCTTCCTTTTTTTTTTTTTATCCTGCTTCTCTTTCTCTTTCTTCGCTACTTCCTCCTTCCCATCGTTCTCCTCCTGCCCGCTTCCTCTGTCTCCTCCTCGTCCTTCTCCTCTTTCTCTTTCCTCCTTCTCCCACTTCCCTCTTTCAGCTTTCCTCCTTCTCATCTTTTTCCTCCCTCCTTCTCGTTCTCCTTCTTCTTCGCCCTGTCTCACCATGGTCATCCCTCCCTCCACCCTTCCCTTTTCTCTCTTCTTTTCACATGATAAACTGACTCATAGCCATGCGATAGCAGAGAGGGAGTATTACTTTACTACATATAATTTATTTGGCATATTTATGTTAGTTTATTCATATAATTTACCCACTATTAAACCTAATGCTGAAAATCACTTTTTAATATTAAGCCTATACCAACTGTAAGTTCAACACTTAAGTTAAATTGTGCACACCCATTCTTATCTTTGGTTTTCACCCACGATTATTTACGATTCTTATCTCGTCATTTCTGTTAATCCCTCGCCCACTTGATGGCATACCCTGAAGACAAATTCATTCCGCATTTATATATTATTATAGTGTACACTCTCACAGCCTAATGAAAATGCCTCCCTTTAAGCTTTATGTCTATTTTCTTTCTCCCTTCGTCATCTGTTCGCTTTATCGCCTCTCCAGGCTGTCATAATCCAAGTATTCTAATGGCTTGAGCAGCGACTCTCGGTTTTGCACAATGTACCTGGCCAAAGACGCTGTGACTGGAATATTATGGGATTACAGAATATTACAAATGGCTTTTATTTTGTTCTTTCATTCAGAATCGTGGTGAAAATGCAACATGATATGCTCAAGTGAGCTTTGAATGACATAAGACATGAAAACGTCGTCTAATGATGATATGCAAAGGCCCTGTGATTTTGTATTGAGGCAAAGATAAGTGTCTTTTGCAAAGGCTCTGTGATTTTTTGTATAATGGCAAAGATAAGTGTATGGAGCTTCGCCTGGACGCACTTGAACCATAGGTCTACATCTCTTTTGCTTTCCTTGAATGCACTCTTAAGCTATAGCTCTTCCGTAGTTTAGTCGCTGAAGTGGCTGGGACAGACATACATCGTAACAGTTATGGAAATGCTTATGGTGCAATATTACACGCGTATTTCTGTTATTTGTTACTTACAGTGAAATTGGTCACACTAGGATGACTATTTGTAATTGCAATCACTGATCTAGTGATTAAGGAAAGCACACTCTATATATCCCCGCCTCACACTGAAACAATTTAGTCATTGTCAGTAGGCACTGGCGTCTCCATTGCCTTGCTCCGATGAATCTATAACTAGTATAGGATATTGCATAATAATCAGGCCTGCTCAAGTTTACAATGTAAGCTTGCGCGTTAACGAAGGGATCTCTTATCATAGTAAGAATTACATTGTCTGCATGTTGAACGTTACTAAAGATGCATTCAGCACCAATGCCCTAATGAAATCCTTTTTCTTATAGTGGAAAAAAATCCCATCGTTACTGCAGAGGCTGTCAATGTAAGGTTAAAAATAAAATACGGAATGACAGCAGGTTGCGTTATTGCCCGCGGCATGGTACCAGCTGCACGAGTCGACCGGAAGTCCGGCAAATTTTCGTAGACATTATCCTGGGACTCTCCCATCTAATACTTGTTCTAGAGTCAGGGGCTGGCCTTGGGTTAGAAAAAGTAGCATTGGGACGGTCCCAATACATAATTATCGATTAGTTTGTCTCTCACATTATCTGCCTTCTCTCTGCTAACCCTAAACTGAGCTCTATCAGGGAGAATTCCGAGATATCACTACTCACGAGGGAGTTCAAACAGCTAATGTATGCGATGCCAGTGTCAGACAGAATAAGTATGCTTTAGGTTCAGATTTAGGTTTATGCACGATTTGAAGGCAATATCCAGGGACTTTCCCAAGGATCTATGCTGATAGTTACTAGTTAAAAGCAGAGGTCTAACCAGAAAGTCCGGCAAACTTTGCAAGCAAAATGGAGAAACTGACAACGCTCTTTCCCTCGAATTTATGCACCCTGACTGGCGTTACAGCGTGCCGTGTGCACATGCAACCCTCCATTAGTTGAGAAGGACATGCTTTGTTGTTCGGTGAAGAAAAAGTTTCCTGACGAAGGCATCTCTTAAAGAAACAACTCTTTAACACTATAGGCTCTGTCGCTTTTAATTTCTTGCTTCAGTGCGCCTTCAATAGGCTCGTTTTGCATAAAAAGTACATTACTCAAGTTTACATTAGGCCTATGTAACAGAATTACAGCAGCAATAGTAATTACTTTTATAAGGCTGAACATAACAAAAAAGTAGACCTTTATTTGTACGATTGGGAAACGGTATACCTTATTACAAAATGTGCCTCTCCAGGAGACTGTTATGACTGTAGTAATTATGTGCACCAACACTTACAAACGATGCCCGGCTTGGCTACGCCATGAAGATGCTTGTTGCGTGCGTTTCGTGGATTTTACGGTTGAGTATTTGTATTTAGCAGTCAGTGGTAGTTCGGAAATGCTGAGGAGGCTAATTTCTTGTAGGAAGAAGTACCCTTTTGAGTGTCCTTCAGAAAATTGTAACAACACATAAACGCCTCTTTTACTATGCTTGAATGCCTTTTTCTTTCCCAAGGAAAATGGCTTATTTTAGTGAACAATGCTTTTATAGTCACCATTTTGAAATACACTAGATTTGCACTTTCTGCTGGAGAGGAGGTAACAATACATGCAGTCTCAAGAAAGTAGGGTAATTTTGTGCCTTAACGCCTTCGTATCTTTGCATGGATGCATTGTTAAGATGCTTTTTTTTCTCTATAAAATTGCCCCCAAAAAGCAGTGCGGCAACTGTACTCAGAAACCATTGAAAATTTTATGTTGCATGGTGAAATATTGTTAACTTTCCTGACGGAGATACGAACCTTTGAACCTCTATACTTTCTTAGAGAGCTAGAGCGATTCGTTTATAAGGCTTTACCTAATATCAGCTCAGTTTCATCCTATATAGACATGTTTACGTTACTTGTTGCTGGAAACATCATCATTGCACTCTGACATGTCCATTAGTGCTCCGGTCCCCACAACAAAAGCCCCCCCCCCATCCCCCAAAAAACAACCCATGCTAATTGTGCCGGTTGACATCTGGTTGAGGATAGTCCATTTCCTTGCAATGAGTCTGCAGCTTCTACCATTTCTGTTCACCACATCCTTCTCTTTCACCACACTCACTGCAGGGTTGTTGTGTCAGGTCTTCATCTTCTTCTTCTTCTCCTCCTTCTTAAAGATATATCTTTAAGATGTTCATAATACAGCAACTTGAAAGGAAACTTGATAGCTTTGTGCTTGGCTCCCACACAGGAACCAACCGCTACTTGATCGTGTAGCTGGTTTTAAACTATTCTTCTCATCTGGGATTATGGTTGATGATTAGCTTTGCCCTTCCTCTCATTTCCCCATTTCCTCCCTTCCCTGTCCCACTGAAACCCAGATGTCTTTTACCTAACCGATAAAACTTTTTCAGGATAACCTGCCCTCTTAACAATTATAGACATTCTCACATCCCCTCCGTCCCTATTCCTCCTCCCCCAACTGAACACATTCTGCAGCACCACTCTTATTTCTCTCTCTCTCTCTCTCTCTCTCTCTCCCTCTCTCTCTCGTTGTCCCTCTCAACCCCCCCCCCCCCCCCCCCCTAAAAAAAAAAGTCTTGTACACGTACATAATGCGTAGATATTTGTAGCCGTGAGGTGAAAAAGACCTGTCGATGGGGAATCAGATATGAATTTCACATGTCGTTAGCAGTGTGCGATATGATTGCAACACTAGAGAAAGCCACATGCGCATGCTTACTTTGCCATATCGGTCCGTAAGAGATTCAGACTTGAAAAGTAAAACTCTCTATTATTTCTATAGTTAGTTATGTGCGCAATTGGCCCTTGAACTCAAACACTCCCTCGCCTATCAACGTTGTATTATTTTACAGTCAAGTCTGTGCCAAGTATTTTAAGCCTATTGAAAATACAAGGAAGCCCCGGACATTTTGAGCTGGGTTATTGTTTGTGAATACACACCCTCTCAGTGACTGGTCCAAACTGACCACGCCCAACTCGATTTCGTCTTAAGTGAGTGAGTGTTTGTCAGTGTTTTAGCAAGGAAGAGGGAAAGGATTAAGTTGTGGTGAAATTGACCTTATCGATGAGGCCATGGCTAATCGCTAACAATAAATCTTCTGCCGATTGTAAATTATCGGGATACGGCTCTTAGTGTTTTACATAGATTTTGTATTATCTGGCCCTCCCTCATACCTCAACCCACTCTCCTGCCTCTGCAATCCTTCCAGCTAGGCGCCATTCCACCCTCACACTGAGAATATGAAATATGTCTTCTTACCTGGATATCAATTAAATGTACCAAGGGAGCACGCTTTTAATAACAGTGGGAATCTGACATTATATAGATTATGTATGCATAATTTTATGGCCTTTGTAAGTGACATAGAAAGAAGCGGCCACAGACTCTCTCTCTCTCTCTCTCTCTCTCTCTCTCTCTCTCTCTTTCTCTCTCTCTCTTTCTCTCTCTCAAACCGTAATTTAAATCTATTCTGGGCTTTCAGTCGATTTTTCTCCCTTTGAAATGTCAAGGGACATGGAGTCTTATTGTTGGCCGACAACACTGAAAGAGGAAGTCACTCAGCCGTAGACAAAAGTTTTTCTTTTAAATCTTATTGGAGTTCTTTGCACTTTCTTGGATTAGACGTGGCATTCAATTATAATTTTACGAAGGCGTCTTCAGGCTTAAGCCAGGGGAGTAATTTCCCCTTCACACAAGTGCGGGGTGTCCTCTCTTAACCCCGGTTGAGATTGCTTACGTTGCTTGCAAGAGTTTTTAGTATGAAATGTCTGGCCATCAGTTACTGAAAAGAAGAAATTCCACATTCTACGTCAAACTGCATCACCCCATTCATATCTTGAAAATTAAGTCACCAACAGGCGCTACATGCAAGTCTTCAAGGGAGATTACTCACGCCCAAGGCGTTTTTATTGAATATGCACCAGCAGACAATAGTTTGTAACCATTCCACGCGGTGAAAAATACAGTCACTGGGAATACCCGATATCCGTACATTTAAAGGGGAGGGGGGGTGTTGCATTAAGGAGCTAGCTGCGCACATCGTTCTTCACACTGAAATTCACCGGTCGCCTTGGTATCCTTGAGCTACACAGATGACGTTCACTACCAAAAAAAAAAAAAAAACNAAAAAAAAAAAAAAAAGTGAGGAGCTAACAAAATCCAGATCTATAATAATATATATGGTGCTTCCTTACTATGTTACAAGATGAGAAAGGGGATCCTCATCCGTGGTTTTGTTTGACGTACTGATCCCAGCCTCGGTAAAGACCGAAGCACTCACTGCTCTGCGCAGCCTGGCAAGGAATGCTTCGGTCGAAACTTCGGTTGGGATCAGTCCATTCAATCAGAAACACTGGCGAGAATTCCCCATATCCTGGGGCAAAGAAAAGAGTAATCTTGTGTCAAAAGGTACATGGGATCTGATCTTTCCAAACGCTCTCAGGTGATATTGTATTGAAATGTTTATTTTAATTTTAGGCTTAAGAAAAAAGTATTGACGTAATCTCTGCAGACGGAGAAAGGATTATAACAATCTAGGCCTATTAGGGGAAGGAGATAAAAACATAAGAGATGAAATACGATGCATAAAATGCCCAAATATTCTTCAAATAGGAAATGTATATTTTTGGCTTGTGTGAAAGTCTTCGAATTTCAAAAATAAAAATCCATCCTAGGAGACTTTAAATATTATACTATAACACGTACATTAATTAATTTGTTGGAAGAAAGGGAGAGGGGAGGAGGGAAGGGGAGGGTGATGGGGACCAGAGCCCTGCACGGCGGTGACCAGCGATGACATCGTTATATATTTCATTTTTAATATCATTCGTCTGTACATTTCATGTGAACTGTGCTATGTGCAATGTATTTTGAATGAGATCAGTAAAATTTTGTGGCACTGCAAAACAATTTCCCTACGAGATTAGTTATAAAAGTTTTATTATTTTTATTTATTGTTTCATATATATATTTCCCTTTTTAAAATCTTTTTGCCAAAAGAATTTAGTGCACAATGCCAAATCAGTGACTGTGAAAGAATAGAATAGCGGTTCGCAGTGTTCCGCCCTACCCCGCTCAACTACGCCTCTGACAACAGCCATTTTTAAATCAGAAATTTGGACGGGATATGTGATTCATGCAGTCGTAGAAAAGTAAGAAAGTGATTGAATAGACAGTTCTAAGAAAAGAAGAATTTTTTTTCTTCTTAAGAATGAAGAAAAGATAGAAGATAGTGACATAAGTAGGGGAGATGGATAATCGGGAAAAGAAAATGAACGAAGAGCCAAAATAAAAAAAAAGAGGAAAACACGTAAAGTTAATGTTGAATGGTCTCATAAAACTGAGGTCCCAGTGAGGACTGCTTAAAAACTTGCCATTCATACACGAGTCCTCAGACCACTAAACTTTAAGGCAGCGCGGTAGGCAGCTCTCGATTCTAACATCCATCCAAAAGCATAGGCCTATAAAACTTATTGTTCTCGTACTTTTTTTTTCATTGCCCAGTATTTTTGCATTTAAGGTCCTTTAGATTAGAGGTATTTCAGCCATGTTTTGTGATATAAGGACCATGAAGTTTTTTGAGGCGGATGTCGATGGAGGGCCGTAGAATTAATTTGAATCAGCGTGTATGTTTTTTTTTTTTAAAACAATACAAATGGTAAGTGCAGGGATTCGAAGCGGAATGTTACCAGTTGACCGATATCTGACTTCAACTTTCAAATCTCAGAAGTATCGATCCTATGTCGTGTCTGGCGGACAGTACAAAGCAAGCTTGAAAATGATTTACTATTCGGCAAATGGTTTTAAAAATGATTTTTATCATGAACTGTGGGGAAACAAAATTAAGATTGGACTTTCATTAATGAAAAGAGGAACTGTTTTGCAATGCTACAGATTTAATCAGTCTCATTCATATTACATGCAAATAGAATAGCACACATCAGAGGTATAAATAGATATCATTTAAACTAGCGAAATAGATGAACTCGGAACACTGATACTGTTCTAATACTTAATTGGTGTTATGGGTTTATTTAATGCAGGCCGTTGATAGCAAGCAATCAAGGCTTATGTGAACAAGAAACTGAAGAGTTTTGTTACACATTTCTTGTTCATGGTCCTCTTGCTTATGTTATCATACTTTTTTTTATTATTTTTTGAAAATAAACCCGATGCTAACAGCGAAGGTATCAAACATGTTTAATAATACTGGAATATCCCCGAATATGGTATCGAAATTCCCGATCTAGAGTTCTCTTACCGATATGGAAAGCGCTAAGTAATTCAAAGTATCGATACTCA
>JAWQUT010000065.1:1394672-1412172 GCA_033807755.1 Ellobium chinense | reverse complement strand
AGGACGCCCCCCCCCCNCGCCCCCCCCCCCCTCCAGTACATGTGAAGCTCTCGACACTGTCTCTTGAAAAAAGTTTAAGTCCTGAACTGCCTCCAGGATTCTTGACAAGAGTTTAGAGGATGGGCTACTTTGATCACAAACACATATTGATGATATCAATGTTATTTAAAATGGTTTGTTAGAGACATATGAGAGCTTGCATATTAATGATGAGACCTCTGACCCACGTAAGAATTATATTAGTTTATCGGTGCTGAATGCGCCTTTAGTAGCTTCACATGCAGAGTTAATGTAACACTTACGATGATATGAGATCCCATCGTAAATGCACAAATTCTGAAGGGACCTTTAGGGTTCATGGCTGGAGATAAGAAGGCACAAAGATGTGAGAGAAAATTACGGAATTATGGTGTGTGGTTTAGTAATCGTATGATAAATGTTGATGAATGAAAAGGCTTTGAAATCGTTAAAGAATCAGCACATTTTACATTTAAATTTGTTGCTTGAAGGCATTCCCAAATACTGTAGAGTTTTAAGTAAAGACATCGTTACCTTCTTTCACTTATTCCTTGTACCCTTTTTGCTTTCTCAATGGCTCTCGAACAAATGTATAATATGTGACATGGTGTAAATGATTATGAAGGCCTTATTTAAACTACATTCCTATTTATATCTTCTACTGATATTACTCAGACCTATGAATAGTTCTACATGCAAGGATTAGACCTATCCTCTTTTTTTTTTTAAGATGATATAATATTATATTTTGATTTGTTGTCATGTATCGCTCATTTCAGGCTGTGTATGTTTTATTTTGTATTACATTGTAATACATAGAACACTGTATAATGCTGGACTTTATCTATAATACAGGCCTAATAGAAAGGCTTATGAATTGTATAACCCACATATAAATTGAATATTGCTTCTATACCGGTAGTCTTTGTGGTGGAAATGAAAAAAAAAAGATTCATTATGAAAGCAGGAAAAGGCAACGCCTTAGCATGCGATTTTATGGGTACACAATATGAAGTTTAGTTTATTCAGCAGGAATTTTATTCTATATCTCGGCATGTTCTAGTAAACCTCTAGAGATATCTGTATCTCCGCATTGCGATGACATCTAATCAGCTCGCCCAGGACAGTAGATCACCATAATAAATGCACCATTTTGCACTTTGGTGTGCAGTCTTCCAAGTCGAATCCATTTAAAGTTGCACCAGAGTTTCACACGATGGCATGTTCAAGGCACACTGATCTAAAGAAGAGTGATCTATATACACCTCATTAAATGTAGTTCAGAAAGGGAGGCGCTTCCCGAAAGGTTGAAGTTCCCCGAAAATTATTCTTATTATGTGCAGGCTCTGCATAGTAGCACAGATCGGCCACTTTATTCCACCCAAAGACACATGTACATTCATCACTGAGAAATCTAGACTAATATAATTATTATAGATGAAACGGGTGCATGCAGTGAGAGCGTCATCTCTGGTATTTGAAAGTTGAATGTTAATATTGAGAGAAAGGGTATTGGCCTGCCTTTAGTTTGTGTTAAGTTATATTGTATAATAATACCGTAGTATAGTATGTGCTGACTGACAGCTCAGAAGATGATATAATTATTATTTATGCTGATGATCTGATCAATAATTTTTGAATTGGCGTATATAATAATGTACCTGTAAGCTTATCTACCATTCTGTAATTGTTCTTTGCAGGCAAATGCCTTGCCAAGCCTAGCATGGCAACCCCCCCCCNACAAAAAAAAAACAAACCAAAAAAACAAAAAACCTTCACTTAATTCGACATCACTCACTGGCATGAAAAGTAAGGGAAATTTTTAGTTTCCAATGTTGCTAAAGAGTTCTGTTCTGTTTCCGCCTGCTTAGACGGAGGGACATTGTATTCTTCTATGATATAGAAAGTATTGTCTTCCTCTTTGAAATAGGAGTAGTAATAAATGTTCAGCCTGCCTGATGTGATGAAAAATAATTGTACTCTTATGACAGATTTTTCATGAATATTTTTAATTCAGGCTCTTCAACAAAGACTGCAGAACTATTAATCACACATTTAACTTACATTATCAAGCATACAAATGACATATATTTCAAAATACGGTTCTAGATGCATTGTACATGCAGTCTGCAGCTTAGACATTTTACAAAACAATAAGGCATATTCATTTGTATGTATGTGTAGTGTATGTAGGGCTGAAGAACAAGCTAGTCAGAAAATGTTTAGCAAACATAAGTTTTGTATTTCTGTTACTTGCATTGCTGTGGCAGTTTCTATATGAATTCACATAAGTTTATTCCAACGTTGTTACCACAGTTTTGGAAATTTGTGGCTGACGATGCGGTGCTTAGGTTTAGAAATTTCAATAAACTAATGACTAATGCACTTGCAGCAAATATTGCAAAGTCAGCTTCATGTGAGGGTTGGGTTATATTTGTCTTGTGTAATTTCAGCATTTTTCTTCATGGTTTTAGGCTGTGTGTATTTTGTTTCACATGTTTTGAAATAAAATGAAATATTTTCATGAATTTCCTTGCATAAAAATATCATTACTGTATTGTCATAGAATTACCATATACATGTAATTTTCATTCTATGCACTATTACTTTATATTATGGTATCTGTTCCTTCAGCTAGATTAGTTTTGCTTCAACTTAACAAGCAGAATGATCTATCAGAACAGTGAATATAAAGGAGAAGCTCACTTTCTCTTTTCCTTCAAAGTAATGCCATCCTTCTTAAGAGTCAGGCATTCATAAATTACACTCATTTTGTCATGAAATTGGAATTCATATGTGTCAATTCTTTTATACAAATCACTCTGATTTAGAACAAACAGTGTTTCACATGATGGTGCTTATTTCACTGGTGTTTCTGTGAAAACATCCGACAAGTATATTATAGAATTGAATGGAATTACTTTATTACATTGTACAAATCATGGCACAAGAGTGGTTCCTTGGATTAAATCTATTCTCCCAGAGCAACTGTTCTTTGGAATCTTTATTACAAGTAATATTTCAACTAGAAAGTGACCATACCCTACCTGAAATAATGTAAATATTATGTTGGTGCTATTGTAATTCATCTCATTTGCCTTGGACTTCAATGCTTTCCTTTTTCAAAGTGGGAAGCATATAAGCAGCGTAGATTTCTTTAAGGAAAGCGTGTAACCAATAAACAGAAGTACTAAGGATGTACTCACTCAAGAAACACAGCTATTTCTGTTTGAGTAGTGACATATGAAAATAATATGGATAAAGCTGAAGGCGGATGGGATGGGTCGGAGGAGTCTCTTTCAGGATTGCCAAGGAATGTGAAAAATATTTTGTCATGACTTTTCCATGATATCATTAGGCAGTCTGATATACATTTTCCATGATAATAAATCATTGAAACCATTGTACCACAGCTTTTTCTCGCAGGAGAGTTTGACAAATTGTCACTGTATTGACACATGGGGGAAACGTTTTAAGAAAATTTATGAGCTCCAAAAACCAATACCTTGATTGTCCCATGATTGTTTTCACAAGAGCTAATTAATTAGTGTTAATTCCAGGAATTTTCCAGACCTGGAAACTCCAAAAGCAGTTTTTTTTCAAGATTATTCTGGATTTTCTAAGCCTGTGGCAGCGTTGCTTTTTCCTCAGAGCCTTTTTCGTATTCGAGGTGGTTCAAATGATGAACTTTCTGTATGGATTGAGGTGCGGGTGTGACAACAGCTTAAACAGAATATCTCCGAATGATTATGATCTTGCATAACCCAGTTTCTTGATGGCATAGGTCTATAGGTTTCCTGTAGTCTCAGGTTTAGACTGAAATGACTGTAACATTTTTACAAATGGAAACAGATGACCATATATTTTTAAAAAGTAATTTTATCTAGCATCCTCTGAACCACCCCCTTCGTTTTGGTCATCCAGAAGATAAAGTTTCCAAGGAGATAGACCTACATAATAAAATGCGTCTTGCTAGATCATGCTGTAGGACAACAATCTTTCATCCCATTTAAGATCTTTCATTTCTTGTATCTATTATCTGTACTACAAGTGATCAAATCGTGACATACCTTGCATTACTGCTCTTGTCAAATGGTAAAAAAAATGACCTTCAGTGTTAAATAAATATGTGCCTGGTCAGCAAAACCTTATCATTTTCGTACTGAGCTGAAAAACATGCGGTATGGATAGTCTACTATCATATCAATTACTTTTGTTTTGTCTTCCAATGTTTATCTTTATACACGTGTTTCATATCCAGTGTAAAAGGTTAGTTTTAAATGAAACTCAATTCACTTGCAAAACCTGAACAACAGATAAAGTTCTGGAGCTATATGCACAATAAGCAAGTAGGGCAGTTGTGATGTAAATCAGAAGAAGCTCACAATGAGATTAGTTCTCATACTTCTGACCTGTACTGTGACTTAGGCTAGTTGCTTACTGAGCATTGATTCTCGAGCTCTTTTGATTGGTCTTTGGTATTGAATTATGTCCCCTACCTGCCGGTCTGAACTACATTTTGCATGATAGACCAGTTTGACTCCAAAATAACTGTAGGGTTATATCACATACATTAACAGTCTGAAATCATTCCTGTGTTGTGGTAAATCCATTTTGGAGCTGTGGTGGCTTCCGTCATTCCATCAATAAGTGCATGTTAGACATTTCATGGTCATGTCAGAATGTGTTAAGATGAAAGAAGGCTACTGTAGAGATTTATTATTCTGTCAGTATAGGTGCCACCTCACTTGGAATCAGCCTTGGAATTCCTAATGTCAGATTTCACCAGTCCTGAAATTTGCTCATGAAACAAGCGTAAAGCCTGAATAATTTTACCTTAGTAATAGACAAGGTGATTATTATTAGCTGTTTTGTAGCTATAACTGCTATTTATAGTAGGCTTACTGGATATTTCAGATAAACCTTCCTGAACCCTGACTGAATCTGATCCTATGAATTTGCAGGCTTTAGTCATGCAGGAATAGCCAATGTGGAAAGTAACATAAATCAGCTACGAGCCCACCCCACCCCTTTCCTCCTCCACAAACATGTTCTAAATGGTGAAAATTCTATTGGTATCTCTGTTCTCAGTAAATATATCCCACAGCATCCCTGCCTGATCAATCTAAACAACTTACAATATGACTTAAGATAAAATAGGCACTACTAGTCAGACCTATCACAGTTGCACTTACAAAACAACACCATTAAAACTTGTGAAGATTTGTTGGATTTATGCAATTCAAAACTGTTACCTGCAGGCATCGAAATGTTGCATTTTGACTGCACTCTTTCTTTGTTTATGCTTCATTACTATTTCGTGTACTGATTGTTTACATAGAGTGTATCTTATTTACTTGCTTGGTTACAGAACTTATACCCCATTATACATCATGCAATAAAACAAAATGGTGTATCTCATTTAGAAGAGTTCATGCCTTCAATTTTGAATGTGAGAGTCTTCACACAGTAGTGTGGAAATTGCTAAAGAGGAACGAGGTCTATACAGTACCATCAGGATTGAGAGGAAGTCATGTAAAGAAAGAAATGCATCACCATAAGTCATCCACCCTTTTGAATATTGGGTGCGATCTTTCATGTGTACTAAGGGCCAAATTTTGCCAGAGTTGCACATTAAAGTATGTTTAGGGTAACCATTTCTAAAATTCTGATATTTCTGGATCAGTTGTCTTGAAATGCAACTCTGCTGTAGCTCTCTTTGGATCTGACATGAAAAACTGCACGTCAAAGTGCAAAGAGGTGCATTGGGTAGGGTGTATTTCTCATGTCATGACCATGGTGAAGCATTATGTCCCATTAGTAAAGTGAAATAAAAGGTACTTGTGGGGGATGTCAATGATCAGATGAAAGAAAAATGAGTGAGGTATAAGAATGTTGAATTGTATGAGGTGGAGCTATGTGAGGACGTGCTTACTACTACATATTGTCAGTGACACTCAAGTGAATCAAGGACAAAAATTGTAATAACAACATCATCTGATTTGACCACAGCAAATAAAACTGAAACAAAGCATCATGTAGGTAAATCAGGATTTAATCGTAACAGTTGACAATCTACATTTATATCAAGGTGTCAAGTATTCATTCTCTTACAAGAATCACTGTATCAGAAGAACATTTATATGGCAGCAGTTATTTGTATGCACTTGCGCAAATCACAACCTTAAGCAAGGGATTTTCAAACTGAGACATAAAACAGAGTTTGTGGTAAGTTTTAGGCATATATTACCAACAACTCGTACTGGCCTTATCTCCTTATTGTGAAAGGACAAAGAACATCCTTCACTTAGATCTCTATTGGAGTTAATTTATCAAAATTAAAATTTGACAATTTAGAGCACTATTGTTTCCACTGGAAAGATGTTTGAATGTGACTGATCATGTTGACAATAGCAGTTGCTTCACAATCATTTCTTCCAGCCTTCTGTGAAACTGAAACTTGTTCTAGGAAACGTTAGAAATGTTCTGTGAAATTAAAACTCCATGAAAAACTATGAACATTTTGCAAAGTCAGATATTGTACTACCCTTCATGGTGTGAGCAACCATCCTAATAGTGATGAAGATGATAAGAGCACAATTTGAAAACCCCTGAAGTGCACCTCAAACACCTACTATAGGCGAGTTATTCCTCTAATATTCATACATGTCTAAATTCTGTCTCATAACTGCTTTCTAGATTAAATCACAGCAACAAGTTTTTTTTTGTGGAAATGTGCTTCACTGCAGATTTTCAGGTTTACAACTCCAGGTATGAGTAATAACAAACCTGACATGAAATCACCACTCATATGCAACAGTCATGCAAATCCAGTCTCACAGTGACATTATCATAGAACTTCCTCAGTCTCACTTCCACATACATACTTCCACATTCTCATATAAAATATACATCACTATTAAGGCCAAGATGAAACAACATAGTAGTATAAAATATTATTTACTGGGATAAAACAAGACCTACAAAAATCCTATCGACTATTCATGTAAAGTTTTCATTCACTGAAGACTGAAGATGGGTGCACACATTATCTATTGTGCATCGCTTAAGAACTAACTAACAGTATGCTATGACGTCATTTTCCCAACATCATGCTGAGTACTAAGAACCTAACAAGATATCTTGCAGATTCATTAGGTTTGGCTGACTCTCTCATGCTTTTCATTGAAGACTGTTCTTAAAAACTGTACAGTTTCAGTGTGATACGTTCATGTCATTTGGCCATTTCAAATGGCCAGTCTTCAATGAATTAAGCAAAGGACTAGAGTGACAAACAGAAACAAGACATATTTCTTTCAATACTACATGAAAAGTTTTCATCGGCGAAGAATGTGCAGTTCACAAATCATACGACAGGAACTCAAAGGAAAGCTGTGACCAACCTATTAAATCTGAAACCCCTTACACAAGTTTGCTGCCTTTCTCATTTCAGGTCTGGAAAACATGTTATAGATAAATGTTTCTAGAGACAGCCAAATTTTCCAAAATCTGTAAATCATTTATTGCCCTATTCTTAAAGAATCTATCCCATTCTTATTAAAATGCATGATAATTATTGAAAATCATACTTTTTAACAATTCTTACACTCTTCTCTCAGCCATTCATTGATTTTCCTCTTTTCATTCTTAGCATCACTCAGCAAAGCGGCATACATCTTTAAATCAGTCTTTCTTGTTTTCACTCATGAGATCTAGGAACCTACAAGAACTGAATGCCTATTCCAAACTGGAGACCTGGATTTGCCCTGAATAGGAAGAAATAGCAGAACAATTAAATAGATAGTGGATGACAAGATAAGAGCAATGGCAAGATATGTAACCAGGGAATGAGAATTATCATTGGCTGCTGATAGTGAAGAAGAACAAGAAGAAGAATAGAAATATATATAGCAGGAAAAAGAAGAAGGTGAGGTTATAGGAAGATTATCTGCTTAATTGTGTGTGTTAGAAAAATGTTGCCAATATTTTATTATAGCTAAGCAACATTTCTATTTGAAGACATAAAACAGGTTTGAAAACTGCCCATTCCCACAAAAATGCTTACGAAAACTATAATATGAACTTCCAGTTTGTTAGGATGAGATGAATCACCAATGTTCTGCTGCATGCTATGGCTTGCACCGTACAACAATAAAACCACTGAAATTGAATGGATTGTGCCATGTGGCAACATTCTAAACACCATAACCTCTACACATCTGAACTTTTTCAGATAGCTCCCTGTCTTCGTCCATGACGGACTATGGAGCTGACATCACCATGATCAGTTACTTACTTGTCTCCTTTCTGTACTTGCATGGGGATGACATAGTTTAGTTCCAGCCGTGCAATTCGTCCCATGCACAAGACAATACCAAAGCCATAAGACCATCTCAGTGTAGTGATCATGTCTTGAAATGAGGAGGGCAAATTGCCTGAAAGTAAACATTAGCAAGTTTTCAATTCAAGCTGGAAAATATCCAACATGAAGGAATGATAACCATCCTCAGGTGAACATGCGACACGTCCGCTACTGGCATGAGATACCTGCTGGGCCTGGCATCAATACCACAACATTCACAAACTCAAATCGGGGCAATGCTACTCATCACCAGAAAGAAAACACCTCCTTTTATAGTGAACCCTGTGTGGAGAAAAATGCCAGAATCACTTTTGGCAGATCTTGTTTGGTCTGAAGTGAAGATTTAGTGAAAATAATGTGTGAGCTGCAGCAGGTGAGAAAGATGAAGAATGGGTGAGATGTAACAAACATAAAGCTAAGGATTTGCAGGTGATTATCACCAAGGAATGTGACAGCAGGGAAAGAGTGAACCAGTTATTCAAGCAGAAATACTTGAGCTGGTGGCTGATAATACCAAAGAAAAAGATGATTTCACATTTGGGTCCGTGAAAAGAGGTTTATAATGTAAATGGGCTTTTTGACATGAGTCCATGGAAAGACTATCAAGATTGCAAGCAAAGCATCTGAGGTCACAACATGCAAAATGTATTAAGAAAAAGGCAGTGCAAACTGCAGTAATGCACTATAATCTACTATAGAAGAGTAGTATATCCCATTAAATTTTTTTTTCAGGAATACCCCATCTACTTACTGAAGTCCAAGTTACCCAGATTGCCAGCATTGATGAACAAATGTGTCTTGAATAGGTCTCCAAACCTGCCCTTGCCTGGCCTGAATGGGAGAGGGCTGTATACATGGGCTGCAGTTAACCAGTATGATTCACCCCCCAAAGCATTCTCTGAAAAAAAGGGAGACAAACACATGAATGTGGTACTGTAAGATGTACTGATCATCACTGCAGTGATAGATTCTGCATTAAAATTATTGGTCGTTAACACAGTGACTCTTAGGTGGTTAGATTATAAAAGTTTCAAAAGATCTCTTACATCACAAAAATTTCATTTAATAATCATTTCGGTTGGTGAAAATTTTCTATGGGTTAGGGCCAGTGACTCACTAGTGACAGGCATATGATGACAGCTCTGCCACTCCTTAACCCATCTGCAGTGTCATCAATTCTAATATCCTGGGATTCTCTCATCTAGTGCTGCCCCTAATCCTAAATTAGGCAGTCCTGTGATGTTGCTAGTAAGGTAAGGACAGACATGTATGATGTATGCAGTGAGGGGGTTAACATGAACTTAAAAGACAGAAATGACGCCATGATGTGAATTGATTAGTTTGGAGACTGCTTTCACATGCCACTTTGTGTTCTGGATTGGGAAAGAAACCTTCTTCCAGGAAAAAAAAAAATTTAAAAAATATATATTACCGATGTCAAAGTCACAAATTTCCAGTGCAGTTTGTAACTTAGCAATCCCATGTTTTATGTCATATGAACAATAAAAATGTAGCTGCTTGACAACAAAGGCATAGGTCAAAGTTTCTAAACTGACCCAACATGCAGACTTTCCCCATATGTGATTTAGATGGCCTTGACTTTTTAATCAGACTCTGGACCAGAAGATCCATTTTCACAGCCCATCACACATTTCTGCCTCAAGAAATTTTATAGATAAGGACAGCTAACTATTTCTCTGGTCACCAGCACACACACACTTGTACAAGACAATACAACAGTATATTTACTCTGAAAAAAGCCATATTTTTCCATCCCCAATCACCATTATCATCTGCTTCCTCTTATCAACATTTAAAATCTTGTTTCCCATTAATCCTCACCATGACTGTGGGGCCCACATCCTTTCATGTTAAAGCCCCTAAGTGTGAGGGGCCCTCCTAAAAAGAATCTGTCACTGATAGAGATAGAGGCCCTTGGGTCCAGTGTTCGCATGATACCTCCTGCTATGGACAATTGGAAAACCTATGGATAGAATCAAGATTCAGAATTACATCAGGAGAAGCACTGTCAGTTTAGACTTTTTAGCATTGTGCAGGAGAAAAACAAGACCGTTTTTTTTATCAGTGAAGCTCTTGTGAATTTCAGCAGCAAATCACAATAAGGAGCCCAACAGAATACATGTATATGCACATATCTAAACATATCTATCTAGTGACAATTTATTAGTGAGAGTATCACTGCAGATCTTATCAATTAAAGTCTACCCTTAAACCAGTTATTCCAAGAACTATTACACCAGTTTAAATCTCAGCCAGTCAAAAAAATTTCTTGAAAACACATCACAATGAAAGAAAAAATGCACAAAATTTCGTGAAATTTAGCGTAGTTTCCTAAAACTACTACCTCTTTGCTTGTAACACAAGAATTTAGTATTTCAGTAGCTGAAAGAAATAAAATTTCAGGAAAAGAACAAGACAAGCTAACCGTATCCCAAGGCAAAGAAGTGTTCCACTGAAACATTCCATCCTGTTTGGCAAATTCTACATTGCCTCCAAGACCTGCATATTCCTGCAGAAGATCAAAAGTATGATGTTAATATCTTGATGTATAGTGCCTACACTCAGCCAACCTCTCTCCCCTCTAGACTGTCCACTATTATCATCCTTCCTCTGCCAGCCGAATCATCAATATGCCACACACTGGCACAAACTCTGACAAATGAGAAGTAAAAGGCAGGGATAGGACATCGACAAAACTTTCATAGATCTCTCCTTATCTGGATAATTTTGATCTGCTCTAGAAGTAAGCCATCTATTTTATTCATTATTTGATTGAATGATTATAAAAAACATGTATAAGTCAATTCTGGATACAAGCACCTACAGTATTAGATGTACCTAAAATCTCTACAACCTTCTCCTCATGGGTTGTATTTTTTTCCCACTGCTTATCTCTAACTTGCTTGTGGAATTGGCAGTGCAACAGTATATGTTCTACACTGATTCTCAGGTAAAATGATCAAAGACAAGTATTCTTTATCTTGATCATGTATCTAACCAATCTTCCAATTACCGTGTAAATATAATCCTCTAAATCAAAATAACACTATTTTTATTTGGACCATGTTAAGAACCCCTGGAGTTAAGGGAGTTATCAATTTTGGTGAGCCAGCTGTCATCAGTGAGTGAGCTGATGAACTTTAAGTCATTCTTGCTTCCAAGGGAAATTTACTTGGCATTTCCCAATTCACGTTTTCGAATCAGCCAGTGAGGACAAACAATCCTATATTTGTCACGGCCTCAGGGTGATGTTTAAAAAACCTGAATAATTCAGTAACGCATATAGTTACTGATAAACAAGCATTGAGACTGACCTATTTTAGCCATGTGAAGACCTTGGTGGCCCAGTTTGGACTTGTCAAAAGCTCTTATTTAATTTTTTGTTGAAAAGGCCAATTCATAATCCAAACAATACGCATCTCAATTTAGAATGGACAATGACAAGTGAGGTATACAATCTCATCTTAAAAGAATTACATCTAACACCCTATACGGAAAAAAGTATCAGAGTGACTTGTGTTATAAGCCATCCCAGCACCCACCTGACTTGTCTGCCATAGTGTTCCAGTAGTAGGAAGCATTGGATCATCCCTGGAGTCAATGGAGAAAGTGTGCTGAAACACAATATTCAGGATTATTCTTGGAATGGCTGTTACAGTTATGGGAAAATGCAAAATAATTCAGTTCTGTGCAAGTTTCTGGATGTCATTTATATTAGAAACATGAAAGCAGGTGTCAGCAAGTGAATGCTTTTTTGTTGAAAGATAGAATGCATTCTTAACATGCCATAAAAGAATGAAAAATTTACAATCTCGGTCAAACAAATATCTATGAATTCAACCCATCATTTAGGGCAACAAAATATTTAGGCACTAATATCAACAGAGTGTTTTATATGTGAGAAAATCCCTATACAGTCAACAGCATGAATTCTTTCTCTTAACCTGCTTCCGTCGAATTTTATATTAAATAATATTTTAAGTTTGGGTCCTTTCTGGTATTAAAACCATGTTAAGTAAAAATTATTTTCCTTTTTCATATTTTTGCACCATTACCACATTACTCCAGTTTCAGGCAAATATTTGTGCACAAACACTGATAAAGAAACCCCAAAATCAGCATGATAAACTAGTGAAGATTGATGATTGGAATATACATTTCATGTTTGCTCCAGGGCTACCAAAACCTTGAGATCCCTCACTGATAAAATACACCAATTTGTCACCGTGCTTCCATAACAGCCTAAATCTTACTTGGGCAAAAATAGAGTAAGATTATCATGCTGTTTATTAGATCAAGGCCCATGCTGACATATTTTGAAAAATTAGAATGTCTGATCTTCTGCTGCCATAAGAGATGCTGTTACTATCTTTGCTTTATCACTATAATTTTTTCCCTCATTTTCTAAAAACCTTGAGGTAATTATAAAAAGCACAGCGATGAATACGTACTAGCACATGATCTTGACTAGTCTCATGTGGATTTCCATTTACACTGAAATTTCTTCCATCACTCCTAATTTATTTATGTAATATCTCCTAAATCTTACCCTCAAACTTGATTTAAGAGAATGCCCGGCCTGTTCTCGTACAGCGAAGGAGGTATCTCTGGACAATGCCCGCAGATCTCTCCATACACCCTCCCATTGCAAGTTGTGAGAACCCAAAGGTGTTGGAAACTGGGAAATACAAGAAATTCTCACAGGTATTAAACGGTGGTATTCACAATGTACAAAACCATTACACTCCATCCATGTCTTTCCACCCAAAAGATGAATTAGTTAAGGAGAAACTAAGTTTGAAATGTGGGGTCAGAATTGATCAATTTACCTATGTATTTCATCTCCCCTATGTATCCCAAGATATTTCAATTCCCTAAAAATTAGCAAAATTTCATATGGAACTTGTGTCTCTGAAAGGCATATTATTTCTATATAATTCTAATTCTTCCAGTTATGCTCTTCAACCAATCTTATTGAAAGATGAACCTGCACACAGCCCCAAAACTGTATAGGAAAATATAGAATGAATGGGTGAATGCACATGTAAAACTGCGTGAATGTATAAATATGCTTGCCATTACACATCAGGTGACAAACAGATCAGTTTGTTGGATAAAGCTGTCACTCATTTATCTGTCAAAGACATGGCTGCTTACCGTCAAGTCAAAAGCAACTCCCCTGTCTGTCTGTTTGTAGCCACTCCATGGATACTCTCCATGAAACTGGAAGGCTGTGCTTCCAAAGCTGTAAAAAACAGGATGAGATCAGAGTTGATCAATTAATTAGAGAGCCAAACTTGATCAGTTAATGAATGCATAAAGAAATAAATGAACATATGAATTTTTGACTATACACGGAAAAAGCTGAATCAGTGGTGCTCGGAGCCAAAGTGACAAAAAATTACAGGCATAAATATAAGAGCTAAATGAAAAAGAAAAGTTGCAGATCAAGAATATGACTAGAAAAATGAAAAATATTAACCTTTACAGGGCTAAAGCTGGATTTAATTGCTTAAACATCTAAGGATATTGCTTAAACTACATCTAAGGATGATGCGGATGACAATTTTAGTCATCACTTCCTGCTCAGCTGAGAGAAGCTCAGGCTGGTCTAGTTCACTTGATATCGAAGTGGCCAGGCAACACCAGGCCCACAATGGCAATAACATGGTGTAATCAGCTGATGTGGTTGGGCACTGTCGCCATGCTGGAAGCTTACCATTATGAACAAGAATAAATGGACCGTATGTCTGATGACATCACTCTGATCACCAATTTGTCTGAAGGATAAGTAAGTAAATAGAAAAGTTCTCGCAACATGACCCCAGATGGTATCACTCTAGCTCAACCCATGGCAAGGGTTGTAAATCAGCACCATGAGCAAGACCACTGACTTGGATGCAAAGAGCTGACAATAAATGGTCATCCTTATCACTTTTTCATCTCTCTCTTGAGGGAAGGCATGTAGATTTCTTTGTAGATTATAGTGCCCCACTGTGGTGTACATTGCACTTTTCTAAGTCAATACATCTTGCAAGCAAAATTACACACTGAAGTGCAATTTCTAATGTGAATGGTGATCTTCGGCAAATTTTATCTTAAATTACAATCACTAAATCACCACCAGGTTCTACACAGGTATGTAAGACACACTAATGCATATTACACAACAATATTCAATATCAATTTTTAGGGCTCGAGAAGAAGTTATGCAGAACTGAAGGAAAGGGTTGTCTCTCAAAAGGATATACATGAGAACTAAATTTAGAAAAAAAAAAAAAAAAAGTGCTGTCAGGAGATGCATTAGTGTGTCTTAGATACATGTGTGAAATCTAGTGGTTAAGTACCAACCATTCTGAGATAACCACACTGTTACATCACGGCTCACAGCACAATAAAGTGTACTTTGCAGCAATATGGTGCGCAACTTTGTATTGTGGCACCATAATCTACAGGGAAGGCAGTGTTTGCCCTTACTGATCTTGCTGATTCCCATTCTCTTACAGATCTTGAGCATTTCACAACTCTTGTACAACACATTTTCAACAAGCTAACTGTATGCAGTCTGATAACTCAGGACAGCTACTCACAAAATATCTGGGTTATTGTTCAGGGGTTTCTTGAAGTAGGCGCTGTATCCATGTGTTCTTTTGGTACCCAAGGTATAATCCACACTGAACCTTTCTCCTCTACCCAGCATATTGGGCATTTTCAATTGGAAGTCCTGCAAGTAAAAATCATCATCACGTGGACTGGCATTCAAAAATCATTGTCTGCATGAGAAAACCCCACAAAGCCCATTTCTGAAAGATTACAGATGAAAAAAACCTGATCCACCTTCAAACGATGCTAGCTGGGCAAGAAAAAACACACATGATAAAACTATCCAAAGGATAAGGAGGTTTTATTGTATGGATTTTGGGTCAGCAGACTTGCTAATCATCTAAAACATATTTCCAATAAAATTTCCAAGAGGAGGCATTATGTGGCATATGGTTAAGAGCAAAAGTATACTTGTGAGAAACTTTCCAATGTATATGGGATCCGTGATTGGAAATAACTGGTCTTTCTTTCTGTGCTGCAAAACCTCCAGAAATCATCTGGCAGATTGCCTTTCATGCATGATAAACCCTGTTAAACAACCAGACGGTTTGGCTGTGCACATTCTATGGCATAATGGATTAGAGGGTTTGCTGCTCAAAATGTTTCTATCAATTACTTACAAACAGAATTTGGATCTAATATTTGTTGATGGGAGGGAGGTGGGGTAAAGAGGGGTCTGAATAGTGGGTTCCATGGAAAAAATGATTTTCACATAAGATCGACTTGAATATTAAGACTTAAATACATGCCTGGCTTTAAATTCTTAATTGCATTCCTTGCACTGACTGCTGGCAGCACAAGGAAGTAGCATGTGAAACTTCAGGCATAAGTATGATGAAAATATGCACTAAACATGGAAACTGAAGACGTTTGTACACTCTAATCTTTTGCCTGCTCATAAGACAAATTACTGGTCTGAACAGCACTATTATAACTGGGATATGACAAACTTCTAACTGATACATGCCTTGTCTCCTCTATCTTCCTAATGTAACCTTCCCGCTTTTATTTTTTGCACTATTTTTATGGATACTTTTCAGACTTGGTATAATAGAGCTCATGACCTCAATTTCTTGAATATCTTGTTGCAAAGCTCGATCCAAAGCTTTGCATTTCTAAATTTACCTACTCAACTTGAATACTCGTCACCTTAAATTTTCAGGCTGGTTCCCTGGAATCTAAAATCATGAGGTACTACTACATTTTCAATTCTTTCTCTTTTATCTAGAAACATTTCTATTCATAAAGTGCGAGACCTACCAGGCTGCCGTCATTGTTGCTAATGGTCGTATGGATCCCACCATCTACCCGTCGAAATTCCTGCACTTCAAACAAGACTTCATACCCGTTTTCTCTCTTGTCTGGTGAGGGAAGAAAACAAAATAATAAAATTATGTGTTGGAGAGAATTCCGAGATTTAGAATAATTTAAAAAGGATGATTGATTAGCACTTTTAGTTTTACAGATATGTGATAAACAGGAGGACGGTTTTGTTAAGGAAATCTGACTCAATGAGATCAGCAAAATTTTGTTGAATTATGTGGTTTTCCATAAGTACTGAACATTCTTCCTTAGCCTAATTTTATGTTTTTCTTTTCTGCAACACTTTGACAGCTAAGCATTTAAAATAAGGCTACAAAGAGAACAACTAAAAAACAAACATGATGTCCTAAACAAGTTTCCTTGTAACAGCTCAAATCTGTATACAGTGTGAGTGACAGTGTCACTTCATTTTCAGTTGAAATAAACTGCAATGCAGTGCAGAAAAAAATCTTATATTAAAGTTATATGGACCACGACAGAAGCGTGCAAAACTGAAAGAGTACTGTTTCATTTTATGCAGTAAATAAAGAACAAGATAAAAATCATTTTACATCACTCTCACATTTTGCTTACCTTTGCTTACGTCAATGGCTATAACCACATTTTTGAACAATCCAAGGCGCTCCATTTTGACTTTGGCATTGTAGCTGAGTTGCACAAGCTGGAAAAGGGAATATAATTCCAAGGCAGTTGAAAGCTGTCACACTGACTTAAATTCATACTGCTTTCATTCCACTGTGGCCTATTATTTCATTCCTTATCATCCAATGTTTTTTTTCCCTTTTTCCCTCAATGTTATCATTCCTCCTTCCATTCCTCCCTTCTTTCTCTCTTTTTTCTTCCTGTTTCTTATAATCAGTAAACCTTCAAGTATCAACCAAGTCTAAAATGATGACCCATTTATTGCATTCAGTCTTATGAATCTCCTGTAGTCCTGTCTGTATCTACATACCTCATCGAAAGTCTTAGCCCCAAGCAGTGGTTTGATCTCTTTGATGATGATGTCATCTTTTGTTCTAGTAAGACCGTCTACCACCACCCTCTGCACCCGCACCTGGAAGACAGAAAACATGATATTTTTATGTATTCATTTCATAAGTTAATTGCAAGAGTAATACAAGCAATATCTTACTAATACCCTATATCCTTCTCTCGCCCCCTCGCCCCCCCCCC
>JAWQUT010000065.1:1375218-1385359 GCA_033807755.1 Ellobium chinense | reverse complement strand
GGGGGGGGGGGGGGGATTTCGCTATTGTCGCATCCTTCCTGTCTTAGCAGGTGATCGAATGACAGGTGCCAAGAATTTCATTGAGACACTTGAATTAGAAATAATGATATTATGATCAGGATGAGAAAACAACTCAGATTTGGTTTGAAATATACTTTTCTTATGTAGAGAAATGGCTATTNCCCCCCCCAAAAAAAAAAAAACAAAAAAAAAACAAACAACAACAACAACAAAAAACAAATAAACATCTTAGCTCTCTTGTCAGACATATAGAGAGTGAATGTCCCGTTTGGCATTCATGTAACACAATGAAAGAATAGTAGATTTTAGTGGTTGTCCTTGACCATTCCTGATTTGGTAGGAAGCAAAAGATGAACATTCATTTGTAGAGTTATATGAAGGTTTGCATGATCAACAGATGTAGTGGTCTACAACCGATCATTCACTAGCCACTCCGTTGTACAAGTTTCAGGATCTTGCCCAAACTTTGCGGCCATTGTGCACTGCGAACTGTGCATCACCACTCAGTTTTAATCTCCTGTGGATGCATAATGTTAGGAAAAAATTTCTCCATCGTTCCTTCTCTACACTCTTTTTCCTTCAAATCATTATCATTATCACACATAATTAACGTCAGGGCTAAATCTACTATTACCAGGCAGTATGTCAAACTAGGAAACACCATGTGAGTAAAGAAATGAAATAAGAGTGTATGAACAGGAAGAGTGCATTACTTTAATACTTTTTGAAAACACAGGAAATTGTACAATTATTTGGTAATAACAACAATTAAAACACAAAGAAAAAAATACAACCACCCCATTTAATATTCTTCCCTGCCTCTCCCGGGTCTCCCCTCCCTTTATTCATCGCAAAAACCAACCATCCCCGTTATACACAACATGAAACCACCTACGACACTTGCAATCGATTCACCTTTTCACATTGACATTCTCCTTCCATCTATAATACACATTATCATCTATCACCTCCTTTTACGCTCTCCATTCCTTGTGACACAAGTGATAGGCCATGATTTACCGTAGCTTCGGTTTTGCGCCACTGTTGTCAACCTTGGGTTTGCGCCACTTTTGTCAGACTTGTTTTTTTGCGCCAAATGTTTTGAGCCACAAAGGTTTTGTGCCATATTGATTTTGCGCCACTTTTATCAACCTTGGTTTTGCACCACCTTGACTTTGCGCCATCCTTGTCAACCTTGATATGCCCCACCTCTGTTTTACGCCATCTTGGTTTTGCACCGCCCGTGTCAATCTTGATTTGCGCCAACATAAACACTGATATTTAAACCAAAAAAACCAGTACGATTCCATATCGACTTCAAAGGAAACGGAACACTGTATTCAGTATCAAAAGCAAAAAAGTGGAACATATGGGTTTCTTTGAATGGTAGCTCCGACAATTTGAAACATACTTTGCCCAAATATTTTTTGTTTTCGTATGAACGTAACATTAAAAGCTCAGATCTATTCCTCATGAAAAGACTATAACATTGAAGCGCCCCTCTACTCTAAAATTTAATGCACGAGAATTCAGTCACAACAATCGGTCACGGGTTAGTAAAACGTGGTTCGTGCGCACAGGATATGTTCTGCAGTCTATTTCTTCAGTAATTTCATTTGTTAAAATTGCTCACCTCAAACAATTTTTCAGTAACACAAAATTGAATAACCGACAGACAAAAGCTATTTGAAGATCATGCTGCAAACTGCAAATCCAACGTGGCGTAAAACCAAGGCCTTCTAACGCATGGTGGCGCAAGACCAGTGTACTCTGACTGTGTAGCCCGCAGGTCAGCTGATGAAATCCTTGCTTTGGAATTATTACTGTATTGTATTTATTATATTCTTCGAACGTTTAATGCTCCACCATGTTATAATTTTCAATGTTTGTGATGCATATACTTTCAAAGTCTGCAATAAATCCTTTTGTCATTGTCATTGTCATTGTCATTGACTACACTACATTACCAGCTCACACCGTTGGATTTGTCATCGTCTCGCCGCATCTAAACAGAGATCTAAACACAACTTTAGACTACATTACCAGGGCATATGTAAGCTTTAGTAAAAAGGACTAAGCCAACACCACCAAAACACTATGCACGTAAACAGATCTCTGAACATTACTTTAGACGACACTACCAGCGCATAATTCAGCATTAGTATAAACCACTGTACACCTAAAAGGCTCTTTAAGCACTATTTTAGACTACATCAGCGCACAGTGTTGGCTTAAGTGCCAATCATGCCGCACCGAAACAAATCTCTAAATATCGTCACGTTCGTCCCACATTCGCCTAAGTTTTGTTTTTTTTTCCATGGTTCAAGTTGTTTTTATTACTGTGATCTTCCATTTATCTAGTTGTATCTTTATTACCATCTCCCCGCATCTAAACGTATCTAAACATTACTTTAGACTACATTACCAGCGCACTTATTAGCTTTAGTGACAAGCACCAAGCACAAAAAAAAAATGCATTTAATCTAGACATTCCTCTAAACATTACTTTAGATTACATTAACTTGCGCACAGTGTCTGCCTTAGAACCAATCACGTTGCTCCTAAACAGATCTCTAAACATAGACTGGTATCTACTGCTCATGTGATAGTAGAAAAAGATATTGGCAGACGAATTTGCGCTTTGTAAGATAACATTAACTCCTCCCATAATGAACACTACATTATTGTTGGAGCCAAACAAACTCAAAGCTGGGACTGTCATGATTACAATAAGTAAGGCACACATAGGGGTGTAACAACCAATGAAAAGTGTAGAAATCGAAATGACCATTCTGGCCACTTTCTGGTCTCGTTTCGACGTGTTATCTGCACTAGTGGAAGTTGTACACGTCTTTCTCCATTTGGACTTGGTCCGCAGTTTAGCGACGAGTATAACTGTACAGATAATGATTGTGATATAAGCACTGAAGGGAATTAAAGTACCATTCACCATGTAGGAAACTTGCTCAATAGCCACGCCATTCTTTGCAAAGACCAGTCTTAGAATGGTTCTGTTTCTTTCAGGGGAGAATTCCCATGCCAGTCCACCGACGAAATAAAATGAGGAGACACTGCAGGTAAATGTGATGAAAATACAAAGGAGGATGATAATGACACGTTCAGGATTGATGACACTTTTAACCTGAAATAAATAATGAGATTATATTAACTCAATATACACCTTTACCAACACATGCAAACATCCAAAAATATCTATCCATCCATCCATCCATCCATCCATCCATCCATCCATCCATCCATCCATCCATCCATCCATCCATCCATCCATCCATCCATCCATCCATCCATCCATCGGTCCGTCCGTCCGTCCGTCCGTCCGTCCGTCTAATAGTAGGTAAGCGGACGGACGGACGGACGGGAGGTAGAAGGGTAATACCACGTAAGGCAGATGTGTATGTAGGGATGCGGAGGAGGGGGGGGGGAAGAAGAGAAAGAGGATATGGTAGGCTATATTCATACCATACATTAGATATAATATAGTAGGCTACATTCATGTTGTTTTTAAACAAATATTATTATAGGTGTGAATTTTGGACCATAGCCAACTTTCAGAAATGTTAATTCTTTTAAAAAAGAATCAGTGAAATAACATGAAAAAAATCATATGCACAGGTTTTGAATGGAAGCCAGTCGTAATGAAAATTGTCTCAGGATTTCGTAACAACTGGAAAGCGAAGTTTTAAACGCAGCAGAGGAAGACAAGAAGATATAATACTGGATGAACTAACAAGGTGAATGGGTACGACAGCATTGGAAACAGGCTTATGTTGACAGTTGACAGACAGACCTGGGAATTTAGTCAATTGAGCCAACATAGAACCTGAGGAAGAAGACGAGGAAGAAGAAAGAGAAGAGAAAGAGAAGGATAGGGGAAAAAAAGATCAGGAAAAAGACCAAATAGGAGTTGGAGGAGGAGAAGAGGAGGAAGACTTTTCTTTTAGGTTTTCCCCAAGAGCATGGTGACCTCTTCTTATTTTGAAAGTAAAACACATTGGAAAATTACCTTTATAGGCATGGTGATACAGAAGCATCTCTCCAGTGTTATAAGAGCTGTGATCCACGATGTGAGTCCAGTAAATAAAAACATTAGCGGACCACAGGCAAGAAATGCGAAATCTACCATGTCCACTGGCAGGTCCAGTATATGTAGGACAGGGGTGTAGCAGACACTTATGCAGATGGAGTTGGTTAGACCAATAAGGTCAGATATGGCAAGACCTGAGGATTGAAAACAACTTAATTACGTTGAGTCCATATTGACGTATACATTTGTGTTCCACTTGAAATTTGATTGGATAAAACTGTTATGGCATTCAAGCTTTTTCTTAGTTGAAGAGGAAAAAAATATCTCTAAAAGTATTCAGGATCTTAAGTTTTTGAGTTCTTTTATGAAGTCCAACAATGTCATTAGAACCAGCTTAAAAATTCTGAATACAATTACACCAGTATACAGTGGAACCTCGCTATTAAGATCTCATTTACTATCTATAGGGATTCATTATTATTTTATCATTTCATTACTTATCTCGATATTAAGTATACCTCAATAATAAGCATACTTTTTTCATGCGCTAAGGGCATATTTTCTATTGAGGTTCCACTGCACATGTATGTGAGTTTGGTGTTGTATGAGGAATACGATGTCATATTTCAACACTCAATTCAACTGCATGATGTGACGGTCAGCGTAAGCAGGACGATTTGTTGGAAACGGAGCTGTTCTCCTACACGGGTTCCATTGTAAATTAATATACGGAGACCACACTTGTCTTGTGGTGAGTAAATATTTCATTCTTATGTCTAAGATGGTAAAGGCTGTGCATAGATCTAGATTGTAGATCTTAGCACGTTTCCATAATAATGAAATCTTCAGTCTAAAAATACTAACCCCCTTCTTTAAACTTGATAAGAGTGCAGCCTAACCAATGATCTCGGCGTTGGAGTCAAGATCAAAAGATCTTGACTTCGAAACCCACTATTGTCATAATATGTATGTAAAGCTTGAGAAAGAATTTCATTCACATTTCCGTGGGGCCAGCCATGTGTAAACTAGATATAATCTGGACGTAGGCAGTGAAGGTATTTGCAAAAATGTTAATGATCAGCCTTTGTAATTGGCGGCTCTCTAATTTGTAATTGTATATTTGCCAATGAATTGAGACAATCCCTGAACGGCTTGGTCTACTGAGTTATATTAAGGTGAAGGTGTATAAGCCTGGATATGTCATTTTAAAGCCTTATTATTGTTACAGTTAGTCCGTAATAGGTGGCGTTGAGATTTGAGTTGTTAAGAATGGATCAAATTCAGCCAGACAACCAAATTATTACCTAATAAACTGACGTTGACCGGATCCTTCAGACCTTGTCGGACAAAGCAGATGATGTTGATAATGTTTGATGCGACACCAAATATGCTTATGATCGGCAAAAGACCTCCTTGCGTTACCCACTGCAGTATAACACGTAATTCATCACTGATCAAGGTATTTGGCTTTGAAGTAGAGGTGGATCCTTCAGACTCGTTAACAGATGACATGATCACAGCCGTAAGTCCTGTAAAAAAAAAAAGAATGCCTTTAAATTTGCGATATACACAAACTGTGGTAGAATCTAAGATGGCAGAGTGGATAATACTGTCACCCTCAGAGTTCGAGTTCCATGTAATGGGATGTTTAATTATGATTGAGAAAGCAGATGTCCCACAAGCTTGAGAAACAGGAAGAAGAAACGCCCTTTAATGACATGAAAAGGCTGAGGGGAAGGGGTTCACTTGTGAACAAAGTCAGTTGCACGGGAGGCAAATATAGGAGACCGATTAAGAAATAATGAGCACCATCAGCTAGGCATGTGCTCGTGATAAAAAATTCTAAATAATAGCCAGAGTATTCCTATATTCACGCTGGTTCAGCACGCTATGTATCATCACTCCCAAGGAAGGTAAAAACATTACATTTAGGAGAATTTTTAACAAAACCTTAAATATTTAGAGATCGAAAGAAAATTTTTAGAAATCAGCGAGTCAAAGGTAAAAGCTGCGGATAATTTATATATAATACATATTATCTTTGTAACAAGAATTTTTCAATATATTATTTCGGATTTCTTACACCAGTGAAGTTAAGGTAGATTATGTTGTCAGGCAGGTTTGGCTTGTCTCTGTAAAAATTTTCAGTTTTCATGTCGCACAATAGTGTTAGTGTAAGAAACTTACTCGTTGTTATCTAGTTTGTAATCTTTATACAGAAAATTTTAGGCACGGGCACAGGGACGATTTTCGAAAATTCTGTATGATAAACTGGTGTAGGAGCCCATACAAAATTACACTCAATATGTTCAGTGTTGAAAACACATTAAAAAAAAACGTGTTCATTTATTTGTGAACACACCATAATAAAAAAGAATCGTACAGGAGGCAGTATTGCTCAAGAAAAAGGCAAATGTTAATTCTAACGACAACCTCTCATATTCTGGAGGGTCTCGATTTTAGTATGTTTCTATATCAAAAACGAAGAAGGATTACCAAATATGTTTTATCGTAAGTCCTCTAATGTCACGTCAGGTTACTCTTGAGATATCCCTTTTTACCCTGGTGAAAAGTAGATCTTCGTGAAAAGCCGGTTTCGACATGTCACAAGTACAAAATAAAAAGAAACCTTTTTATAGCTTTCATAACAGACCTATAAAAGAAAGAGGAGTTGTTTTTTTTTTGTTGCGTGTACAGTCATATGTTTTAATCCCCTACCGAAGCCAATGTCAAGTCACCAACCAGTGCTTGCGAATAGTATATTTTTTTTGGTATGCTAGACGTCTATGCATGGATGGCTTGAAGAAAAATAATGTGCTTTAATAGATCTTTCCAGCACATGATATAGACTATGTTTACAGAGTAATTCCATTGTTACAATTTGCATAATTTCTGGATGACTTAAAGTCATTTGACAAGATCAAATAATTTTGGCCAAATTCACGGTATGTTAACCCTCTAATACCCACTGTGCCGTATATGGCACATGAACTTAGTGTTTCCATAACAAGTGATATGTGGAAATGATTGCCCATAGAACTAGCGTATAATATTACATATTACTACAAAACAATAAATCATCTAGACAATAAATGATTTACAGTAAGTTGAAGAGAGCTAAAACATTTACTCAAAATATCTAAAAGAACCAGCTTTGTGACTATATAAACATTTTTTTCTACTGGGACTTAGAGGGTTAATAAGCAGTTTGTTGGCATGAAGATTGCCAAAATTAATACTGGAGCCGTGGTTTTCAGACGAAATATTTTTTTTAGAAAATGACACAAGACTGGTCGACTATTATTCCTATAATGACATGTCCGAGGACGAAACTGTTAGTATAAACAAAGAAACATGACACATTGATGGTACGTGATTTTCGTACTCTGGTCGTTAGTTTTAAATGCTAGATGATTCTGCCCCTTCCACTCCCCCCCCCCCCCCCCNCAACCACCTCCCTTCTCTAGCATCTCTGCTCTACTTTATTCCTGTATTATTTTTAGATCATCAAGTATCGAATAGTTATAATATTACATGATGTAATGTAGTGGAATGAATCATAGCTAAGTACAGCTGTATTCAGCTTGAAATTATCCACAAATTATATACCTCTGACCATACGTTTGTAAGGCTAGTGAGGCTACTAAGACCTATCCTTCTCGCTGCCCTTACTGAATTTACATCAGTCTAAACAAGAAACAGTATCGTGAATCTAGACTAAAAGCGTTACTTTCATTCATTGACATCAAGTGTGTGTGTGTGTGTGTGTGTGTGTGTGTGTGTGTGTGTGTGTGTGTGTGTGTGTGTGTGTGTGTGTGTGTGTAATAATATGTGTATATATAAATATCTGAAAAATATATAAAAAAAAACAACAACTGAACTTGAAGGTTTTAGAAACAACGGTCTCATTTCTTGGATACCAATACTGTGGCCCTTGGCCTTTTTCATAGGTTTAATTGCGTACCAAAAATTTCACAAACAGTGTCTCAAACATTCAGATCCGCCCATTAAATCTAGTTGATAACAAATCGAAATATATAAAACAGTCCGTGTAATTTGGTAGAATATATACTTTTTTTCACACTTTCGTGCGCCTGATAAAGTGAAAGTATTGAAGACAAAGTATTGGTGAATGTTTTAGATACTCAAGACAGCTTTGAGTACGCCATCGCAAAGAGCCGGTGTGATTTAGTGATACCAGCGGTCGAGTACGGTAGATCAGCTCCATGAAAGAGTGCCAGAGCATTTCATTTAAAGGACCAGACAAGTGTGAAATCCTCCTGTCAGCTGGGCTACCAAAATTACTTTTGGTGGAGATGAAAGGAATGTTTACCGCCAAAAGGATGGATGGTCTTTTCGCTTGAAATATTTTCACCCTATAGGCCTACTGATTCCTTTTTCTTTTTTTTTTGACTTTCAGGACATTTTCGCAGGGTCAGATACTGATGTAACTGTAATTGCACCCTGTTATGATACAATGCTTTTTCAATCTCTTCTTTTTATACACATTTCTAAGGATTTTCTCCATATAAGTCGTATGTAATCGCAATGCAGTAGGCCATAGTAGGACGGCCTCAAGCACGGGAGGAATTAAGTGCTAAGTAAGAGACTGGACAAGTTCAATAGAATGACCTACACGACTAACGTGTTTGATCATGGAGTGGTGACTTAGTCATAGAGGTAACTTTTACTAATGCTAGTATCTGTCATAAGTTGGTAGCCCTAGATCTACATTTACATCTGCATTGGAATTTTTAAAAAAATTACAATTTTGATCTACGTACTTTTGGATATACAGTAATATAGATCTATACACATATGCCCTCCTTGTTTTGAATTTCATTTATTTTACTATTTCTTTGTAAAGGTCTAGACAACAAAGGCCGATAAATCGAATTAAAATGCTATAGTTTGAAAGAAACTCCGTTTCTTTCATTCCTTATTCTATTACCTTTATTTGGAGCAACAAAGTAAAATGGTGGTGACCTACTCCTACTGACCACAGTCCACTAAATACATCTGTTCCACTCTTCCAGTCATGATTAACTTTTGTGCACCGATTTTGGAATGTACATACATAACATGATACATACAAATAATAGTTAACCCATAGTTGTACGACGGGCCTCACTTTATTTACTTCCGTCTCCAATGTATAAGGAAAGTCGGTCAGACGGTCCGAGGAAAATCGGTCAGACGAAGACGGTATGTTTCTATACTTAGTAACATCCTCTTCAGGTTAGGGGAGTTCCCTTAGATTGCTTCTAAAGCGTCAATGAATTTCCTTGTATGACACAGCACAGAGACCAAGCTGACTAGCTTATATATTGTAAGCAACATTGCTGCCCATCGTATTTGTAGACTAGACTAGATCTAGACGCGATCTGGACAGTGCCGAAAAATGAGCGTCTTGTGGTAGGCTAAGTAAAATCTGATAATGTAGTTAGATTATTATCAATCTTATCAGTAATATCAGTTACAGTATTACAGTCTCTGCCTATACCAGTCATTCGGAATCTTTTTTTTTCTTTGGATTAGACGAGTCTTGGTGAGTACTAGATGTAAAGCAAGTGCTTGATAGATGTGTGTGAGTTTATTTGTTTATCAGACAGACAGACAGACAGACAGACAGACAGACAGACAGACAGACAGACAGACAGACGGATGGACGGACGGACGGACGGACGGTCGGTCGGTCGGAAGTCGGTCGGTAAGTCGGTCAGCCAGTTAGTCTAGTTAGTCAGTTAGTTAGTTATTGGTTAGTTAGTTAATTAATTATTTACTTACTTACTTACTTATTTACTTAGTGAGGAGAGGTATTTGAAGATGCTGTGTATGCCTCACAGGTCGACTTTTCTCAGTATACAGTCGAGTCCGCTTAGCTCCAATTCGCTGGGACCACCCCAATGAGTTGGAGAAATCAGGATTCGACTAACGATTTCCAAGGCGGGTCAACCGTATGCGAGCGAGCCAGCACCCTGGGGAGGTCACGAGGGTAATTCAACAGGGGATGTAACTAAAGATGGCATATTGGGGAAGTATTTTAAATGGGATTATTTCTTTTTCTAAGAAATC
>JAWQUT010000065.1:1351846-1363890 GCA_033807755.1 Ellobium chinense | reverse complement strand
GGAGGGAGGACGGTGCAGAGGAGAGAATAAAATAGTCACAGAATGAGGCTCAAACACAGTGATAAATGACCTGGGAAGGTGGGGGGGAGGGGATGAAGAGAGATGCACATAGTCTACCCACAAACCTCTTTTTCTTCATCCACACCACTGATGTCTGATGTTTGAGAGCGCTGGGCTAGAGGACTGAAAACTGGATTAGTGATACATGTATATATATGGGTATAGCCTAGTGGTACTCTGGAATTGGTCTAAAGACCTCTGTCAAATAATGTGGTCCCCAGAGGCAAACAAAATCAGGCCAATTTGAAAACAAAGAATGCTGGCGTCAATGATGACGGGGGAGGGAAAATGAAAAGAGAGAGAGAGAGAGATAGATAGATAGATAGAGAGAGAGAGAGAGAGAGAGAGAGAGAGAGAATCAAACAGGCAGTCAAACAGATAGACAGACTGACAGGCTGGCGGACAGACAGACAGACAGACAGACAGATAGACAGAAGACGGAATGGGTATAACTGGGAAATATTTATATGGCAGACAAATGAGCAATCTTGCATTTAGGAAAATAAATGTTCCTTTATTCACCGATGGGGCGTGTAGACGGCGTCACGGTTTTTTTTAACCCACAATATTTGCCAGCTAGAGACCTTTTGTTTTAAAGTTTGGATCCTTTACTGATCGTTATGAGAGAGTACCAGGGACCCCAAAATGAAAATCATGGTTTCATAGTGATCACCAAAGGTCTTTATTTCAAGGCAGAGAGGGAAAGATTTTTGAATGAACATATATTCACATTTATACATTTGTATGACAATTATATTTATGTTATTATCACAACAACAGCAGCGATATCACCATCATTATCATCATCAACAGTAGCAGCAGCAGCAACAACAGCAACAATAACAACAACAAAAATAACAAGTACAGTTACAGCAACCACGACAACAACTTGGCAAGACAACATTAATAACATTAGCAGCAGCAGCAGCAGCAGCAGCAGCAGAAACAACAACAACAACAACAACAACAATAACAAAACAACAAAACAGTAACGAAATTTTAATTCATGCATTCTCTACAAAAACCTATATCAGCTCACAGAGGTGTTGTATGGCTTATTCTTTAATGCAGTCGACTCTGGTTAGAAAGAACTCAAAAAAAGTAAAGGAAATTTATGACAAACAAGAAGATATGTTTAAGCGTAGTTTTTTTCTCTTCGACTTTTCAAAAAAAAATGTTCTATTAACTTCTCTGTCCATATTGCAACAACATATCGCAGCTAATGGAAACGTGCCTCTAATCGTACTGTAAATTAAACGGGAGTCGGTACTAAAAACCATAGCTAATGATTGCGGTTGAACGAGCGAGGTGCTAAATGTTGAGTTCATTAAGAAAAGTACAAGGAAACAATGACGCTCATTTGGTGCTGTGTAAACAGGGCTGTCCCTAGCCTAGACTTTGCGAGTCATTATTATGTGCATTATGTGAGATTAGGGGTGCGAACAACAAGGAAGCGTTATATTATATGAGATTCGAGGCAGTGTACTGTACACCTCCCCACGCCTCCCCCCTCCACCCCCACCCTCCTCAGCCTTTCCCTAATTGAAAGAGACGCTTCTGCCAATCTGATTTGCACACATTGACTGACAAAAAAGAGCTTAAGTTGTCTTAATAGATCTAATGCATTTTAGCATGAACGGCATGAGGAAAAAATATGAGTCATTTATCGAGAAAAATATATGCATAAAGATAAAACCACTGTAAGAAGTAACAGCCACTACACCAAGTTAGCAAGAGCAAAAGTAAAGAGTACCAACAACCATAACGCTATAGGCAACTACAGTACTGAAATAATAAGTCTCACGATGTTGGTATCAATTGAGGAAAAAAAACCCCACACCACGTCACATTACGACAGCAGCAGCAGCAGCAGCAGCAGCAGCAGCAGCAGCGGCAGCAGCAGCAGCAGCAGCAGCAGCAGCAGCAGCAGTATCATTATTAGTGTGGTCACCATCGTTCTTACGATACAAACAACAGTAACAGGTTAAATAAGCGCAATTATTTTGAGGTCACTGCGGTTGGACTTAGAAGGAAGGGTGATCTATTTATCACATCATTTTATTTCCCCTTCTCGGGGGCCAGTGACCTTAGCTGCGGCCTGTTCTAATACATTTGTCACGTCCCTGGCCAGTTTAGGTTAAATTAAAGCAGCACTATTTCGGGTCAAAGGTTTGAAAAGATAAGGGCTGCCAATGAGTTAACCCCCTGTTCTCTTGAAATAGCCTGAGGCCTCAAGTGGATTTTCATGGGGGTGGGTCAAACAAGGAGATACAGGAAAAACTTTACTTGTCATGGGCTATTAAAAGTAATATTTTTTTTTTTGATCAGATGCTTATCTCCATTACTGGTGAGTGGGAATAGCCAACGAAAATTAGGGCTGGAGTGACGTCAATGGACAGTACATAGTAAAATGTAACAAAAAGATTTGGGTGTGTGTGACCTACTAGCTGCTGCTACAACAACAACAACAGCAATAGCAGCAAAAAGCATTAGCACGAACATCAACAAATACAACAAAAAGAAAACAGCAGCAACAAGGGCCACACAACAAAAAAAGAGAAGAAGTGGCAACAGCAGCAGCAGCAACAACGACAACCAGAACCACCACTGCAACAACCACAACAACAACTACTCCACACCACCACTACCACCACCACCACCCAACAACAACAACAACAACACCAGCAGCAATAACATTATCAACAGCAACTACAACTACAGAAACCAAAGTAACATCGTCTGATGTAATCTCAAGAGAGTAGATCTATTTAGCTAACGACTATTGCACTGTCCTACTTCTGTATAGTATGGATACCTAGGTTCCAAGTTTATTGTAATCCTTGACTTTTGACGGACGGGGGTGGGNGGGGGGGGGGGGGGGAAGAGGAACAGAAAAAAATACAGTATAAGGAAGGGCATGTCACAATGCGTGGGTGGGTGAGTGATTAAGTGATTGTAGAGGTTCCTTCAGATCTTGCGCACCGGCTTTCACGTGCTTTAAGTCCAAAAGTCGCCTATGTCATCAATCCGAGGCTACCTGGCAAGGCTGGGGGGTCAAAGTGCATATCTGTGCATATCAGCGGCCGAGGCTAGTGGTCAGTTCTATATGGGGCTTAAAAAAAAAAAGACGTTTTTGAGGACTAACATTGTTTTGATGATCTAGATCTAGTTTAAAAAATTGTGCTTCTGTAGGGCATTCTCACGAACCCATAGATCTATCTCATATGCCGACTTCTTAGCTCGGGAGTGGGAGGACAGATCAGCAAAATGGAGATAAACTTATTGTATTGTATTGTATTGTATTGTATTGTATTGTATTGTATTGTATTGTACTGTATTGAATTGTATTGTATTGTATTGTATTGTATTGTATTGTACTGTGCTGTCCTGTGCTGTCCTTGCTGTGCTGGGTTGTGCTGCGCTGCGCTGACTGCACTGCACTGCACTGCACTGTACTGTACTGTACTGTACTGTACTGTACTGTACTGCACTGCACTGCACTGCACTGCACTGCACTGCACTGCACTGCACTGTATGTACTGCACTGCACTGCACTGCACTGCACTGCACTGCACTGCACTGCACTGCACTGCACTGCACTGCACTGCACTGTACTGTACTGTACTGTACTGTACTGTACTGTACTGTACTGTACTGTACTGTACTGTACTGTACTGTAACTGAAAACAAGACTTTAGTTTGGCCTGCGGGCTAGTGATTGCGCACCCCAGCTCTAAAGTGACTAAGGAAAAAAACAAAAACTATTATTAGCCTAAACAATATAATCTCAACAATATATCTGGCCACCATAACCTTAGAGCGTATGGAAACAGATTTCCTTGATCTTAACCAATCAGTCACGATCATTCTTTTCAGCGTGAGGAGCCCAAAGCCAACGGGATTAATATTGAACCTACCGAACTCTTCTGAGATAAAAAAAAAAAAAAATTCAAATCATCCACCAGGAATCTCAAGGGGCGGCGAACTCAGCCTTCGTGATGACATCGGAAATGGGAGTTAAGTATTCTGGGTTGGTTCGTCTGGGAATTGTGCTCAAAGACATCTGGGCCGATACCTCCGTCTTTGATATTAGTAGAATGCATGTATTCTCCTTTCATATTTCTTCTCCTGAAAGTCATTTCTCTCTCTCTCGCTCTCACTCTCTTCTCTATCTCTCAATCTCCCCAAACACACACACACGCAGAAGGCAAATAATAAAAGAAAATGACGTATAGAATCGAAGAATAGACAATCAAAATTCATAGGAGTAAACTAGGAAGAATACAGCTAGGCCATGTGGTAAGAACTGGAAAACTTAAAGGTAAACGAAGCAGAGGAAAAAGGCAGGAAATTCAAGATGGAGTGACAGTGGACATGTGGACCAGAGATACCAAGCAATAATGAAATACCGAGATGGGCATCAGATAGAAAGAAATGGAGTTTCTTCATCATTGTATTGTATTGTATTGTATTGTATTGTATTGTATTGTATTNTATACACATACACACACACCTTGCTATATTGAAAACCTTGTCATGAGTACACTGGTATCCACTCCAGGCTCTGCTCCTATTTTTGTTTTGCTCTCAATATGCCGCAGGAAGCAAATAATAAAAGAAAATGACGTAGAGAAGCGAAGAATAGACAATCAAAATTCTTAGGACGTGGATTAGGAAGACTACAGCTAGGCCGTGTGGTAAGAAGTGGAAAACTTAAAGGTAAACGAAGCAGAGGAAAAAGGGAGGAAATTCAAGATGGAGTGACAGTTGACATGTGGACCAGAGGTACCAAGCAATAATGAAATACTGAGATGGGCATCAGATAGAAGTGGAGTTTCTTCATTATTGTATTGTATTGTATTGTATTGTATTGTATTGTATTGTATTGTATTGTATTGTATTGTATTGTATTGTATTGTATTGTATTGTATTGTATTGTATTGTATTGCGTTGTGTTGTGTTGTGTTGTGTTGTGTTGTGTTGTGTTGTGTTGTGTTGTGTTGCGTTGCGTTGCGTTGCGTTGCGTTGCGTTGCGTTGCGTTGCGTTGCGTTGCGTTGCATTGTATTGTATTGTATTGTATTGTATTGTATTGTATTGTATTGTATTGTATTGTATTCTGTTGTAAAGAGATAGAGATGTCAATGACTAAATGTACGTGACAGTTGTGCATAAAACATGTTTTTTTCTTTTTATTCATTCATTTGTATTGATGTGACGTTATATTGTATATGGTTGGCTTTCGCCTAAATAAATAAACTTAAAACTTAAAAACTTGTATTGTATTGTACTGTTACACTGTACTAAGGATAATCCAAATTTGTGATAACAACTGTTGACACTGTTACCACACGTGTATGTGAATGTGAAAACAAGGTTGCAATTTGCCTACGGGCTAGCGATTGGGGACACAAAGCAATAGTGAAATACCGAGTAGACAGACAGAAGTAGAGTTTCATGATCGCATACGCCAGTCGGCATGGTACTTAACATAGTGTTAAATCACACTGCGAATGTCAGACAAAAACCTTGTGCTTGTCGGAATATTATATCCCACAAACAAGGATGGTGCACTTTCTGATTGGTCAAAATTTCGCGTTTCGTGTGACACCGCATAACAACTGGATCGGTTAGTTCGAGGTCGTGGGATCCAACATTATAATAGACTTAGTGCTCGGTGACCATCTACATAAACCATAGTTAGTAAGATTATTGCGTTAACTACAGCGAACAGCAATACTGTTTTGGAAGTTTTCCATGGTTACAACAGTGCATTAACTAACCTAAGGATACTGCATATCGCCACAAGTTTCGCACTCTGTTTCATTCATACTATATCAGCCTTATAATGATGCAGCCAGAATATGTCAGTGTTGAAACTATTTCACAAGGCTTTGGTTCACTTACGTCATTTTGAATTTTTGTCTCGATACATACGTTTTGATGTTACAGAAAGATTTAAAGGTGNGGGGGGGGGGGGGACTCTTGTTTTGTTGAATATTTAACAATGCTGGAATTAGGGCATAAAATGTATATTATTTACTATATTTACCAGTTTCAGGTAGATCGAAATAAAAAAGTTAACTGTTATTTCGGCGTGTTTGCTCCACATCCGCCTAAATCTTTTTTTTCTTGATACTTTGAACTGTTTCCACTACTCTGATCTTCCATTCATATGTTTAAACTATTAACAAGAATATTGTTTGCGTCTGCTCACTCATTACTTCTGTTACTAAGTGCTCCGTTTCCACCATGTACTACACCTATTAACAAAAATGTAAAGTTTTGTTTTGATGTTGTATTCCCAATTTCCAAAGCTATCCGTGTTAAGGCACAAATTGTCCACCTCACATCTAGACTACCTCATTATTTTGCCTTGGGCAACCAGTTCAGAGTGCTATAAGATTTCTCGAAGTCTCAAAAAGTGACTTCCGTAAATGTGGAATGAGCGGTATGTGAGACGTCTTCAAAACAAATAGCGCAGTGCCCGTGATACGCAGTGCTTAGTCTTTTATCCCTTTTATCAGTGTGAAAACTGTCTGACCTAATAACCGACTTGCTGTTAAATTTTGTTTTTGGCTCGGGTGAGTAAGGGGACGATCTGTCTGAGTCTGGAGATGTTCTTTCGGGGGGCAAAAGTGCAGAAAAAAAGGGCACTTTTATTTAAAAGCAAGCATAAAAAAAAAATATATACCCGTACTATGCGTGTATGTTCTTCTTCCTTTCATGTAACGGCAATTTATGGGGCGGCAAGTCAGTGGCGTGGCTTTCGAGAAACTTAGTAGGAGGAAGTGATAGATCAGAGGGTTAAGAGATTGTGGAGGGAGACTCACGTGCAATCGAAATAATGGAAGGCGATGGGAACCTCTGTCTGTTTCTGTCTATGTGTATGTGTGAGTGTTTGTGCGTGTGTTTGTGCGTGTGTGTGTGTGTGTGTGTGTGTGTGTGTGTGTGTGTGTGTGTGGGAGAGAGAGGATGTACGAAAATGTGTGTGTGCGAGCGCATGCAACTGTGAGCAAGCGAGCGTGCAAACCCTTATGCTTTTTCTGTATAATTGTGTGTTTGAGAGGCAGGGACTAGTGAGATGGTGGATAATATCATTTATCCTTTTTTTTTATGTAAGAAATAAAAACAAAGTAAGGAGATGCATCCTCTCTCCTCCCATGTCACGTTTTCTTACTTCCTTTTTCCAACCAGCCTTGTCTGCACCAAAACTATGGTACAAAATACGCAGTCTGTCTGCGAAACTAAACCATCATAATATCATTTTTGTAGTACTGCGAAGTCATTTTGCTTTGATTTGTTCTGGCATGTAATAAGACTGGGAGAGAAAGCTGTAAAACATTTGAGACTATTTGTGTTCGCAGTGGGTGAGGGTAGGGGTAGGGAAGAAGAACGTTTTTGTGAACGAAAAATCAGATAAAGCGTGCTGACATGTGATCAGTGGCCGCCCCTAAGACCACTATAAAACTCCATTCCCGCTCTTCAGTCGGCTTCTTTTCACTTTGCACCTTGATCAAGTGAACGTCAGTTTCTAAACCCAAAGCAAGACAAGACAAGACAGTGTTGAGCCTGAAGTCAATGTGTGGATTCACAATGGAACTGGAAGTAGTTCAGGTGAGCCGAAAGCATTTTGCGTAGATCTTTGTTTTAAGTCCAACGCTGTAATCATTCTGCTCCATAAGCACCTTCATCTCATGTTATCTTGTTTTGAGAACTGCTTGTACATTGTTATAGAAAAAGAAATACAAAGAGGAACCTGGAAAATCGTGAACGATTTGGCGAATAGAGGCTCTCTGCTTCTGCAGAGGTGATGCACACACTGAATTGTGGCTTTTAAAAACTTGCGCATCAACGATGGGATCTGTTACCATCGTAAGAATAACATTAACTCTCCTTGTTACTACTAAAGGTGCATTCAGTACCGATGCTGTAATGTAATTCTGAGAATGGTAAGAGATCCCATCGTCACTGCGCAAGCTCTCAGCTGTCTAGTCTATATGCAGGTCTGTATTCTTGAAACAGAGCAAATCGCCTAACCACTGAAGTACCTTTCTTCTTCGTCCTACGTCGGGTCAGCCAAATAGCTAAAGGCTAATATTATGATGACTGACTTTTGGACAATCTTCAAGAAAAGGGGCTTTTATTCCTATTCTAACAGCTTCAGGTCCATCAAAAATGTTAACATTTCCATTCAGCCTTGGAATGATTTCCATTTGTGGGCCATCTTACAACACGCAGGGAAACACAAGACTGCAAGATTTCAAAAAACCTTTTTTTTTCAAGCTTTAAAAAGAATGACTTTTGGTTGCTTGGGTAGCAGACTGACTAACATCTTTGGACAAACCGCTCTATGCTCAGCGACTCTCTCCCCCTCCCCCGTTTCCATCTCTAGCTAAATATCCAGACCTCAAACAAGAAGATACTAATTTTATTGAAAACGTAGGCCTATGTGAGTATTGCCATCGTCAAACCTTGCCAGTTTTGAGANGGGGGGGGGGGGGGGGGGGCAACTGAATTACTTTTCCAAGACGTTTTGTCATTCATGTTATTTCCAAAGAATTTTTTTATTTAATAAGTTTGTTCGTTTCATAAAGTCAGAAACCTCCTTCACAAAAAAAGTAAATCTACCCCAAGGTGCTTTCCCCAACCAAAGATTTTGGGAACCAGCTACATTGCACTATAAAATAGGCAACGTGGCAACACCAGCACTGGGCTTGTGAATGGAGATGTGTGTGGTGAGACTGTTCATGTGGCTTTCTGTAAGTGTGGATTCATTTCTAAACTGAGCGAAAAACAAAAGTGGTCGTAAACTTGTGACTGAAGGCATGTCACTTGTCAACAACAGTGTTAATTATTGTCGAATAAAGAGACCCTTGATAATAATGAATTTCACTATATGCTATAGAATAGTGTCTTGTTTTACCAATGTTATTTTTGTTCCGCATCACATTAAACCGCAATAGGTGAAAGTACCACAAATCAAGCGGAGACCTTGATTAGCAGCTCTTCTTTAGGCCTACTAGCCGGTGAAATTTCCTTGCTTTTATTGATTTTTCTTTGTGAGGCCACTCCACATTTGGCTGTAGGGGTGTCCAGGTTCTTCTTTATCTCTATTAATCAGTGAATAGAGCAGAGAAAATTTGAGGGGTATCAGGTTTTGAACGTAGGTCAAAGTAAGAATAGGCCTGACAAAGAGCTAATAAATAGGATTCAGTGGTGTTCTTGTTAACTTGCCACGAAGGCCAAGGTCGACCAACGGCATTTTCGGCTGGTAATCAGTGATTATTTGATTATATGGACCCTTCGCCCCTGGTTATAGGATGGCACACATATGGAAATCCTTACCAGCCTTGCATATTAGGATGTCCTAATTTGTTATTTTGGTTTATACTTACTTTCACAGCCGATGCACACAGACATCCCGTCTCCACGGTAATAAAGCCAAGCTGCAGGTTAATGGTCTTGTCTAAATCTAGGTACGTGCTATCATATGAAGATTTGGAAGGATTTCCATATGTGTGCCATTCTACAATATCTCCTCACTAATGATACTAAACAGATGATTTAAATGGGGTTGTTATACAAGAGAAAGGGTTGTTTTTGTTTGTGGGAGTACAAAAAGAAAGAAAAGTGTAGTTTTCAAATCTTACAATCATGTTTTTCGCTGCATGTTGTAGGATGGCACACATATGGAAATCCTCCCCTAGTTTCATGTTGAATGTAAACTCTACTAATTCGTTAGATTTTCTAGCCGGAATGTCTTAGAGTATGACCCACTTAAATCACAAATGAAAATAACTTTAGGAGAAAATGCTTGTAAATCTTGTAATCTGCAAGAAAAGTATTTATTTGCTCACTTCTGATTCACGTCTGTCATGTGGAAAACAATGCTTACTATAAGAGCAAGGGGGCGGGCACCATAGTAGCAGATGAGCAAACACCAAGCACAGGAAGCAGAAGCGCCTCTGAGATTAGATCTATGGAAGATTTCGGGGGAAAGTAAACGGGTAGGGAGCGAGAGAGGGGGTTTCACTTCGACTGCTTCATAATGTATTTCGGACTTATGCTCACTATGATATTGTAATCGTCCTATACAATACTGTCTTCTCCAAACTCCCTTTATGTGAAATACAGCGTGGGAGAATTTCCATATGTGTGCCGGAAAGATTTCCGCATGCAACACACCAAACCAACAACATTCCCTAACCCTAACCCAGGATCAGGGTTAGGATGAGGGTTAGGGTTAGGGTATGTTGTTGGTTCGGTGTGTTGCATGCGGAAGGGTTAGGGTATGTTGTTGGTTCGGTGTGTTGCATGCGGAAATCTTTCTGGCACACATATGGAATTCCTCCCCCCAGGGTTATTTAAATGTGATTTTCAGTAGGCTAATGCTATTGTTCTCTGACATTCACCAGCAGGAGGAACAAAAACGCCCGCTTGAATGCCAGATGTTGGCCAGGATCGTCGAGCTTGGAGGTGCCGAGAATTACAAACGCCTAACAGAGCAGATGGTCATGTGAAGAGCCAGGACAAAATGCCACCTTAACACAGGTCACTTATTTTGTAGATCAATGTTGTGAGATAAGTAGGCCATATTGCATCCTGCAAAGTAATACTTTCATAATAGTAGTAATGATGCGAAGTCTTGTATTCAGGCTTATACCTGCTCACGCCACTTTTTACCCCAGCAAGCTTGATGACCCTCGGGCTTTCTCAGCTCCCCAGTGTGCATACAGTGCCGCTACATTGTTTAGGTTTTGATCACTAGCATTCTGCCATCTTCCACTGCCTATAGCCAGGTACTCATTTTACTACCGGTGGATTGAGGGCAATGTGAACTGATGCTTTCCTAATCGTAAAGCGATCATGTAAGATAAATTCTGGGAGGATTTCCATATGTGGTAACTGGCGATAAGGAGTTACGCTTGCTTCGACTGATGCTCCTGTCTCGATGGGTGTTAGGGTTAAGGGTAGGTTTGGGGGAGGGGGGGGTAGGGTTAGGGTTGTATTAGTACATTATTCGGAATTAAGGTACTGATTGTAGTTGTAGGAGTTACCATATACGGAAATCCTTCCTGAATTCTAGTAATGAGTGTATTTGAATGAAAATAAAACTGTTCGAATTTCCCTCTAATGCGTTATCTCAACAATCGCAGCATTTAGATATGAAGGTTTGGTGTCTCTAGCCGTTTTTCTAATAGTGCCCTAATTTGCATCTGTCTTTAGACCGCAACAGCAATTAAAAACCAGAATCACTGACTGCAAAAAAGGTTATTTCTACTTTACGTCAACGTCTAAATGGGCATAAAGCTATAAAGGCATCTTTTTTTTTTTTGTTCCCTTTAGTACACTGACCAACCATACTTGAAATGGCATGTAATGAACTTTAAGATTGCCCTCCCTGGTCTCCTTGTGTGGCCTTTTATCGTCTTCACATCGACATCCATGTAATGCCTGATTCGTCTCTTTTGCCCCTTGTTTTGGACATAAAAGAGTCGATCATCCTCCAAATCTGTGTAGATTGAGTCTCTAGGTTTGTCCGTATGTTTAGCTACATAAAAAAGGGTGCAATATCTTCTGACTCTTTAACAGACGCGTCCTTGTATGCCTGATAAGCTTCTTTAAAATATCGCATGGATAACATAGTGTTCGCTGCCCATAAAGATGAGTTGCCTTTTAAATCAATGCAAGTGTAAATAGTTTGCTTCCTTTGACAGATGATTCGTCGATTCTATTGCTCATGACATACCGGTAGGGCAAACTCCACTGTATCCATTTTCGACTGGGTTTCCATTTTGGGGAGATGGGACGGAAGATAGAATCTTCCAACTAAAAAAGCATGTCTTCTGTTCCGATCAATTAGTCCACCCATTTTTGTTCATATTAAAATCTTTAGTTTTTTTGTGTGTGTGTGTGTGTGTGTGTGTGTGTGTGTGTGTGTGTGTGTGTGTGTGTGTGTGTGTGTGTGTGTGTGTGTGTGTGT
>JAWQUT010000065.1:1331171-1350450 GCA_033807755.1 Ellobium chinense | reverse complement strand
TTTTTTTTTGCCTAAAGAATGACACACATTATATTGAAAGACATAAGCTAAGAAGAAATAATGTAGAGACTACTAGGTGTGACAGTGCGATTTAGACTCTTGGTTTGCAATATTTTACAAAGCGTTAAAGCAAAACTCCTACAAACGCAATATGAATTCTTGAAACTATTCATTTATTTCCTAAACTTCTTCTAGTTTATGCCCAAGTTTACGGGTATGTAAAAGAGGAACATTGGACAGTAAATCAAAGAGGAACATCCATCAGTGTATAATAGAGGAACATTCAACAGATACTGTATATGTGAACATGCCTTGAACAGATACACATAATCTTAAAAAGTGTAGATATGTCCATTTAAACAAGAATCGTTTCTCATTATCGGCATCTCGTAATTTTTGTTTTTGTTTCCCCTTTCTTTCTTTATTTTCCTGGTCATCACTATGTGAAATGGGTATCTGGCTATAAGCAGTGAAAGTTAGTCAGGATGCTGGCGATTAGCGTCTATAGATGGAAGCGGCATTATATTTATGCTCCTCAGGAAGTTGAGAATGTCCTTGAGTGATTTGTTCTGCTGGAGTAATGTGAAATGCATGACAGGAATGAGCCTATATGGGAGTTTCAATGAGAATTTCAATGTTATATCACAATGGTAGTTTTAAATGGTTCTAGGGCCACAACCCCAGGGGCTCGGTCCTATGTCTGTAGACTTTCATATGTTACAGTTACATATTATATGACTTAGCACTGATACTATGTTTTCCAGCTTCTGCAACCATTAGGATACTTACTTCAGTTTCACGTGTTATAAATCTTTGCATTCGGGTGTTTGATGCAGGTCGTCTGGGCCCGCCCTCAAAATCGTCGTTTAGGGACCCCTTCCTCCATCCCCTTCCCCATCTTCATGTGTCAAGCATATTTTTTTAAAAATGGTGTGAGCAATGAGGAATGAAACATAATCTGGAGGTTGGGGTTGGGGGGAAGAGGAAAAAAGGAAACAGGGATATATTTCGGCGAAAATTGTCCAGAACAAAAAGCAATTGCTGGCCATTTCTTGTCAGTTTGGGAAAAATTTCCATTAGGAATTGTCTATTTTCAAGGTGGGTTGTTTGATAAGAAAAAAAAACAACCTTGAATGACATTCCAAGTCTTTAAAATTAATCTAGGGTGTTCCAGGGGCATGTTTTTCGGGACGTTTTCAAAAAGTATGGAAGAACAATATGCAATCTGGGACCATGTCTAGCTCAGTTTTTATCGTGGCTTACATCTGTATTAGGAGACCTAATTAAAAAAAAAAAAAAACCAAACACCAAGACATTCCACACGTTTAAGATGAAGAAAGTACCATACTGTGCTGAAATCAGCCCAAAATAAAAAATTCAACGAGAATGCATTCACATGTAATGCATTCACATATTTATTATATCAGCAATAAATATTTACCAATGTATTTTCTATACCGTGACAGCGCTACGCAATCTTAAACTTTTACAGTTTACTTGGTTGTCATGCAGTCTAAGTGGAGCCTGGGATAGACCCCTGGTTCCTTTCTATCTATAATGTTTGAATACCCCATTTTTCATAACATTGTCACCATTGCATACAGATTTCATGGCAATTAAAGTAGTATGTCTCTTAGACAATGTAAATCATGAAATCTATACTAGATTTTGGCAAATATTATTTTTGATCATACACACACAAATATACACATACGCACACACGCATGTGTACGTAGGCACACACACACATACACATACACACACACACACACACACACAACGAACACAAACACACACACAAACACCCACACACACAGACGCACTCAAACACACAAACACACGCCCGCCCACACACACACCCACACACACACACACACACACACTCACACACTCACACACACACTCACACACACACACACTCACACACACTCACACACACTCACACTCTCACACTCACACACACACTCACACACTCTCACACACACACACTCACACTCTCACACACACACACTCACACACACACACACTCACACACACACACACTCACACACTCACACACTCACACAAAGACACAAACACACATACGCACACACGCATGCACTCAAGCTGCTTTCATTGAAGTTGCTTCTGTCATTATATGGNTTGCGGGGCTGCGGGGATGCCATTTAGGGTCCGGCTGCGGTTTTGAGTGGACAATACACTGAGGACCCTCCGGCAACTTCTGGACCCAAGACTGGGAAGCTGTGACGTACAATGAATTCATTATACTATAAGGTATGTTGGTTGTGTTTTTTTTAGGGGGGGAATGGTGGGGGTAGGGGAATGGTGCAGCTGTTGCAAAATTTCAGCTCTAAGAATTTTGTACTAAAAGTAACTCATTCTGCAGACTGCAAAATGTTATCATACGTATATTTTCTTGCTATACAGCTCATATAATAGTATTGGCGACTGATTAAGGTTACAGACCTGTAATGGGATGGACCCATTTTTCCTCTGTGGGCTATTTTTACATTTTGAGCTGCCCTCTGAACCCAAAGTTTTAGCTTTCACTCACACACGTACCAGATTGAAACCCATTATGTGGCCCAAGTTTTAAGACTGACCCAACCCAAGCAAGCCCGTTGAAATTTTGAACTTGGTTGCTATTTGTAAACAGAACCTATATTTTTCACTGGTCAACGCCAAACCCTCCTCTTCCGCCTGAGGACACCCTTGACCTGGTAGTTCCAGTCCAGGGCTAAAAAGTGCCTGGCAAAGTAAAGTAAAATGGACAGTTTCCTATGATATCAAAATTTCCCCCCTGGAGCCCTTGTTACTGGAAGCAAAAGAGGGAAAAGGGGAGATGAAATATAACACCTATGTTAGTAGGACCCAATAGTGAAAGTACAATTACAGGCCTGTAACCTGATATTGCTCATTTAGGAGTATGAAACCATGTCTGAGGAGGGGTTCACGCCACTGGCGGACCCACGGGGGATTCACCGGGTGCTAAAATGGGGTTTTTAGAATTAGTGCTTTAAATGACATTTAATAATGTTTCACCTTTCACTTATCGGTAGTTATAAGTAACTGTTCATCCTATAGCTCTCTCTCACTCGCTCTCTTCCTCTTTCTCTCTCTCTTCCCTTGATATATTCATAAATATAAGGATTGGAAAGGGGGAGTGTGGTATTAATTCTCGTAGATAATGACATTTTGCGTTGTATATAATTATTTATCCGATACACTCAGAGAGGTCAGTAATGTGTGTTGAGGAGAGAGGAAGGGCGGCGGACTCCCCTTGCTTTGTTTACATGTATCGTGGTTCCCACGTCATAAGCACTTCATATCTAGACAAGCCAGGTTTTGCCGTCATGGATCTCCCTAATTCTTCCAGCAACCATCACCACCCCTATACACATTCCTCCTATGTAACAGCATTGACTGAAAGTTCACAACAGAGACATTGTAGATATGCAAAAGATAATACAAACAATAATAAAGAGCCGGGACTATCTGTTATTTACCAGTTCCCTCACATTTCATAGTAGACAACAGTTAAAATGAAAGTGGTTTACCCGAAAGTAGCGCTGAAGCCGAAAGAAACAAGCCTCGTTTACTTTCTTCTTTTCAGGCTTCTCCGTCTAAGCCGAAACTCTGTTTAAATCGAAAGTATGTCTTAGGTCCTGTGGATTTCGTTTTAAGAGTTATCCACTATATTTTTTGTTTCCAGATTGTCATTCAAAAATGGTTGGTCTAGCTCGTAGGTGACCGGTATGAACTACCAACACCTCTCCTCTGCAGATTATCCTCCCCTCTCTACTATTATCGCCCATCCCTATTTGCCCAACGATCCCTGGTCTGCTGGAAATCTCCAGCCATTCGCGATGCTATACTTTAGTCAGCATCACTTAAAAAGTGCCAGGAAAATTGTTTATGATATCCCAAAGAATAATTATGTGCAAGGACATTCACAACAATAGTATATTCACAACTGGTTCTCAAATTTACAAAGCCGAATAGCAGAAATCGGCCAGGAATGTGGTTGGAGAGTTATCGTTCTATACACTTGGACTATCATGTTCTGTATGGTGGTACGTATTCTCAACAGCGCTAAAACATTATGGGTGTGGTAAGATAAGATCCAACTTTATTGTCCATGAAAGGCACATCAGTTTCGTTTCCAGCAGAAAAATAACAACTTAATAGACATTAATGTACATTGCATATGTTAAGTTACACCCAAGACACTCCAAGATTGAAAATGCCAATGTTTTTTTTTCACTGTTGGCCATATTATAATATAAGGTTTTACACCTTTCTTTAATTTATCCAGGTCTCCCATGCCAAAGCACTTTCCAAACACGTTGTTTAGCTCTTCCTCCAACTTATGACACAAAGACAAATTAATGCCCCTAAACCAATTAGATTTTGAGAACATAGGCAGTAAAACAGGCTACCAAATATTTTAGGCCTTTTCACTCAGTAAACAAGGTAATCTTACCCACCTAGCAACAACCACAAAGTTTATACTTGAGTGGCTAAACCTCACCTATTCTGTGTCTACATATGTATTTGCACCTATCTAAGCCTTTAAAATTCAAATCCTTTCTCCCTCCCCATGGCCAGTTTTCTGATTTTATAGGGACTATTTTACAATTACACATTTTTATACCAGATTCTATTGGTATCTTCAAACCTATAGAACTACACAAACGGCGTTGCATAAAAACAAATGTTGGATATATTAGATTTGATTCCCTTTCTATAAATCTGAAAAAAAATACTTATCACAATACTTCGCTCTTAAACTATGCTGAGGGCAATGTAAAAAATTGCGCCTTTTTTATCACCATACCGCGTCATGCAACACACGCAATGGATATAATGTTGTGAGCGTTCATTCCCTTAAACGTTCTTTTTAATTGAAGTGATTTTTTCCTGGTGTCATTTTCTGCAAAATATTTACCTGTCTATAAATTGAATTGAAACATACTAGAATGTGGCATAGTCATTTTTTTTTCCGTCTAGAGCAAGCTTTCCCGGCACATTAAGGCATGTTCGATGTAAATGATCGATTACAAGTAACGATTACATATAAGATACATCTTTATGTCCATATAAGGCACATCTGTTTCGTTTTCAGAAGAAGGACAAATAGATCTAACAGACATTGGTGTATAAAAATAATTCGAAGTTCTGAAGGAGAAAAAGATTTAACTGGATCCTTGTTTTCATAATAAAGTTGCAGCAACAGATATGTACTGTATAGTAAAAGTGAGTAAACAACCAATACATTTACATGGGGGAACGGCATAAATCTTCAGTATTTCTATGTGGGTATCAAATGCGCAGTTCTGATGGAGTCTTGCAAACACAAATACCAAACTAACGAATATGAAGAAATCGGATGCATACTTATACATTTTTCAACGCAGGTTTTGTTCTTATCCTAATCTCTTAACCTGCGTTGAAACGTGCTGAAGATGGCAGATATTGTGTGTTTTGACAGCGAGGGAGAAGGTGCGGGGAAGGGTTAGTAGGGGAGCATTGTAGCAGGGACGGTCTGGAGGTGGTATCTGTGGGGAACTTACCTCTTCTGCAGGGAAAACAACACTTTTCTCTCCATCCTTCAATCTCCATATATCACACTACTGAATGAAGGCTTAGGAAGTCGACCTGATATGCATAATAAAAAAAAAATCAACTTTATTCTTCCGCATCCGATTTCGACTTTACATCAGTTATTTATATTAGCAGTTCTTTTTATCAGCAGTTCTTTTTATCAGCACTAAGAGAGCTCATGCATGTCCCTGCACTTTTACTAACACTATTCACCTGTATGCCGGCCGGCACGTTTGTATTTGCGATGCTCCACAGAAATCTTGCTCTTTCACCATCCATTTGGAAACCATGTGTGCTAGAGGATTGGGGGTATGGGGAAGAGGGAATTAGACTGCAAAAGTATTATTCAATTATGTTGAAAGGAAACACTGCTCCTTGTACAGTGCCTGCCTGTAGCTGTATATTCGTCATATCTGCGAAGTGGCCAATTTTGCCATACATTATGTAAGCTATCAAAAAAAAACACAAAAAAAACCGAAAACTTCAAACCCAGGGATAAAATTACAAATGCAATGTTACGCTCTTTTGGTTTTTGGTAGGCCCATATTAAATATTAGATCGATATGAGCACATATATTGTCAAAAAAATGCATAGCTGGACTAGACATTTCCAGGTGCGGTCTTAGCACGCTACAAACTACGGATGTTGTCGCGTAAAGCCTTCGCATTTTATCTTTAAAGTAAAGCATGAAATTTGATGGGCCACAATGACCTCATTGTCCAGTTGGGTGATGTCCTTGAATTTAAAGATCTTTGAATGTTGTTTTTTTTTTTTTTTGGGTAAAATGCTCAAATAAGGTCTGTAAAATGTCCAAATATTTTAATCAAGATCTAGTTTCTTTATTCAGTTTATGAACTCAATCCACCCTCATGTTTTTGGAGACATTGACCTATGACCTTGACCATTTTAACACGAAAGCTGAAAGTTCTTGGTTGTACTGTATGTTGCCCCACGCTGTCTTGACTGACTTTCAGATGCCCTTCATTCCACTGGAACCATGATTACTGTTCGTATGTCTCATGTTTGATCTGGTTGTTGCAATCTATTTATGGTTACGAAAGTGACACGAATCCAATGAGAAGGGCCATTGCACACCATCCCCCCTCTCCCCGCACAAAAAACAAAGTTTTGTGGACTATAAATAATGATGGTTGTGACGGGAAAATAGGAAGTTTAAAGAATCTGATCTGGTTTGACGACATCGGGATCTCCTAGGAACTGTTTACTAACGCCCCCATCTTAAAGGTTTTCAAAAGTGTATTTCGATTTTTTTAAAAGGCTGCTCAAGATGTACGATTATTACTGAACGTAAAAAGTTATTAAATAATGCATGGAGTTTAGTTTTGAATTTACAATAGCAACCGTCTCTTTGACTCAGGTTTTAAATTTTCTTTTCAACACAGTTATTTGCTATATCAGAGAACTTTATACCCGGCTGGATAGTTTGTTTTTGTTTTTTTTTGACAAGTGAACTACATTCCTGCTTTGAGTTTGGTAGTATAATATAAAGAAAAAAACCCTTTTTGTAAAAGCTTTCCCCTGATTTTCCAGCATTTTGGATGTTCATCTCCTGCCGCAATAATTTTAATGAGCTTCCAGGGCTATATCATTTGCAGTGCATTTCGTTTCCTCTTCGTGTCTTACGCGTCACTCTGTTGCTTTGTGTTTGGGAAAGCCACTGTCAAAAGGCCTCAGAAATCTGCTCTTCGATCGATGTAGACGTCTAGTCCCATTCGGAAAAATGGGCACCAGATCAAGTTTAAACTAAACCGAGTTTGGGAAAGGGGAGGGAGGGAGGATTAAAATTTGTCAGCCTCCAGTGATATTGACAACGATCAGTCTACACCGCATGGTCCAACTCTTTTGAATGCGGCGTCAATTACTGACCAGCTTCTGCTCATATATGACCATACTGTCAGATAATGAAGCACATATAAGGGCACACGAAACTCACATATGGCCTCTCTAAGTCCATGTATGGCCACTCGCAGCTTATGTAAATATGAATATTTGAAGCCCATACATATAGACAATCGATGCCCACACGCAGCGAAGTTAGTTTCCTGGTATTTTCTCATTGGCATGAATCTTACTACCCTTTTCTTGTCTCTTCCCATGTATGCGAGACGAGCTTGTATGGAAACTACAAACCGTGAACTATCGACACGCGATGCTTTGACAACCACATCAACCACTGAGATTCTTCATCCTATGGCCACAACACTGAACATTACGCAACCTGACCACCAGATGCACTAGTTCTCGTAACATCTTTAAGAAGATTCAGCAAAGAAAGCGGAGACGGTACGCCCCAGTACTAGATTCATCATCTGGTGAAGGCATGAGTAGTGGAAAGAACGGTAGGACTAGCTGGACTACACTGACGCTATAACGGGCTGATCTATTGCGCTCAGCAACAGAAACTGCCTGACCGCTGGCAGCAGCAGTAGAACTTTGTGAGCCAAAGCTGTGAAATAGCTTTGAAATAGAAGCGTGTCCATCAAACATTTTGTGAAAAAAAAAGTGTAGAAAGGGAATTATTTAAGGTAGCATTTTAAAATAATGTTTCTTCTAATGTATACTTTACTACTCAATAGAATTTGAGGGTAACTCAATGTACCACTTACACTGAGAAATAAGTTATTGATGAGTTGGCTCATTAGAATTTATTTACGTTCATCCCGCAGTCACTTTCTTTCATTGAAAATAATCCGTTCTGTTAGGATAATGTGTCTTGAGTGACGTCTTGAGTGAAAAACTTGATTTAACGTTGGAGTGCATGCAGGCTAAGAAAAGATGCATCACTGAAAGGATTTACCGCAAGGGAAAGATTGCTAATAATCTTTTCCCAACTTTTCTCCCACAACCTACTTAAAAGATTAGGTGTATAAAGAGATAGAGATGACCCTTGAAATCTTTTGGGTAGTAAAAGTTTTAGTTAAATAGATCGTTTGTGTTTGATTAAACGATTTCCTTATGATTGCCTGCAAACGGCATTGAAGATTTTATGGCGCCATGATGATTTAAATGGATAGTGAGAGATAAATGAAGCGGGTTGCCAATGATTCAGGGATATCTTCATTTGAAAAAGAAGTCTCTTACACTGACTCGTACTACTTGTTAAGTATATGATATAAGTAAAGGGATTAGTGGCAAATGTACTCAAATGCAGGGTAGCAGTTCCTTAAGTGTTAGACAGGCAAAGGCCTGTTCATGAATACGGAAAATTTGCGCGGGCTTGTAAACGTATCGGTAAACCTTTGAAGTCTAATGCACTTTTCAATTCTTAAGAGTTCCCGAGGCGTTCCTCAGACTCTATGTATCTATTCCTGTCCATGAACAGAACTCGGCTAGTTTACACTAACGGAAAATCATCTCCTGCTTCTGAGCACTTTTCTGCTGAGCCCATATATATAACGATTTTCTAAAGTCATTTAAGTGTTGTGGCTGTCAAGTCTAGTGTGCTATTTTCACTGCTCCCACTTAGGCAACTTATGTTTATTAGCTCTAATGGTGTCCATGAGAATCACCCAAAATTGCCGTCTATCTTGCAAACAGAAACATCCCTTTCAAATCATTTATTCCACTCCGAATTTTTGGTGCATTTCCATGGGCAACAACACTGCACTGACCATCAGATGCCAAAATGCTGACACATCGTATTACATATCTATTACTTTTGTCTTCAGTCAAGCAGTTGAATGATGAATGTAACAATTTCTTTTCGCAACTGTGTGTTCAACATTTAATACACAATTACCTAATTTCAGCTGTTAACTGTATATAGGTCTTGTACAGTAAAACTTTTGACTATCCTTTAGCCTGTTGCAACCTTGCCACGATCTGTCATAATTTAGGGTGACAATTTCGCTGTTCACGATCATTATTTCTTACCATACTTTTACGCTTGAGTCTGCAGATGAAATAGGTAACAAATGAATACACACTGGAAAGCTGCAAGGTTTAAACCTCATGCATAGCTAGCTCATGAACCTTCAACTTTTCTGCGTAGGACCAGGACACCAGTCTGTCTTCAAATGGGACGTGGTTTCGGTAAGTAATTGAGAGCTTGGTCATTAACGATGGGATCTCTTACCATCGTATGAAGTCTGCGTGTTGAATGCTACTAAGATGTATTCAGCACCAGCGCTCTAATGTTATTCTTACGGTGGTAAGAAATTTAATTGTTAATGCGCAAGCTCTGAATAACCAGTCTGAGCTTGACCCGGCAGCACTTCACATTGATTATAATTATATTTGAAATGCTCATAAGGTTGACATTTTATTTTTTAAGCAATGAACATAGTACTTTTGAGACCATGGGCCGTGTGCACAATGCTGTAATTGTCGGTAATTCATAGGAAACAGCATTTGAATTTTAGAAGTTTCCCGTAATTATAGTCAGCGTGTAAAAGTTAGACAGAATTGTGCCTACGGCTTCATGTTTTCCTGTTTGGAATAAGTGTAATTTGTAATTTGCTTGGAATTAAATTGCTTGGAATAAGTGTAATTTGTAAACTGCTTGGAATAAGTATAATTTGTAAACCGATTGGAATAAGTATAATTTGTAAATTGATTGGAACATGTATGTGTAAATTGCTAATTGGCTCCATCATTATTAGTCTCATCATTACCTTTATTATAGTATATTGATATTGAATGTACTGAATATTCATACAAAGGGGTGTATATTTCAGAATTGTAAAAGTTCAAATGCTATAAAGGACTCCGTGTAAAATATACTCAAGAGCAGAACAGGAGTTTATTTAGTGGTGACCAGCTGGGGTCTGGTCTGGACAAGAATATATACAATGTCTGATACGTACTAAGAATTCCAAGTCCTCGATCTGAATATTCAGCCGGGGCGATCACCAGACGTTGAGAAATATATTGCCATCCAGGATCACACCTCATCTTGTTAACACTTTAGAAGCTCCTCTTTTGCATTTGAGCTATTTCCATTGAAATCTTCGAATGTTCACTGGCTCTGTAGACTGTAATGCTTAAGTAAGTTTAGTATAACTTGGGTGTGGTATGTCTGTTTCTATCTTCTCCTTGCCCTCACCAGTGATATATCTTTAAAGCGTGTCCATGATATCCATTTCAGAGTGGTGTAAGCAGGATTCATTCCTGTGTGGCTTTCCTGTGCACGCTGTCTTTCACTGTATTAAATATGTCAAGAGTGAGAGCATGGCGATTAAGTACATGTATGCAGTTAAGTTGGTTTTTACAGTATTTCAATTTCTCGTTTATTTCCAGCATAAATATGTTACAAAACACTGTCATTGGACAGAAACTACTGTAAAAATTGTTCTACCCATTTTTTTTATCATCGCGCCTGAAAGCGGTATTCATACTGACTACAGGCACTTTTGCCTTTTTTATGATGTTGCATTAGATCTATATGGTTCCCAGTCAAAGTGTATCTGTTCGCCGTGGTACCGTGGCAAGATTTGACTGTTACAGTGTCACTAATGATCACGAAAATTGCACCATGTTCTACTTGTTTGCATATTGCGCACCTAATTCATCTCACTGAATATGGGGTAATTTTCAAGACCACTAAACCTGCTTGTAGCCGTCAGATGTTGATATGCGAGCACGGCAAGCATAACTGCAGAATTAGGCAATGACTTGAAGAAATATTTGCGTTGACAGTTTTCTGTATGTATTGTATTTTCACCATAAGTTGCCTCATAATGTCACTGATTTGTGTCCGTATGCATAAACCAAAGGTTTACAGTCAGTAAACGCACTGCGGTAACCATGGGAAAAACCCAAAACATTAGCAGTGTTCATTGTAGTTATGTAGTTAATGAAATGCGTTAATTAAGCTATGGCTGTATGGATCGCGCTGGTGATAATTACGGGAAACATCACTGATATTTTGGGGGTTTCCCGTAGTCACTGTCGGCGCACATAATTTGACAGCATTGTACTTTCGAACCCAGCTTCATCAAATCTGTATTGTTGGTTGTCCATCCGGTTGTTAGCTCGTCTTTCTCAAAACGCAAGAACTGGACCTCAATCATATCGTTACATACAGGTCCTACATTCATGATTATGACTATAGAACTGTCTGTTCAAATTATTTTGCTCTTTTATAGAGGACCACGTATGCATGTGTGCCACGCACTTTTATCTGCTCCCAGTGAAACACCAATGACTTATTATGAAGTCTACTCCGAAGTTCTTTGCTATTAATGTGATGACTTCATCCAAGTAACGATCTGTTCATGTTTTTGGGCTAGTAGAAGCAGCTGATTGGTTCATTTATGCGTGTTTGGTATCCTGTAAAACAGGCAGATAATTATGTTGCCCATGTTTTAGTATAGCTATGCTCATGTTATGGATTCTTGATGTCAAAATTATAGCCTCTTGTTCATAACTCCAAACCAGTGTAGATATTTGGCGGTAATGAGGCATCTGATCCGTCTCTATGATTATGCACAAATGAAACCCTCCCTATGCTCATTGAAAAAAAAATATAATATTGGCGTCTCTATTATATACTATGTCTCTGGGTTTGTCACTTTAATAAAAGAGTAATTATCATGTCAGTATGGTAAAACTGAAGTATTTGTAAATTACACACCTACACTGACAATCTAAATTTAAATTGTATTGGCTGCTTAGAGTGTAAAGGAACTAAGTTTTTCACTTCAAAAAGCTTAAATGCGCTATCTTCTGTTAAGATTTAAGTAGTCTAAGAATGGCTTGTTTAAGCTTTTGAGGAGTTAGGAAAATTTGAGACCTTTTCGCTCAGAGCAGTCGAAACAATCAACAAACTGATAGATACGATGAAATTTCCAACCACTACACATTGTATGCTATACTTCATCTATGTACTTTCACATGTGATGAGCTCAGTGTGTTCATGAAACTCGCTCAAATTTATTTGGAGATGCAATTCGGCATCGTTTTTTCGGCCACTTTGAGCGATTTTCATAAACACAAACTGTAGAGAAATCAAAATCTGTTGAAATTCTTGTCAATGGTATTGAGATCTTTACTTGTGAAAGATTCAGTTTGAAGCCACCATTTTCCTGAAACTTATATGTAATAACACAAGCTATCAAGCTGCTAGCAAGCCGATTTCGATTTCATTCTTTTTTTTCTCTTGCTTGCAACTGTGCAGATGAAATTCTCTCGCATTCCATACAAAACAATATAACATTCATGCATTTATTTAGCTGCTGAATACAGGTGTTCTTCATGACTTGGTCAATTCTGAATGAGGCTACATTATAACTTACAGTTCTTGTTTAGAATGGTGAGGTACCATCTGTCTTGACTTTGACCTCGCCTAACTTTATTAATAAAAATGTGGTCGATGTGGATAGCCTGGAACCGTATGCATAATCCATACGTTAGTGAACGTACTGCGTTAATTACAGTGAACACTAATAATGTTTTGGAAGCTTCCTGTGGTGATCGCAGTGCGTTAACTAACGTAAGGATTGTGTATACAGCCACTAGTTTGGCCGATAGTGGTTTCAGTCGGTACCTCTCCGAGCCCAACATTTAATATTTATTGCAAAATAAAAAAGGAGTTTTTAGTAAACCCAAAAAAGCATTATTCCTCGTGGTCGTTCAATGCACCTTCTGCATCGTCGGTCACTTTTACATTTCATAATCAAAACGTTGTTTATGTTCATGAAAAATCATTTTAAAAATTTTATCTCACAAAAACGATTTCGTGATTTTCATGTACACTAAAACCGCTTTGATCAAAAATGTCATAGTGAACTTCCGGCCAGTGCTGGCTCATTGTTTTCTCAGGCTGGTTTTGTCGTGATATGTTGTAACTATGTTTTGTTTCTCTATGGGTGGTAATTAAATTTGCTTGAATGCAGTTGGCGAACTTAATTATAGTTTTGCAGTTTTAGTTTGTTACTTCTGTTGTAATCAGAGCTGTGGTTGAAGAGAATGCACTGTACCAAATGTCCTCTCTGAAGAGCTCATAACTCGTTTAGATGATGAGCATTTTGATTTGTAATACATTTTTGTTACGCTTATCTCTGTTCTCGAAAATCATCCGAAACATTTTCAGAGTTCCACCACGGCCTGCATCAAACAACCTGAGAAGTTTGGGTGATTTTCGTGAGCAAAACACGCTCATTATTCTTCAGGTCCTACTTGTGAACGATATAATTTTTATTACTATAAAACTATTGTCAAAATGAGACGCATTTTATGTGAACTAAGGGTTAAGCTAGCACCAAAATAATTTTCCCTGTAGAGCATAAACTCTTAAACGACCAGCATTGCTAATTGAGAGCTTATGCAGTAGCTGTGGGATCTCGTACGATCGTAGGAATTACATTTTAACTCTTGTTTAATGCTACTAAAGGTGCTTTAAGCACCTTTGCACTAATGTACTTCTTACGATGGTAAAAGATCCCATCGATAATGCACAAGCTTTCAAGTTCCCTACAGGTAACACTTGAGTTTGGGGGAGGGGGAGGAAGGGAATCTCGTCCCAGGGGGACGAGAGTGGCAGCCTGGGACGAGAGTGGCAGCCTGGGACGAGAGTGGCAGCCTGGGACGAGAGTGGCAGAGACCCCTGAAGTTATGGTAGTTGATTGCAATTTTTTTTTTCATTAAGTTAAAGATATATTTCGCAATTAAAATGGTCTTAGTCACTGATCAATTGTGAATTCATCTTTTGTTGCCATTTATAATATATCAGTTGTTATGGGTAATGTACAGTTTTCATGGTTGTGTGCAAGTGTATGTCTGTGCGAGTACTAGTCAGAGTCATTCAGTAGGCAAGTACTATATCAATTATAAAGGGGGGAATGTAATTACACATAAAGTTTCATCACTTTGCCAAATGAGCCCCTCGCGCAAAACAGCAGAGAGTCACTGATGGTAAGACTTGAGGAGTTTATGTGGAAATTGGGAATTAACAAGATTGTTACAGTACCATGAAAATGACAATTGAACATAGGACATTAATAATAATATAATTGGTTAATTGGCTATTCGAAATTGTACAGTACAACGGAGATAAAACATTAACATAAATTACATTATTTACACATTGTACTTGCAATAAAAAGCTCATACAAATGCATATACAGGTGTATATTGTGGACAAAAATTTCTGGACGGTTGGCTGACCACTATTCACCAACGAGAAACTGGCCTCTCTTAGTCAATATGGTCATTAAAATGGTTTCTCAACCATAACTGTATCTAGCGAGGAACTTCTGTCTTACTTAAAGCCCAATATCTTGTGTGCTTGAAAGCTTCATTGCTCTATACAGTCAGTATGCTGTCATCTACATTCACTGGCTTATATGAGTCTTTTACTCGTGACAATACGTCCACTGACAACCCTTTTTATCTCATAAATCAATTTGTTGACATAAGCGTGGGCGAAGAGAGACTAAGAATGCCTCATACCATAAGCCCTACCCTGCGCCGAAAAATGTAAAAATTTACACAGGCAGAGACCATAGAATAAGTCTCAAAAGTATCACTTTTAATAATATCTTATGACGGGGTAACGTCGTGCTCATTCGCCTGGGTCATGTTTTCGATGATTTGAGTTCTTTATATTACTATGATCCTCCATTTATCTTAGTTTTCTTATCAAAATGTGGAGTTTTTGACTCCTTATTATATCCCAGTTTTGCAAAGCTAAATCACCGAAAGATTGACCCATCAAAATAGAAGTGAAGGGAAAAAATACTTCTTAACAGTATACTTAATTTTAAACATCAGTCTAACATCTCCAAAACATGAAGCAAATAACACATCCCACAAATTACCTGCAATCACAGCTGAGGTTAGTAACCTATTCCAAAAATAAAGAAAATATCGTCTTAAAAATCGAATGTAATACAACCCCCATCACCATACCCCCCCNTCTCTCTTTCTCTCTCTCTCTCTCTCTCTCTCTCTCTCTCTCTCTCTCTCTCTTTACCCACATACCTCATCCAGAGGACACACTTTTATCATAGAAACACGGAAGAAAGAGGGAAGAAAGGGGAAGGAAGAAGGATTGAGTGAGATATTTAAAAGAGAAATGCCAAATTTGTAATGTCTTTAGAAAGGGCTAAAAGTAATAGAAAATATAACTTTCTGTCATATCTGCGCTTGCTCGTGTACACCAAGCAAGCGAGTTGTTAAAGGTCGATATATTTATTATTTCTACCACCCGCCGATGTCTCATAAAAAGGAAAACTAATGGCAGTATTCATATCTAAGCATGCCAGCAAAGGGATTCAAATCCGTAGAAAGTATAAAAGTGCTAAGTAATGGAAAATAGTGATGCATAAAAAGTGCAGTGTCGTATAGCAGTGAGCAGTGGCAGTATGCATAATCCATAAGTTAACTAATGCCCTGCGTCACTTGCAGCGAACACCAATAATATTTTGGGAGTTCCCCGTGATCACCGCAATACGTTAACTAGCATAAAGGTTATGCATACGGCCACAGTTACCTACAGGTTGATATGGACTACTTTAACATGTAGTTAAAATATGTTGTAGCATATGACAGCATGAGAGTATTGTTACCCTATCCAAAGAAAGAGGATTGTCAAACAAGGGAGAATCACATCTAGGCATGCCATAAAGTGATTCACATCTTTTATCAAAGGTAAAACTGGCGAGAAACATAAAAATATGCTAACATTCTAACATTGTTCTTCTGTGCACTAAGTGAGCACACTCTTAATTGTCACTGTTCACTCATCAAAGTGAGGACGAGAGGCAAAAAGAAAAAAAGATCATAATTATCTAGGAATGCCACCAAAGTGATCCCATTGTTGAGAATTAGACAATTATGATGTATTAGTATACATCCCTAAGATAGATGCACTTTCAAACGCACAACTTCATCAAAGAGAGGGTGAAGGGAAAACAGATGAATTTCATATCTTAAAATTGCAGGAAAGTTATATGAATCTAAGATCCTCTACTGTCTTTTGTTATAAAACATTTGATTCTAGTATTGCTGATGAATTTACTCGTAATAAAGGTTTTATTTTACCATGACATTTTTAAGCAAATGCACACCGGACATTCCTATTTGTCTGCTCCGGCTGGTAAGGGCCTTTTCTGTAAATAAATAAATGAATGAGTAAATAAATAAATAAAAAAATACATAAAATAAATAAGTAAAATGCAACAACATTGAAATAATGAACAGTGTTGCCAGGTAGGCTCCTAAACGATCACATTTTAAACTTCTTTTTAAATTTCTTTGGCCATTTTTTTATACAGCCACGGCTTATTTTCGGCGACTATATAGACGTTGATTTTTTAAATATCTAATGTCTTTATATTTTGGGAAAATTCTCCAGTAAAAATGCAAAATATCGTTCCTCAAGAACTTTTTTGTTCAGCAGTATGTTATATTTTCTTTGAAAATCTGATATTCACTTTGATGAGATATTATTGTTTCATACGCTTTCTCTTGAAATATGCCATTCCTCCACACTTACATGTCTATATTCGATAATAATAAACTATGATTATTTCCATTTTTTGAAAGTTGGTTACTATTTGGCTACATTTTAAAGCTTTTGTGGCTAGTTTTGGGCCACTTTAACGTCCAACTAAACGGCTTCTCGGAGGTCCGCGGTTGTGAACGACTCGAGCTAATGCGTCATTGTCAAGTAAGACAGCAGTGGATGCGGTCGGGTGTAAGAAATATCTACCCATTGCCGCCGGCTGACGGGTCTTCGAGACTCTGAACCTAAGATCCTCTGCTGTCTATTATTATAAAACAATTGATACTAATATTGCTGATGGATTCACTTGTAATAATATTATTTTACCATGATATTTGCAAATAGAGAAGACATTGTTATCTGCCTTCTTTCGAATATAAGAGGGTTTCTTTCTGGAAATAAATAAATAAATAAATAAATAAATAAATAAATAAATAAATAAATAAATAAATAAATAAATAAATAAATAAATAAATAAATAAAATAAAATGCAACAACGTTGAAATAATGAACAGTGTTGCCAGATAGGCTCCTAAGCAGCCACATTTTAAAAATTCTTTTTGAATTTCTTTGGTCCACTTTTATACAGCCATGGCTTCTTTTTGGCGACTATATAGATGTTGATTTTTTAAAAACTCTAATGTCTATATATTTTGGAAAAAAATTCTCCAGCAAAAACGCAAAATATCGTTCCTCAACAACTTTGTCTGTTCAGCAGTATGTTATTATTTTTTTTCAAAATCTAATTTTCACTCTGATGAGATAATATTGTTTCATACGCTTTTTCTTGGAGTATGCCATTCATCCACATTTACATTTCCATATTAGATAATATTAAACTACTATATCCATTTCTTGAATGTTGGTTACTTTTTGGCTACTTTGGAAAGCTTTTGTGGCTAATTTTGGGCCACTTTAACGTCCAACTAAGCGGCTTCTCAGAGATCCGCGGTTGTGAACGAGCTAATGCGTCATTGTCAAGTAAGACAGCAGTGGATGCGGTCGGGTGTAAGAAATATCTACCCATTGCCGCAGGCTGACGGGTCTTCAAGACTCTGAACCTAAGATCCTCTGCTGTCTTTTATTATACAACATTTGAGACTAATATTGCTGATGGATTCACTTGTAATCATATTATTTTACCATGATATTTGTAAAGAGAAGACATTCCGATCTGTCTTCCTTCGAATATAAGAGGTTTTCTGGAAATAAATAAATAAATAAATAAAGAAAGAAATAAATATAATGCAAAAACACGAATGTTCTCAACAGCAAAATTTGAGTACTTTTCAATTCCTTTGGCCCATTTATTTAGAGACATGTTTTTTTTTTTCGCAAGTCTACTTTCTGGACCTTGATTTTTAACATATCTAATATCTATACATTTTGGAAAAGTTGTCAAGGAAAAAGTAAAAAAAAAAGTTTCTATTTTACTGACAACATGTATGTACTGCTGTCTGAGGAAGACATCTTCATTACCAAGTGGTGATATGTCATGAACTCTTTTAATATTAACCTGCGAAGAAAACCGTCAAATTACTCGATAATGTTGGATGTTTTATCGCCTAAGCTGATCCCCCACACGTTCTCTATGTCGAGTATTCAGTATCGATATCCTTTCAGTACTACTCCAGGTCTTTGACACCTATTGTTTTTTTTTCTTATTTTGGCCCTATTAACATTTTGTGTCATTCTACATATACCACTGTGATTTCGGAAAATTTCTTCCATGGTGGTTAAAGTACTTCTTTTGCCTGATCTTTTAACGGGAAGAAAAAGGTGGATTAACGCCTAAAATTTTTCACAAATGTCTTTCGAAAAAGATACCTCAAATTCTGATTTGGTCCCAATTTTCATTTGGCTGGTTTTGACCGCGTGCGAATACATAAGCCTACACATTTTATTTTTTTTAATCAAGAAGGCTGAAATTGTACCTGAAACTTTTAAAATTGAAGGCTTAACTTAGATCACAGGTCATTTTACATATTTCTACACCCTAACACTGTCTGGCAGGGCCCCAAAAAAGGATTAGCGGATTAATTGGGTTGTACACAATGAGTGATTTGCCCCTCTAATAGGTGCACAAAAACCTCCATGATTTGGGAGGAAGGGGAGAGAATCATAGCAATCAAATAACGATCTGTTGGCTTCATATTCTTTTCGTATTTTGTATGGGAGTGGATGGGCTCAAGACAAGGAGAAATGTA
>JAWQUT010000065.1:1287644-1315770 GCA_033807755.1 Ellobium chinense | reverse complement strand
GTGTGTGTGTGTGTGTGTGTGTGTGTGTGTGTGTGTGTGTGTGCGTGCCTGTCTCTCAGCCTGCCAGTCTTGGCTCTTTTTTTCTATATTTGACAGTATCTTGATCTATGAGCCTATTTCCTTGGCCCTGCATCCATGAATGTCTGAATTTCTCTGTGCCTTTTTTTTTTTTTCGCTGTTTTTTCTCTCTGTTATTTTCGTGTCTCCATCGAGTGTTCAGGAGTGACGAAAGTAGAGGTATGTTATCGGTGTAAGTCTATTCCGGTGTCGTATTTACCTATACGCTTCAAATCTGCCGCCTCATGACAAGAAGGCACATGTGCACAATAAATTTATAGTGCATGATGTGCTTTTTTTTGTTATAAGGCGGCAGAAGTGGTAAAGGTTTCACCTCACAAAATATCAAAATGTTAGTTTTGCTTTTAAAATGAAAAAAAAACAACAACTGCTTTACATGTAATCAGTTTAAATCTTGTGACGAATTTGGCTGGTCTTTCGGCCAAAACGAAAACTTCTGTCTTGTATAGTGCCATAAGATTATGCAATGTCAAAGCATTGGAAAATGGTGGGACCATAATATTATTTCGATTCTACGGTGTTCTGTTTAATTGTACGGCAGTATAGTTTATCTGGTATAATGCCCAGTCATTCAGTTTCAGTTTAGTTCAAAAGTGTGTTAGGCTATGAACCAGAAAAATTAAAAAAAAACCGTTACGTTGGGTTCTTCTAGCTTCGTGTAAACAAACATGTAACTGAACGAGAGAAATAGATTATATGTTTCTGAAGCGAAACTTTCTGGTGTAAGTTTTAAGCAAGACGCCCTCGAGTTTTATAGTTCTGGGCATCACTAAGTCTAAATAAGACATTGAAGGGTCTCCTCCCNCCCCCCCCCCCTTTGTTCGGTTCTTCTTTACAGTGTTTATTAATATTGGTCATCTCATCAAGTGCATATGTCCTTTCTTTCCGTCCAGCCCATGAACAAGAAGCGCTACTAACGTCCAGAGTCAACATAATATAAAAATTGCCTTTGGCAAATTCGGGAAAGGGGTCTCGTGGGAAAATCATGTCTTTTGGATAACACGATGGGGCAGTGGAAGAGATCTGACAAGATTGTCGTAGCTCCATGGCAGGAAAGTTGGACCAGACGAGGTTATTGGCCCGTGCTGGCTGTCTTCGGTCCAGAATGTGTCCCAAGAGTCAAATTTCATTCATATTTCTGGCTTTCCAACTCATGGGCGTGAATAATTGGTTCCCTGAATAGGACTACCGATCCAGAAGACATTGCCAAACCTCGTACTGATGAGAAAGGGAGGAACCTGTCCTACGCAGAGACCTGAAGAAACAACGGATCTAGTGGTGCAGCAGCCTCAGACCCTTTGTAAGAAAAGGCCCTCTGATATCCAAGGTGACAGGAATTTCATTATCTAGAGAACAAAAAGGCAAAAAAGAAAGAGGAGAGAAAACTAGGAAAGGGTCAACGTTTCAATTACACTGATAGGTGTGTTTGGTGTGAGGGCTTCATGGTGGAATGAAAAGATGTTGAGGGAGGGGGGGGGACAAGGGGGAGATGGATTGGCGCCTTGGTGGCCAGCCCCAGTTCACAATCTTCATACGCCTCTGCCCACTGAATTTCCCATTTTCCGTGTCCATAAAGTTGCTATCGACATTGCGGGTCCGCTGTAAGAAAAAGGTCCCGAGAGTGCAAGAAGGCGACTCGCCTCGCTTTAACTGATTTACCCCTACCCTAACCTCGTTTTCATCTTTGCTAAGCAATCGCTAGGTTAAATAAGGGAGTGGCGTCCACTATTGAAGAGAGCTATGGCTGTGGCACCGATCTGTGGCCGGCCGGCCACTCTAGCAATAGCTGACTCACATTTCTAGAGCTGGACGAAATTCATCTCTTTGACGGACTCGAATTAGAATAAGTTTTAGTTTCGAAGTTCGTATTCGAATCCTGAATTGATCTGTTCAGTAATTTGGTTAAAACAATTATAACTTTCGTAACTGCAGCCAACATGTCTTTGGAGGCTGCCCATTCAAAGAAGAGTTACAGTGACCGTTAGAGAGCGGAGGCCATCACAGAGATCACATTAAAAGTTTCAGATTTCTTTATCATGTTCCCGTGTACACAGTTGATCGGTAAGACCCGAGTGTTCACAGTTTTAAAAGTGGTGCGTCTAGAAGCTCATCGGCCTAACAAAATAATTGAGAACTTGCACATTAACGATGCGATCGCTTACTACCGTAAGTTACATTATTACATCGGTGCTAAATGCACCCTTAGTAGCAGAGTTATTGTAATTCTTACTATGGTAAGAGATCACATCGTTAATGCGCAAGCTCTCTAGTGTTAACTCATTAGTAAATTGTGTTTGCACTAGTTCACCGGGTATGCAGTAAAATTTATGGACATCACAGATGACTTCTTGTGTTAAAAACTATGAGGACCTGGCAAAATCTGCAACACTGATCTAAAACAGTGCTTTGTTTATTTCTTATTAAGGGGGAAAATCCTTATCGATGTTTTCGTTTAATTTATGAACTGATCCCCGTCTCGGTAAAGACCGGTCTAAACCTCGATTGGATCAGTCCATAAAACAGAAACACTGATGAGGATTCTCCATCTGTAGCTATAAATAGCACGCCTGTTTCAAAGACAGAATTAAGACCATGTCAAGCCCAGCCTCATTCGTGCTGGTCTTATTGCTAGAAAACATCGTGAGAATGTAAAATTAAAATCTGGATCATGCGAGGATCAAAAAGAAGTGAAAACGGTAATTGAAATTCCGGGTTGTTTTTTTTTTCTGTAATCCATCCAGCAAATTTATCTCAGACACCCACATTTGTCGGAGTGTTGAAAGGCGGGAGGGGAGTGAGGTGGAAAGAAAGATGACCCCTTGACCTATAAAGGCCATTTTTAAACAGAAAGACAAACCTGAAGGCATTGCCAGGGATGTAATTAAGATACAATCGCAACTTCCGTTTAATTGCAATACTTTTAGCTGGTAAAACATATCATTGCCATGAAAAAGTCACTGGGTAATCGCAGCTGTTTACATGTTCCCAAAGCTTTGTGATTAAGTGGAGTCAGCTGTATTTGTTTCATGAGGCTGCAGCCTTCAACGATGGGTCACCACCTCCTCTTTATCTGCCCTCTCTCCGCCATTTAGCCTCTTTCATTCTCTCTTTTCTCTTTTTTTTTTCTGTTTACTAATCTGTTATCTTTCAAACCCTTATTTTTCCTCTCTTCTCTCACTTTTCCATTTTGCGAAATGTGATTCATTCTCTAAAATTTCAATAGACTACTGCCTAGGATTCTAATGCCACAATCATGCAGAAATGTTCTCAGGACGACTCTGAGCATAACCGATGAACGTAGAAGAATTCGAATCCACTTTCTTTCTAAGTTGTGCTCGCGATTGAAGTCGAATCCGATTCATCTGAATCAGATTCGAACCCAACCAAACCATCTGTCTAATTTTGGCGTTAATCAGGGGGCGGTCGCTCGCACACAAACAGATGAATTCCCTCACGTAAGATGTTTTGGAAGGAGTCATTGTATTATTACCCTCAAAGGGTACGCCTTTAATCCACAGAATTGCTTTAAATCTCCAAAAAGCAGCCAATAATGCCCTCTTGACCTCAATCCCAGTCAGTACTCAGACTTCTACGACCTGATTTCTTTTGAAGGTGGCACCGTATCCGACTGATAGACTAAGTGATTGACTATTTTGAATTGACCGGTCTGTTCACTCAAAAGTCTGGCACTCAGAGTGACTGACCATTTCCTTGACCGACTTAATCAGATCAGGGGTAAGCTTTATTGAATTATCAGAAAACTAATTGAAGAGCGGGGGTTTCCCCCACTACTAAGAAAGTCTGTTGTGAAGGCTTCTTAGATAAATAGAAATGACGGCGCTTAAGCGAAAAAAAAAAAGGCTTCATGAAAACTTCCGCTAAATCACATTATTTTTCAGATAACAGAGTACTATATTTTCTGTTATTCATTTTCAAAGTTCTTTTACTTTATGAGATAAGATTAAACGGGAATAAAATTTTAAGCACATTAACAGAGATATATTAAACCATGATTGCGTTTCATTCATCTTATTAGTGATATATTTTCGTCACAGTAATCGCATTTAACAAATCTGTCAAAATTGACGTGCCAGGAATAATGTCTATGACGCACACAGAACATGGTATTGCTGGACAAGTTATTTTAAGTTTTCAGTTGTAAAGTAACCATAAAACAACCACAAAGCACCATATGTATTGGAATATGCAGCACTGGCGAACAATATCTATTTGCTAACTTGTGCCTCAGCTGCAAAAGATTTCGAAGTAGTGAAATAAATCACATTATCAAATTTCAGTATTATGATGATGAGTTAACTTTTTGTCTGAAGCATTCGATAATGTAAATGTGATAAGATATTTCTTTTGAGTAGGGAAATCTCTAATCTTTCAAGAGCTGGAAATCTCTAATCTTTCAAGAGCTGGAAATCTCTAATCTTTCAAGAGCTGCGATTAAACTAAGTCTCTTTTGTTTCGTTCTGTTCTTTTAAAGACTCCTGCACTTATTGTCTACCCCTGGATATAAGGCTAAGTCAGGTTGTATTGATGGCCAATGGTGTAAGTGGGAAGAGATGGCATAACAATACACTGACTGAAGAGTTCACATTTCAGTGCACACCCACACCACTGCCACACTGAAGAACTTCACACAGACACACACACACACACACACACACACAAAATACATGCACACACACACACACGTCAGTGGCGTCAGTACCTCGTCTACCCTTCCCAGGCCGTAATCAAAACCATGGCTTGGAGCCCCCATCCTCCCCTCCCCTTTATGTACTATCAACTTTAAAAAAATCGACAGGCTCTGTAGTGCTTTAATATTTTTGACGATCTCTCTCTCTCTCTCTCTCTCTCTCTCTCTCTCTCTTGTTTGCGCTTTCTTTCACTCTCTCACTCGCTTGGTCTCTCTTTCTCTGTCTCTCTTTCTCTCTCTCTTGCTTGCTCTCTTTATCTTTCTCTTTTTCTCTCTTTCTCTCTTTCTCTCTCTTTTTGTTTCTCTTTCTCTCATCTCTCTCTCACTTGCGTTCTCTCTCACTTGCTCTCTCTCTTTCTTTTTCTCTCTCTCTTTCTTTCTCTCTCTTTCTTTCTCTCTCTCTCTTTCTCTCCTCTCTTTCTCTCCCTCTCTTTCTTTCTCTCTCTCTTTCTCTCTCTAGCTCTCGCTCTCCCCTCCTCTATTTTCCTCTCTCTGTTTTCCTCATTCTCTTGTTTCTCTTTTCCTTTATTTAATTCTCCCCACCCCCCTCCAACCCGCCGACCTTTATGTATTGCCGGGGCAATGGGAGTTCTAGTTACGGCCCTGCACAGTCATGCCAGCTGCAGACCCAGTCTGGGAGTAAACAGTACCTACCTTAACTGTCACAGTTTGTATACATGCAACCGTCACATTCTTTTCAACCTATATCCGCTGCCAAGCAGACCCAGTTTGGCACTAGTCCATTTGAATCTGTCAGACGGTGTGCTAGAAAATGCCGTGAAACTATGGTGGTACAATTATCCTTCGAACCAAACTTTTAAGCATGGAAATATTGAATGTAGGACTTTTAATTGCCACGCAGTTCATACATCTCATTCATGATACGCATACAAAGTGAACAATTGAAAAATAAAGGTACGACTTTTACTTACTCTGTAGGGAAATTGATTTACAATGTCCTACAATATTATACACCCCATTCATAATATAAATTCATAGAACAACACACATCATACACAATATTACAAATGAAATACAAAACAAAGTCGCTGCTGGTCTCCAGCGGGGCAGCGCCGCGGTCCTCTAGCCCTAAAGCCAGGTAATCACCTAAATGGGTAAATGGAAGTGAAGTGTCTTACTCATGGACACTAGATAGAACATAAACTGCCCGGTCCGCGAGTCAAACACACGAACTTTAGACTTGACAGTCTTCAGTTTCTGAGTGGGACTCACAAACCACATGGCCACACGGCCTACCTTATACATATAAATACATATGAAATTCATAGCAAAGTCACTGCTACTAGCCGGGGTGCAGCACCCTGGTTCCACTTACTTTAAAGCTGGGTACTCGCTTACAACCAAATGGAGCTGGGGAAAGGGAGCGAATAGCTTTCGCAAGTAGACTACAGCGCAAAATGTCCTACTCGGTAATTGAACCCACAAACCCGAGCCTTGAGAGTCTTCAGATGGTAAAAACAACTCACAACCTGCACTTCCTCACTTTCTCACGGATATGTTACCAGAAGTTTGTGGTATCCAGGGTGCTTTTTATAGGGAACGAAGCATGGGGAGTTTAAAAATGAAAGGGAGTATGCTTGGCAGGAAGTCGTGTTAAACTTCAGTTTTCAGTTTCAATTCCAGTGTGTTTATTTCGACAGAAGCCAACCACATAGCTACAGAATATCTTGTCCCTTCCCCTTTCCGCCGCATCTCCCGCCAATCAAAATCACTCACATGTATCATTCCTACTGGCTCGAAAACAAACCGACAGAGCTCTTGGCTCTCTATTGCTTTAAATTATGTTTTTAACGATTCTCTCTCTCTCTCTCTCTCTCTCTCTCTCTCTCTCTCTCTCTCTCTCTCTCTTCTCTTCCCTTCTCCTCTTTTTTCCCCTCTTTCTCCCGTTTCTCTCTTTCTATGCTTAATCCCCCTCTGCCCTCCGACCCGCTCTTATTGTCGAGGCAAAAAAAAAAAACCAACAATAAGAGGGAATGAAAGACAGAAAAGAAGGAAAAAGAAAACAAAAGCATGTGCCAATCATACACACACTCATTCACTTATTTGGCTCATCTGCCCATGCTATCGTTCCATTTACTCACTAGTCTAGTTTGTCCATCCACCTACCTTTATCTTTCTATTATATTTTGACAATAATTATGACAAAATGCTGAAAGGGGCACAAATGACATAAGCAAGGAATGTGTTGCGCAAGTTCCTCTGTATATGAGACAATTAGCCGGAAATTCCACCAGATGTGCTAGAAAAATTATTTTCTAAACATAATCTGCTTTTCTGTCTGGGTGGTCGAATCCGCCACGTCGCTGCGTCTCCTTCACGTGTATCCTGTTCCCATCAAAATCATGTTCATGAACAGATACGAGACATGCATTCAAGATAAAGCCAAATGGCCACAGTTTCCTGTTATACTAAAATTTGCCTCTGGGAACATCGTTCGTGGGCGCAGGGCAAGCCTGAAGAGGGCATTTGAGAGGTGGAATATAGTCCTGTGGCCGTATGCATAATCCTTACGTTAGTTAACGCAATGCGGTAACCTCGGGAAGCTTCCAAAACATTAGTAGTGGTCACTATAGCTAACGCAGTACGTTAATTAACGTATGGGTTACGCATAGGGCCACTGTTCTGTTAAAAGTAGAGTGACATAGCGGGCCTCACTCACTCCATTTTCAAAGGCCAGTCCACACTTTCGACTTGTGAGTTGTTTGAGTTACTAAGTAATATATGATACAGAAAGAAAGAGACCTGAAGCCAACCATAATGTATGACAACAACAAGTTTACCCGAGAACCTTGCAATGCAAGGTTCTGTCTGCTGAAAGCGCACTGCAAAAATAGAGTGGAAAAACAATTGCGCGCCATGATGTTCTGCACCTTCTTTCAAGCATTTAGTTCTTCGCTTCGGAAATGCTTCCCCTGAACGCAACCACGTGACAAAGAAAATGGCCTCCTCTCTCTCTCTCTCTCTCTCTCTCTCTCTCTGTGTGTGTNTCTTATCTTATCTTATCTTATCTTATCTTATCTTATCTTATATATGACACAGAAATAAAGAGACCTGAAACCAACCATAATGTATGACAACAACAAGTTTACCCGGGAACCTTGCAATGCAAGGTTCTGTCTGCTGAAAGCGCACTGCAAAAATAGAGTGGAAAAACAATTGCGCGCCATGATGTTCTGCACCTTCTTTCAAGAATGTAGTTCTTTGCTTCGGAAATGCTTGCCCTGAACGCAACCACGTGACAAAGAAAATGGCCTCCTCTCTCTCTCTCTCTCTCTCTCTCTCTCTCTCTCTCTCTCTGTGTGTGTGTGTGTGTGTGTGTGTGTGTGTGTGTGTGTGTGTGTNGTGTGTGTGTGTGTGTGTGTGTGTGTGTGTGTGTGTGCGTGCGTGTGTGTGTGTAGGATCGGCGTGTTCTGAAAAGCTAAACAAGCTGTTTTCAGCTGCTGGACCATGATATATCAAAAAGTCAAAATATCCCCAGAGATCGTCAGTCCGAATCGTTTCCGTATATTTCCTCGGATCAATAAGCCCCAGATTTGGAGATTTTTGTAAGTTTGAGTGAGTAAGACAGGGAAAATTTTCATTTCATACTGATATGTAGGCATGCGCTTCATAGTTGTGAGTGCTGAGATCCAACATCTGCTGTATTTATAGAGCTGAAACACTGAAGGAACATGGTCGAAAGATTGCGGAGTTTGACTCAAGATCTAAAGTCGTGGTTTCGATTCTCGTCCTCGGTCGCATTTATAAGTGCCCTGGGAAAGCATTTCATTCATATTTTGTTCAATCAACCCGTCTGTAAATTGGGTACCTGGTCATAGGCGGTGAAAGATTCTGTTACAGTGCCAATGATCGTGCCAGGGAGTTCAGAATAATGAGAATATCGTTGATTGATCTGTCTGCTTGGGTATGATTAGTGGAACTCGCATGACCAAGCATTAGCCTGGATGCGAGACTTTCTAACACACATAATCACTATTAACTTTACGCTGATCCAAATTACGCGCTGCCTGTCAAGAACTGTTAGATCAGAGATCATTGAGAGTGCACACAGAGCCGAGACACTAAGTCCACAGAAGTGCTGATTAAGGGATTGCTTTAATGTATTGGAAGATCTCCACTAAGGGCAAGGTCTCTGTAAACGACAAGGAAGAATCTGGTGAGCCAATATATCGCAGATCAGAGGAAGAGAGAGTCACTACTGTCATACACCTAGTGACAGCTGATGTACTGATAACCCAGTGAGTTAACGGAGAATTGAATGGACTTGTCACTCATCGCCAGTTCTTCAAAAGCCAATCATTCTGTGGTTAAGGGAAATACTTCACTGACCCAGAGGGGCTAGAAATTGCTTTTTTTTTCCATAGTGGAGGCGATGATGGCTGTGAAGGATGGGATGCTGGATGTTTAAGGTCAGTGATCGGTTAATTCTATTCCTTCTTTGCCATCATTAGCGATATAGTTTGTGATTGGAACCTGTCAAATGGCAGGGGCACCAGGCTGCAGGAGTCTAATTGGTCAAAAAAAAAATGGGACTATCAGAGTCCATTAGCGGAGTCCATTTGTGCGGGCCTGCGATCTGCAAAAGAAGGTCACATTTTTAACTACTTTTCATTTAATTTAAAATTGTGAAAAGTCTAAATGAAGGACCCCCACCGTAAACAGTATACTATTTGAGCACAGTGCTGGCACCAGATCTGCAGACCAGCCGTGGTCTTCTCGGAACATTCCTGTGGTTCGAGGAGAAATGTTTATTAAATGGCTCAAAGAGGATTTTATAATTTGGCTCCATGAACCACCATAGACTCCCCTGTAAGTTGAGAAAGTTACTGGGTGATCTCTACCGGGATATTCAAAATAATTTATAAATAAGAATTGCCCAAATACAAGATCTGTGATTCTCTCCCATGACTCATATAGAGGTAAGTAAAGCGCCTGTGTAGTGATCAGTGCCTGTAGGATAGCAGCGCGTTGTCTAAATGGTGTATCTTCAAGTTTCACTTTCAGGAATCGTCCGAACTGTACCATGGAATTGTCAGTCAAAATCTACAGAAAAAAAGAAAGAAATTCCGAGATCATCCTGCACTAATCCAACATAAAGAAATGACCGGTTTCATGACTTTTTGGACCTAAGCAGAGTCAAGAGGCACGACTGAACTGTCGTGGGAATTGGATTCATAGATCTACTGATCTTTCCCATTTGAGAACTTGCGCAGTAACGATGGGATCTCTTACCATTGGTAATACATATATTAACTCTGCATAGTTCACGCTAATAATGGTTCATTCAGCTTGCGATCATTATGTGCAAATTCTCTCTTGTTTAAAAATCTCACGCCCTTAGACTAGTTTTGATTAAAAGTGACCTACTGCCGGACAAGAGGGAACCCTTTATATTCCCATCAACCATCCACACAAGAAGCAGTGGGCGTAAAATGGTAGCGCAGGCTTCGCTTCTTCTTCTCTGTCCCTCTCTAGCAATATTATGGAGGCTGGGGAAATCACCCATTCTCTCATTCCGGGTTATCCCAAAAGGTCCTTCACTCCATCAAGTTTTACCGTGTTTACTATGAATAGCAGGAGGTCGGAGGGAAGGCTGCAGATCTTCGCCGTTTGGTGAAGCGGGGCTATTCCATCAGCTTTGAAAACACGATTGGTTTACTTTCCTTGGTATTCACACTCCTCACAAGCCAACACATTTACGACAACCCTTGGCCGAATTAGAGGATTCTCAGATTAAAGTGCATTCATGATTTTTTTGAATGCGGCTCATCCTGGATTCCAAATGTGGGTTTTTGTGATCTTCATTGGATAGGGAGACAGCATTTATGATTTCTCTAGCAAACGTTCAGACATCTATATAATGTATATTGGCCTGTACATTCAGACTACGTCGTCTGGACTATAAGGAGCGGAAGGCCATGAAAAATAATTGGCAACTGTCTGTTTCTTCACCAAACGCGTCGGGGGATTGATAAGGCCCTGGTTGTTTCATTTCATTTTTTTTGGGCAGGTTGCGCATTTAAGACTTCATTCTCCATGTTCGCTGTCCACTAAAGCTAGCCTTCGTTATGTTTGTGTTATTGTTGTTGTTGTTGTTGTTATTGTTGGTGGTGGTGGTGGGATCTTCTTCTTCCTCTTCTACTCCTTTCTTCTTCTTCTTCTTCTTCTTCTTCTTCTTCTTCTTCTTCTTCTTCTTCGTCTCGATCCGGAGGCCATGTTACAGTAAGTGTAGAAGGCCTAACTAGATAAAGAATGAGCTTTTTCATAATATGCAATAGCAGGAAAATACAAAGTCTGTCCTTTAAACCCATTATGCAGAATATGCCCAAGAGTTTTGAACCAGACGACAGCTTTTATTTTCGGTTTTCCCAAATATGTAGACGTCTAGAACAGCTCTGAAATTTGGAGCAAAGAATTTCGTGTATTTATGACCAGATATGAGTACCACTTGCTCTTGAGGAAACTTGCTAGGTCTACTTTTTTTACGCCGTTTGTAGATAGAAAATAAAATGAACGGCCTTCATTTTAAACCGCATGTTTCTATAAGCTCATTAAATACTGCAAACTACTGAAAAAGATTTAGTGATCATGGAACTTTTTGTAACTGTATTTAATGAGTTATTGACTCAAACAGGCAAATGGAACTAAGACTTTGTAGGTGTTTGTTCTCATTAGCCCCTTCCCCCCCCCCCCCCCCCCCCCNCCCCAAAGCTATGTTTTGAATGATATTTTGGGACAGGTTTGCTGTTGTTGTTTTTGTTGTTGTTGTTGTTTTGTTGTTGATTTTTGTTTCGTCACCAGATATTTCGGCCCATGCTAAATTTCGGTGAATTTTGTTTCAATCAAGCTGTTATTCAGTCTAGACCACTCATTTTGCCTAACAATTTTCCTGCCATCAGCAAATTGCTTGATCTACTTCAAGAAAATCCTCTCCAATACTGTGCATTCACTTTCACTCGAAAGAAGAACGTTGTTGACCAGGTTTGTACGATTCATTAGAGATAGCTGAGGAAAAAGAAATTGATGAAGAATGAAAGCACCACGTCGAACTAGTCTAATTTAAAAAACAAAAAACTCATGTCATCAGTAGACATGAAACCTACAAAAAGACCATGTCCGGTGTAAAAAGTAAGCAATACGCCTAAGTCTGAGTCGATTGGATTAGTGATAGCGAAGTTGCGCCTCACACAAAACAGAGGCTTTTTTTTTTTCATTTTCAAAACGTAGGCATCTCGATCGAGACTTGGCAACAAAAACATCACAGCTGCGTTTGTAGTGGGTAACTGCAGAAATCCAGTAACCTCAACCCTGACCTCAGGAAATGTGTCTGGAACCGAACAATGAAAGGCAGGAGAATACTTTCACGCCTAAAGGTGGGAAATAGAGATTCGGTGCTGAAGTAACTGATAAGACGAGGATAAGAGTGCGAACGATGAAAGGAGGGTGAAAACTACAGGAAGCGAGGCAGGGGAGTGAAAGTTGAAACTGAAAATTAATAGGCTGGGAGTAAGAGCTCTTTTAGATTACAGTCGTGAGCAGTTTACTGACGCAAGACTATCCCAAAGCATGGCAATGTCTGGAGTAGGGGACGGGGAGAAAAGCAGGGGAATTGGAATGACGAGTCTGGTATTGAAGAGCTTTTAATTTTCAAATTCGAATCTCTCATGAATCGTTATGAAGGAGGTAGGTATGCGCAAAGAGTCATTTCCGGTATTACAACCATATTATTGCACGTTACAAAATTAGATGTGGAATTTACACCCGTATCTAGTTTGTAATGTGCAATATGAGCGTAATACCTATTTAGAATCAAATACTTTTACAGTTTGTAACGTGCAGTATGTAACGTAATGCCAGGAAATGCCATGTATATGCGCATGCTAATCTCTGCTATAACGGATCGTAAAAGATCCAACTAACTTTCAAACTTGAATTTTTTTACTATATAATAAGATGAATTAGGGTGTCGCCATCAGCAGTCCTTTCTCCAGAGAATTTTTTTTCGCTCACTTCGACAGCATGGCGGATAGATCGTATTAAGAAGATCAGCCCCCACAATATAAAGGTGGCTTACCAGAACTGATCAGGGCTACTTTGGACACGTTTAAGATAGAAAGGAAAAAAATATGTGAAGGCAAAGAGGCCTGTTCAGCGCTTTCGCATGCCCAGGTGACCAAGGTAACACACCACAATACGATTTTGCACTTTAACATTCAATCCTACTTGTAAAATTCAAAGGGAGCTGCAGCAGAGTTTAATCACGACATGTTCAATACAAAGTGAATAATAATTAGAATAATAGAACTGAGCGACAAAAACATTACTGAAAAACCACTACTGAATTTTGGAGTGGAGAGACGAGAGAAGCGTTGAGCGTGGAAAAAACACTCTTAAATTTTGGAAAGGTGCAGAGGGATTTTAAGAGAAAACCATTTTCAAACTTGGATTGGGGTGCGGGGATTAACGATCCATATTTTTTTTTCCTCAATTTTGGAGTGGGATGCCCTATGGTGAGGACACCCTGTTTGAATGTTGATATGTATCTGATCTGGGGACGAAGATGGATATAAACTTAAGAAAACTATCTTGAATTCTGGAGTGTGTATCTATGGTGGTGAAAAGTAGGGAGTGAGTAGAGCTGCAGAAAACCACTCTTGAATTTTGGAGTGTGTGCATGAGGGAAAGTGGGGGTGTAAGTAGGTCACTCTTGAAGTTTTGAAATGTATATGAGGGGACAGGGGTGGGGGGAGAGTAAATTTAAGAAGCTCGTGCTTTGAAGTTGACCCAGGAATTCGCAGGGGGNGGAAGATGGAGAGGAGGAAAGGATAGCTTGAGGCAGGACAATGACGCTAGGTATAGATTTCCCCCCAGAGTTGTTTGGTACACTACAAGGGGGAAGGGGGGAAAACCCTGAGTGGTGAAATGGAAAACTATAATTGATTTCTCTGGTGCCAAAGGGCCATCCCTTCTCTCTCGCTCCCCTCTTCTTCTCTTTCTTTTATCAGTCTCCTTGATTTGATCGCGTACGATCTCTTCATGTTTGACGCTAGCTGCCCGGACTCTCTAAAAGTACGACCTTAATCTACAGCGTCTCAAGCTCAGTGCGGGTAATTTTAGAAATGCATTGGGACTGGTGAATGGTGAGAGATGCATAATCCTCTTGCACTGGGCCTTAATGAGATGACCTGGCCCAAAACTGGCATTCTTCCCCTTCTTCCTGAACAGCGTTCTTCCATGTTTATCTCAAGTGCATAGCAATGTTCTCCACTAGACAGTCTTGTGGATAAGATAAAGAAAGCTGCTGGCCTTTTCCGGTGGTGGGTAATTGGTGCCAAACATGTTAGTGATTGACGTGCAGCATGGGTAAAATTTTAGTACACAATTACTATTATTCGGGGAGGTCGTAGTGGTAAGAATCGTGGAGTTGCGATTGTTGCAGTAGATATAATAAGAAGAAACAATGGAGGAGAATGGGGAATAGAAGAGAGAGAGAGAGAGAGAGAGAGAGAGAGAGAGAGAGAGAGAGAGAGAGAGAGAGAGAGAGAGAGAGAGAGAGAGAGAGAGAGAGAACGATTCAGGGGAATAATGAGACAGCACCGAATAGTAAGAGAGATGAATTGGCAGAATTACGGACTCAGAGACAGAGAAAGAGAACCAAAAAGGGAAAGAGAAATAGAAAAGAGAAATAATAATAGATGCACATTATTATATTTGAAAATAATATAATCGTGTCTCTCCCTTTCTCTTTCTCTTTCTCTTTTTCTCTCTGTCTTTCTCACTGTCTCTCTCTCTCTCTGTCTCTTCTATCTCTCGCTCTCTTATTTACTGCTTTTGTTTTGCATTCTTGCCACGACTATTTCAGCTATCACCACAACTACATTTGCTATATTATAAACCAATTGAAGAACAGGATAAAATCTGGCCATAGTTGTAGACTAATCTTCCACCGTATACAATTTTCCTTTAACCTATATATAGTTTCCCCCAAATTACCGTACAAACACTAGTCTGTCTGGCCATGATAAGATGTCTTCTGAAAAGGTCAGGGGCTTTAGGAATGTTTCTCTCACCGCTGGGAGATAACTTAGATTGGATATATGCTTCTTTCTTGGATTGGATCTTCTTCTTCATGCCCAGATTCCACCGTGCCTGTTGTCAACCTTATGCAGCACTCGATCATAAACTGTTAAGTCCAGAGGCATAACACTCTTTACAAGCAGCCCGGCTTAGTGTCGCGACACTTTAAATTGTGACATTATGTGAGCCAATCAGCAACCAGAATTCAGATGAAAAGCCAAGTCTGTATGGCGAACCATCTATAATGGAAACACAATAACATAATTAAATTAATAAAAGCTGATGAGGGTGAAACTTTCAGAGCAAGTTTTTTCAAAAATGGCGGTACACATCCTGGTGAACTTCTGGAGGCAGAAGCATTACTATTTTTCTTAAGTTAAGTAACGAATTACCATATTATTTTCCAAACGCCGTTCTCCAATTGCATTCTATTTGCTATCTGTATTTCATGTCAAGAAATGTCTTTGTCGCTTTTTGGCCTTTGAATGCCATAGAATGTGTGCTTGGCATGTGCAGTTAATAGTTTAGACCGTAGCGGGGGTACCAGATTTGGCACTTTTGAAGCCAAAAATTTATTCTTTTTAAAATTATTATTGTAAATTATTCTCAAAGACTGGTTAAACATTAGGAACGGGAATGCTGCTTTGCTTTCTTTTAGAACTATGTTAGAGTTTTAATTTATAGCCATCTCTCGTAATGCAAGGCGCCTCGGGTCCAGCTTTCCGCTGGTGCATGATTATAATTACGGACAATGACAACCACATGTGGTCTGTCGGCCGATCAACTGACAATTCTACCGCCGCCTCACAAAATCGGCGCTGGCATGCGAATTTATTCTACCGTAGCACTCAGCCCAGTAGGGTGAAGGTGAGAATTGGTTCTATAATATCGTCGCAAGATGCAAAGGGCATGAATCTGCGAACTCCATTTAAGTCATCCACAGTCCGGTGCCAGTTTCCTTTACAATGAAAGGTCCACAGCTCCTATTACGTACACAGAGGATCTGTAATGAGTTTTCTTTTGATATCAGATTTATGAAATAAAGTATGCATTTATCGTATTCGCTAATGCCCTGTTTATATGATAAATTAGTCTCTTTGATATACATCTCAGCTCATTATTGCTGTACGTATGTGACATTTAGGGGCACGAAGAATGTCTTCTTTTTTTTCAGATTTCACAAATTTATTTCCATTGTAACAATGATATAAAAAATGGACATATAGCTATTATTGGATAATGCATAAGCAGATAAATAGACAGACAACGAAATAAGCTAACTGACGAACAAATATTATAAGACATGGACAGACTATCAGATAGACGAACAATATTCATAGAAAGAGTGCAGTTGAGATTTCTTAAAAATTGTACAGTGTAAACATAAATACTGACTGCCTTCTTTCCCATGGGGAGATAGATTGTTACCAAATTCAATATAATTTTGAGAGAAAAATGATTGCATTCTAGATAAAATCAGTGACACTTAGCAAACTATCTAAAGTTATGAATGACATCCTTTATTCTCACCATTGTAGCAATTATATGAAATTTTTATGGGTAATAACAATTGAAAAATTTCATCAAATGGGTCCTCATATATTATGTATATATAGATCTGGTAGGCTTCAAGCATATACATTGTGCACTTATTCAGAGAAGTCCATACAGGAGTGATAAATAAGTGACTAGACGTTATAATTACTACACCAAGAGTAAACAACCGAGCTGTGAAAATAGAGTATTGCATTTCCTCATGACGTTCTCTTCTTTCCCACCCATCAACGTGCGTAAGTTCATGGGCTTGTCAGCCTCTCCTTTATTTTTTTTTCCTGTGGCCGGAGTTCCAGATTCAACCTTTGCTTCTAACTTTCGGCATAGGCACTTAGGAGAGTCCCAGGATATTGCTCTTGAATCGTCCATAAACCTACATTTTATGCTGTCTGACATGGGTACCACGTATATCAAACCTCTACACAGTGTCAAACAGAGCCTGCCGAGTCTATCCCACTGTTCCTCTGCTGCATGAATTGTACTCAGTGTTCATAGAAGAAATGATTCTTCTTTGCTGTGTGCAGCGGGTTGAAAGGATAAAAAATGTTAGACCTACTGAGATAATCCAGAGGTAAAGTGCTCGTTAACACTCTCAACGGTATTGTCAGCTTCTCAATTTTGTTTCCCTTTTGTTTACGAAATTCACCGAACTTCCGGGTTCAACTCGAGTCTGGTGCAAAAAAAAAAAAACAACCCCAAAAATTGCAGCCAGCAGTTGCCAATCTCCTTTCTCCCCTTCCCCATGCCTTGACATCCGTGTTCAGTGTTGAAGACCAGCTGGACTATGTTAGATGCCGTCATTATTGCACCGTGATAACACAAAAATTATCAGTTTACCATAATTATAAGCCTGTAACATCAATCCCAACACCCCCGCAAAACTCTTACATGGTCCCATGTCATCTTCATTCTGGTCACCCTATTCTACCTCAATCTGAAAAACCAAAATTTCGAAAAAGTCTGACGTGCGCGGCAATTTTCCGGTCCGATAGTAGGTCAGGAGGCGGTCACGTGTCGGAGGTCAAAGAGATAAGTGAGGGAATCTTAAAATGGAGTGGTAGTGTTTATGAATAAAGCTGTTTTTACACTCCTTTACTATAACCCCCTCCTTTCTGTTCATGTCTTCCATTTCTTTTTTTCGTTCCTCCTTCCCTCCTTCCTCCTTCCCTCAGTCCTTCGCCTCCTTCGCCTCCTTCTTCCCATCCCTCCTTTCTTTCTTCTTTTCATTCTTCCACTTCTAATTGCCCCATTTCTTTCCCAGTCCCCTTGTTTTCTCTATTCATTCATCCGATCTTTCACTCGTGTCTGTCTTTACCAGTCTCTCTCTCTTAATCCTTTCCCATCCGTGACTCTTTACCTCCTTTCGCCCCGTCTTTCCCATCGCCCATCCTTTCCTATCGCCCTACCTCTCTTTCGTCCCTCTTGTCCTTTAACCCTTCTATCGAGCTTCTCTTTCTTTCCCCCACGTCCTTTGCTCCTCTTTCTCCTTTTTACCCCATCTCTACTTTTTTTCTTTTCCCCGATTCTCCTCCTCCCCTCTTTCCATATCCTCTTCTTATCCCTCTCCTCTCCTACTCACTCAGGTAGCAAAGATCACTTCTTTGACGTTGCCATGGAGTCTATCCGCGTCCCTGCGGCGGCCATTGACGCGTCCATCGCAGGAAATTTCCCCGTAACTGAGATTTTGGTTAATATCGGCAAACACTCGGTAAACCAAACATTCCTTATACGCCTTGCAGTCGTTTTCATATTTGGAAAGCTCGTTTGCTACCCATTTTCTTTCTCTCTTCTCTCTTCTCTCTTCGCCAGTTTCGCTTTTCGCATGTGACTAATGATATAAATCAGAGGTGTTCGGCTTTTCGGTCTTAAGTGCCCTCCTGGGGTGCTAGCCAAGCCCATTTCCCTTGGGATATCGTGTAATGCGTTATCTCATTTCCTATGTCTGGGCCTTACCTCAGTCTGTCTACCTCACCCCGTCTGTCCGTAGGCGTACAACCTATCGCTCATCTATTTAGATCTGATTCAGCCAACAAGAAAAGTGGGGGAGAGCGAGCGGGTGAGGGAGTGAGGATATCTTGATCAGACATGTATCTACCATTTATATCGCATTCCTCAAACTTTTTTTGGAGGGTGAGGATGGGCATGAGATGATCTTCGAAGCCCATCTCACATTTAACCTCTTCGCTGTGTTACGTTTTTCAAGTGTGAGCAGGCCAACAAATTACCTTGAGCTCATAAAGCTGTTTGTTAGAATAATACAGCAGGAAGTAATGACCCATAGGTATGATAATAACAATAATGCAGTTTATAAGTCTCTTTTACCGGATGATGCCCGTTGACGCAACTTCACATTGTTATTACCCCAGCAGGCTCAAGATCACTTCACTTTATAAACTCTCTAAGAAGTATACAGTGCCTCTGCCATTTCCAGGGGCTGATCACTGGGATTCTGACAATATCTTTCACAGCCTATAATCAGGTACCCATTTAAAAGAGAGGTGGACTGGGAAAAATGTGAAAGAAATGCTTTCCCAAAGCACTTACAACACGACCGTGGTTGGGAATCTAACCCACGATCTACACCATCTTGAGTTCAACGCCTCAACTGCTCCGTATCGGCATGTCTGATATGACACGGGACTGCTATTTCTAGGACAAAAGGTACCTCGAAGAGCTGTCTGTAACAAGGGGTGGAGGCGCACATGTATTATCATACGTATCGAAAGGGTTAAATCGGATTTTGAAAAGGGCGACTCGTTAATCCCAGCCTATGATCTTGGCCCCTGCACTGCTGGAGCTGCTGACAAGACTGAGTTTTTATGTCGGTCTAGATCTATTCTGTCCGCAGTCTCTGTTTAGTCTGTGGCTCTTCGCCTATCAAGTCAGCCAATCTCATTTCGCCTGCAGTTTAACTGTTTGTTGTTCGCTATCATCCAATGCTTGCGAATTTGCCAACCCGTTCAACATTTTTTTTTTCATTACTGTCTACCTCACCTTATCCGCTTGTATCTTTCCACATTGTTTGCCTGACATTCATGGAGGTTCTGTTAGTCTTACAGTTCGGTTGAGTGCATGCCAGTCTGCCTGTCTTTTAGCCTGTGTCTCAGTCAGTCAGTCAGTCAGTCAGTCAGTCAGTCAATTGCGTCAAGTTTATACTGCAATTTGACAGCTGATAGTGTAAGGATCAGGCTGTTTTTGGCAAAACTTTATGAAAAGCAGCTAAACACGACAGACAGACGCGGGATGGGGTTGGGGGAGGGGGGGATGAATAGAGAGCAAGGAGATAAATTGGGGGGTAGAAATGGATATTTTAAATGAGTGGTAATCTATGCCTGACATTAGTTCTGATGTCTGTGTGTACACTTTCGGATGATTCCGATAACAGGGATAGAATTAGGGATCGCACTCTTGATCTTGGCTTTAAAGTACGGATTCTGAATCATTTTCTCCATCTTATTTTTCACGTTTGATCTTTTTTTTNGGGGGGGGGGGGGGTAAGTGATCGCCGTCATGTCCATGTACACACTACCAAGTGGCCTGTCAGTCTACTTGAAAATCTATCAACCCGCGTGTCTTTGAGTCTGTCGGCCTGGGTGTCCTTCAGACTGTCTTTCGGTCTTATCCACTACTGAGGGTGCATTCAACACCGATACGGTAAAGGTGGTAGCAAAGCTACCATCGTTAATGAGCAAGCTCTCTGTTGACTCTGAATGTTGAAAGCTATTAAGGGTGCATCCAGCACCGATGTACTAATGTAAATTTTACGAGGGCAAGAGATCGCAAGCTCACAGTTTTATAATCGCCGTGTCGCTGTTTCTTCCTTGCCATCATTCATCTGCCCACCGTCTGACGTATTTCCTGGCACTTCCTGTGAATCACTCTTGAACAATGCCTAGTAGATCGTCGTCTTTTTTACTACAATGAGAACAAAAGAAAGTTTGTTATGGAAGCTATAGAAATTTGGATGAAGATTATCAGCCATTGACAACTTGCGCATTAACGATGGAATCCCTAATAATCGTAAGAAAAGCATCAACTTTGCATGTTGAAAGCCACTAAGGGTGCATTCACTAATGTATCCTTACGATGGTAAGAGATCCCATCTTTGATGCGCAAACTGTGAAGTATCTGTAACATAAAACATTTGTCCTCCCAAAGCAGTGAGACGCTAGGTTACTGTGCCCTGTGATGAAAATTTTGTCTTCTCTGACAATGTCACTCAGTCTCTCACCATTTTGAAGCTTTAAACTTAATTTGTAAACATGTTAAACTTTAAGACTATAATAAACAAAAGCACTGTATTCTTGCGACATTCTTGGATCAATTCCCAACTGTAACATATTTGTTTGTTTGTTAGAATATAGAGGGATTTTGCATGTTTTGAAGAAGGTGGCATATTTGGTATCAAAAGGTAGCGCTGAAGCACTGTTTTCACAGTTTATGGAACCATTTTTTCTACACAAAAACGAAATTAAGAATTTGTGAATTTGTAATGAATCCTTCAAAATTGCATATGAGGAATACTCTGGCTGCAGGCACTTCCGGTTTGGGAATTGCTAAGTTCACTCTATTATTATAATTTTTTTTTGTTTTTTGTTTGAAACTGAACTAAACTCTGTATTTTACATTTTTGTACCTATATTGTCAATGATGACGCACTGTTTAATTTATTGCTAAAAGCAATTTTGACCGTCCATATACCGTCTAGTATGGTTTGGGCATGATCATTAAACGTGTTGAGATTGAAAATTTGAATGAAAAACTGAACTCCAGTTTCAAAGCAGACTAAACACTAGGGCTAATGCTCCATGAGTAATTACTCTATTTTTTAAGCTTCCAGTGGATTCGAGGAATCCAGACATAATTCATTTATCAATTCTTGGCTATTGAAAATTCGCACATGCTTTGCATTGCGACTGAACACAAGTGCCAAAGAGATAAAAGGAAAGGAGGGAGACATGAGAGAGAGAGAGAGCGAGAGAGAGAGAGAGGGGCATATGCTTCTCCGAATTGCTGATATGGCAGAGATATCTATCGTCTAACGACAAAAGGACTTATCTCTATTTCTCCTGACACTTGTTTGGGCCTTGGCGGTCAACATGAGACCAGATACTTATTTAACGATAAAATATTTGGCAAAATGTCCCGACATAATGGAATTACAAGACAATTTAGCTTCAAAATCTTCAAACTGAGAGTTTCAATTCTCCCAAAATTTTGACATTGATTTGAAAAACGCTTTTGTGGCAAGACCAAGACTTGAGAAGGCCCTATCTTGTAACGACAAGAAGCAAAACATCGAGTATCATCAATACTTGAGAGCTTGGGCATTAACGATGGGATCTTTTTACCATCGTAAGAATTACTTAACTCTGCATGCTAAACTCTACTAGGGATGCATTCAGGCCCGATGCACTAATGTAATTCTTAAGATGGTAAGAGATGCCATCGTTACTGTGCAAGCTCTCGACTGTCTATCATAACAAAAACGGGACGGAAGAGAGTGACGTCATGAGGATCGATTACATACCCGATTCCTAGGGTACTTTCACACCGGTAATTGAACTCGCCCAGGAGGCAAATAAACATCCGAGATAATATCCAGCCTCGCTATATGGACAGCTTGACTGTTGGGCAGTCGGTCGGACAGCCCTTGTCGTTTGTCTTGCATGTTCATTCTACCGTCATATTTACCAGCCCTCGGCATGGCTGTCGGTAGAGGGCAGTGGCATGATGAACAGAATCTTCAGGGGTCGAAGTATCTGGGACCGACTGACTGATTGTCTGACTGGTTTGGATTTACTTTACGTCCTCTAGAAGAAGGGCCCGGCCCTATTCGGAGACAGAAATGTCTTGGAAGAGTCTATTGTGTGCGTTGCATGAAGGAAAGAGACAGTGGGGTNGGGGGGGGGGGGGGGGGGGGGGGAGGGGAGGAGAGGAAAAGGGGTGAGGGGAGACGGAACAGAGGTGGCAAGGAATACTGGGTTAGTCATCTCATGGGCAACCATTTGTTATCACAGAATTAATAGATTGAATGCCTCATCTCCCACCCCCACACTCCTAGCCCCACCAAAAAAAAAACAAAAAAACACGCGATCCGCCAGCTACTCCTATGTTTCCAGTGTTCTAATATTCAAGCATAATTCTTGCTCTCATTTCAATCCCTTGGTTCTGAGACACTGATCTCCTTAACTTAAACGTTTCTCTCATTTTTGCTCAGTCATGTGGTTTTACTTACTTAATATATGCTGTTATGCCTCGCAGATTACATTAAGACTAGACAGCGTATCTTCAGTTGCCAAAAAAAATCTGGCGTTTGTGAGGTCTGCTTAGAAAGGTGTCAGCATTTTGGCGATGTTGGGAAACGGTGGGGGAGGAGGGAGGGAGTTGCCGCCTAATTGCTCGTTTGGCAGTGATTGTGATCTCCTAGCTCACCAACATAATCCTCCAGACATTTACAGACCTTTTCAAATAGATGTCTTTCGACAAATACTTGGGGTAAATTGGCCAGGAAATATAACAAACAAGAAAAGGACAACTTGAAAAAAAAGACGGAAAGGAGGAAAATCCATGAACAGACTTTAGAAAGGAAATAAGGATGGCTAGACCACACATTACAAAAACCACTCACAGATCCAACAAGAATGGCACTTGACTGAAAGCCACAAGGGAAAAGATTGTTGGAAGGACTAAGACAAACATGGAAAAGAACTTAGTTTTTATTACTCTTTTTTTTAAGTTTGGCTCATGGCCCAATAAACTTTTTGAATCTGAATCTGAATCAAATCCTGAATCCTTAACTGAGCAGGAACAGATAGGTGAAACATAGAATTCCTCATAATGCGGATGGCGCCCCACAGCGCTCTCAGAAAATGCGTGATAAAGTCTAGTAGTAACAGTCTCCTAGGGAGAATTGCCCTAATCAGAGACTTCCAAACAATTCCAAAATCAATGAATTTGAGAGCTTGCGCATTAACCATCCTAACAACTACATTAACGCACTGGTGCTGAATACACCCTTAGTGGCATTCAGCATGTAGAATTAATTTAATTCTTACTGTAGTAAGAGATCCCATTGTTAATGCGTAAGTTCTCCGTTGTTTTTGTTCTTATTTCAAATATCCGGCAGAATCTTACAAGCTCAAACCTCATGGTACTCGCAAAAAAAACAACAACATTTTCCGGGTATACCAGCAGTGCATCCAGGATACCACGTATCCATTTACTGTATCAATGATAATCACGAATTCGAACTCCTCACAAACTCGTACTCTGGAACTAGGGTTCATGAGGTAAGAGGACAGATCAAAAAGTTCATGCCCTGGCCCAGAAGACGTATGGATTTTAACAAAGTGAATACAGCAGTCTTTAAATATGGCCCTCATGATAGTGCACCAAATTTATACAGTACCGTTTTTTTTTGGCCCTGTTATAAAAGCCATTATTCTGAGTAAGGACGAGATGCAGATTTTTCAGAAAACTGAAAAAAAGGAATATCGAATAGTCGTCGTGGTCAGATCTGTGCACTTAGACCTCCTCCTCATGCCTCTGATTCTTTGTGGCTCCACAGAATCTGGAGAAAATCATCCATGGATGAGTTTCTGCATGAAAGAGTGTCTTCTGAAAATAGTCATTCTGATGTAAACCCCCAACCCTGCCCCAGTTTCGAATCCTTGTCGTTTGCCAATAAACACTATACCATAATAAAATTTGGTGTAATGATATTCGTGAAGACTTTCCTGTATTAACTATGTTAAAATTCACGCTTTTTCAGGATGAGGCCATGAAATTTTTTGAACCACCCTCGTAGCTTATCTTTCGAGGAATCTACAGTAATTACAACTCCCTCAGTCACGCTATTTATACATACACGTGTCCGCCCTCGAACTGTCAATCTACTACTCATTCGGCTAAGTAGCCATTGAGGAAGAATATTTTAAGGACAAAGTTCTATATGTACAAGAATACAAGTAAAGAGGTTTGTCAGTCTTATCTCCTTCCTGCCAAGGAAGAATTAAACGCAACAAAAAACAAAAAAAAAACTGCAGAGAAACATTACGCACCTGCACACCTTACGCACACTCACACGTAACTGTATCAATCCTACACCTCCTGACTTCAACACTCAAGAATTAAGATCTTAATAAATATTTCAAAGCCCATCCGGGATCTAAATGGGGAGGAGATGTATAATGGGAAACTTCACTAATTGGAATTCAAGTGCATGTTTCCCATTGGAGTGCTATTTTTTTTCCCAAAAATGCACGAACACGATATGTCATCTTGCATAGAAATTTTGCAGGTCGCTAGTGTACTGTCCCTATGTGCTGATATATAAAAACGCACAGAAACTTTGCAGGTCGCTAGTGTACTGTCCCTATGTGCTGATATATAAAACCGCATAGAAACTTGGCAGGTCGTTAGTGTACTGTCCCTATGTGCTGATATATAAAAACGCATAGAAACTTGGCAGGTCGCTAGTATACTGTCCCTATGTGCTGATATATAAAAACGCACAGAAACTTTGCAGGTCGTTAGTGTACTGTCCCTATGTGCTGATATATAAATACGCATAGAAACTTGGCAGGTCGTTAGTGTACTGTCCCTATGTGCTGATTTATAAAAACGCATAGAAACTTGGCAGGTCGTTAGTGTACTGTCCTTATGTGCTGATATATAAAAACGCATAGAAACTTGGCAGGTCGCTAGTGTACTGTCCCTATGTGCTGATATATAAAAACGCACAGGAACTTTGCAGGTAGTTAGTGTACTGTCCCTATGTGCTGATATATAAAAACGCATAGAAACTTGGCAGGTCGCTAGTGTACTGTCCCTATGTGCTGATATATAAAACCGCATAGAAATTTGGCAGGTCTTTAGTGTACTGTCCCTATGTGCTGATATATAAAAACGCATAGAAACTTGGCAGGTCACTAGTGTACTGTCCCTATGTGCTGATATATAAAAACGCATAGAAACTTGGCAGGTCGCTAGTGTACTATCTCTATGTACTGATATATAAAAACGCATAGAAACTTGGCAGGTCACTAGTGTACTGTCCCTATGTGCTGATATATAAAAACGCACAGCATCTGAAATGTGAGAGCAAATCCAGCTGAGAACGGCTTCATTCAATCAGCCACTGTTTACTGAGGCTCGGTGACCGAATGACTCAGTGTGTTGGCTGTTTGACAAAAGTTGAATATCATTCCCGGGTTCGCGCCCGCTTGGAGTAACATGTTTGTTCGGTTTTTTCTTTTTCTCTTTACTCTGCCGGTATTTAATACTTTTGTTCGTCTCTGTTGCTATAAATTAATCTAACAGACTCTATAATGTTCTTTTTTAAATGCAGTGTAATTATATTTTAATATTACTAATGAAAACGGGTTTTATTAATACCGAATGCTTTGATAAATTACTCAGGCTACGCCCCTGCGTGCAATATGATCGTATATGAGGAAGTGTCATTATGCGCATGCCTACCTCTGGCATAACTGTCTGTAAGAAATCCAAACATGAAACAAAATCTATGTGAGTTTGCGCATTAATGATGGGATCTCTTACCATTGTAAGAATTGCATGAATGCAATGGTACTGAATGTACCCTTTGTAGCGTTCAACATACATTAATTAAATAATGTAATTCTGGTGGAGAGATCCTATTATTAACGTACATGTTCTCAATACTCAACTCATAAACGGTCGAATTCCCAAACTGCGCAAGATGGTGCCCAAATTACCCCAGGTGAATATTAGTATTGATTAGAGTATTGGTTGTGATCTAAGTATTTATGTAGAAGAAGAAAAATTCATCCTGGATCTACCTTTGTATTTGTTTAGCTGGTCGGTTGTGTCTGTAAATGAAAATTGAACATCGTCGTGTTGGTGTATAACTCTGCACAAAGAGGGTTTCTCTAAACCAAAGATCGTGTACAACTATTTTCTTAGAATGAATAAGGCCAAGATCCTATGTTGAATTTTTAAGATCTTAAGATTCAGAACTGAAGTACGATGATATAATACGATGAAATACCATTATTGAAATTCATCGTATCAATTTTACTTCGAATCTTAAGATCTTAAAAATTCATTAAGGATCATGGCTTATTCATCCTAACAAAAAGTTGCATGCGATTATTGGTTTAGATAACTCTTTATACCAAGTGCGTCATTATACATCAACCCGACAATGTTCGATTTTCATTTACATACACACCCGACCACCTACACAAATACAGAAGTAAACTCAGAATGAATTTTTCTCCTTTAACTTTACTACTTAGGTCTAGATCACAACCACCACTTTATCCCGGTGATGAGTCCCGGCAGGCACGTAATGGCGAAACCAACGGCTTGCCTCCTTCATTTTTCTTAATCAGTTCCTTACCCACACAACATGGATGTGATTAAAAGTTATAGCAAGCTCATCTTTGTGTGTTCACAATCACTGTTTATGATAGTGCTAGGACTTAACAAAGGTCTGGTTTTTGTTATCAACTTTCTGAAACTTGTTATCTTGTGCCAGGGTTTGGCGTCACTGCGCATCTTGTGCACACCCGTGCGCACCGCTGCCATATGCTTCGTCAGTCATCTCGATGTGTGGATGGATACAGTTTAACTATCGTGCATCAGTTTCTGATTTTGTGGTTCAATGTTCTTCCTAGGCCATCTACGTCTCTGTTCATTCTCTCTTTCCTTAATTTTCTCGTTCTTGCGGCCGGTATTTTCAAGGTGTAGATAGATAGATTTTTTACACATTGGCTCCTAATTGTTTATCGCCTTTCCACCTACGCCTTCAACGTTCTCTGTATTTTATTTTGTTTTGTAATCTTTCTCCTCACAGTCACGATATCATGGCGTAGATAAAAATTGTTAACAATGACTGTTATAGTTTTTTTTATTGTTTGTCTTTAATAGCGAGTAGTATCGTTTCTGAGTACCGCTAATTTCGATACTCAGCAATTTCAGTATCAACACAAATATTCACAATCCGTAGTTTTGACAGGTTCAGTGCAAGCAACAACCACGACTGCGACAAACTGTGCAGCACAGATTGCTAATAGCATCAAATGTATAGGAAAAGTATCGAAAGTATCGAACAGTATCGAAATCTCGAAATGGTTGTACCCTACTGTGTGTCAGAATCGCAATAGAATAATATTTCAGTACGTCCAACTTTAAGGCTGGATAATGCAATATCTGATAATTCGGGTATCAACTCACTATTACTTCTTCATCGCATCCTAAAAGTACGTTTCTATTAATCTACTGTTCCATTTTTTTGTGTGTTTGTTTTGTTTCGTTTTGCTTCGGTTTGTTTTAGTTTTTAATTCCTGGTTTCGCCTGTCGCTGACTTCAGTCCTTTTTCCCAGACATGTCTTCTTTATCTAATCGAATATAGTACTTTCTTCACGAACGTACCTTACTAGGAAGCTCTGTCTATCAGCTTGTTTGGCTGTCCGTCTCCTGTTCTGACAGCCGGGGTCGGTTTTTAAGATCTCGCGTCATAGGATGCGATTCACGGAAGTAAATAGAGCACCGCATAACCTCAATCCCAATAACTACCCCCCGTTCAGGAAAGGGAATAATTTCGGTGGAAGTTTTATTAAATTCTTCTGCCTCCTCTTCCCTCAGGTAAACACATAGCCTCAATCCTTCCTTCTCCCCTCCCCCCTCCCCCCTTCCCCG
>JAWQUT010000065.1:1269448-1283181 GCA_033807755.1 Ellobium chinense | reverse complement strand
GGGGGGGGAAGGTGGCGAACAGGGAGAAGGAGAGGGGAGGACGGAGGAGATCGTTACGGCTCTGAGGATTGTGGAGAGATCCATTTTGACGTCATGCTGTGCAGCATCAATCAGATTACTTTGAAGAGTGGTGGAGTGGGGGGATGAGTGTGTGTGTTTATGTGTGCGTGTATGTTCATGTATGTGTGTGTATAATTGTGTATTGTGTTCGAGTGTGTGTGTTTATGTATGCGTGTTTGTTCATGTATGTGTGTGTATAATTGTGTATTGTGTCTGAGTGTGTGTGTTTATGTGTAACAGTATTATAATAGTGTTACAGTTCATGGTATCCTGTCGGAAGTGATTGGCATCCGTGTTTGTATCTGGTGTGATGTTTAGCCTGAAGCCTAACAATAAAGAAAACTTAAAGCCTCCAATGTGTGAAAATTCTATTTGAATATGACTGCCTCACTAAAGTTATTATGTTCTTAACAGATCCGAAAGTAAGAGTTGTAACAGCCAACAAACTTTAAAGGAGGAGACTAAAATCACTTCGGCCAATCATATTTCTCGATATTTATCAGCTCTAGTCTGATTCCCGGAAATAAAAGCTGTCTCAGCCAATAAACTTTAAAGTTTCAGATCAGTTCGGCCAATCATATTTCTCGATATTTATCATCTTGAGTCTGATTCCCGGAAGTAAAAGCTGTCTCAGCCAATAAACGTCAACGTTTCAGATCATTTCGGCCAATCATATTATATCAGCTTGGTTTTGATTTCCTCACGGAACTGGTGGTCTTATTTATCTCCTGGTTTCTTCAATCACTGCTACAGAGAGTCAGTGATTGAGAGAGGGAAAGAGAGAGAGAGAGAGAGAGAGAGAGAGAGAGAGAGAGAGAGAGAGAGGGAGGGAGAGNGAGAGAGAGAGAGAGAGAGAGAGAGAGAGAGAGAGACGGTAGCGGAAGTGGTACTTTCTGTTGCACGATACAAGTACGCTTACACTCTCTGAAAACAAAAAACAAAAAAGCAGCGAGACGCCTAAATTGTTAGCCCAGACATCCAGACATTCTGAGTGGAGCCTCCAATAAATGTTATTGAAAAGGCGTTGTCGTTCAAATCTCAGTGAGCAAAAAAATTTTTTTATCAACAGTTTTCACAAGATCCTCATGTTCACCAATAGTGTTTTATGTCTTCTTTCTTTCAACCAGTTGTCATCTTGATTTACATCAAGTGGTCCTCGATTAAGTAGCAGGCCGACAGACAGACAGACAGAGACACAGATATATAGGCAGGCAGGCAGACAGACAGACAGACTGACCATTGGTGTTTTTTTTTCGTCTTTCTTTCAACCAACTTTCAGCTTGTTTTACAGCAAGTGGTGCTCGATTAAGTGAGGAAGTCGACAGACAGACAGACAGACAGACAGACAGACAGACAGACAGACAGACAGACAGGAAGCCAGCAGGCGGACAGACCTCTATCAGGATCCCATCTCTCATTCATTGTGAACGAACCCTGTCACAAGTTCAAGAGATCTTCGTTAAGCGTTAGCTAACAGTTTAATTGAATTCATCAAAAAAAGAACAGCTAGAAGAAAACACAATAAGTGCGTTACCTGAGAAAAGAAAAAAAAATTCGTAAAGACAGACAGGAAGGAAAAAAATTATGGTCTATACAATATTCCACATATAAATAGCAGGAAGACAGGAACAAGGGCATTACATCACACAAACTTCTTATGACCATTATCTGGCTACACGGTTTCCGCAATTGCCAAGACAAAAAGGGCTGGTAGTTAACGGCCCCAAGGAAGAAATAAAGACGGAGAGGGAGAGAACCAGGGCGCTGCTCAGATTCTTATTCGCTGCCTTCCCCTTCCNCTCCCCCGCCTCCTTCACCCAACCCCCGTCCAGACATTTTGAGTGAGTGTTCCAGTAAAGTATATTGAAAAGTGAGGCCATTGACATTGCTTGAGAGTAATAAGGAAGTTTTCCTTCCCTCCCGCGCCCCCCAAATGTGACCATATTTCAATAGAGGTGACCATCTCATGTCAGCCACGAGCTAGCGTTATTACCCGATTGGACGAGGTGGGAGCTGTGCTCTCAATACACTACGGATGCGCGGGTTGACAGCAGCCGTCAGGCGCTAGAGATGAACAAACAGCAATGAAGCATTGAGTCTTCTTCCGGGGGCTAGGAGTGGAACCGGTCTAGAACAGTGGCTGGCTAATGATAATGGGGAGTGTTTTATAATAATATATCAGTATTGTTAAACGAACGCATTACGTGGTTGATAATACAGTATTCACTATAGACTGTTAGTAATTGATCAACTTCAACAAAACTCATGTAAATAGAGTGATTATGTCATGAAACTTCACTTCCGGAAGTAGCAGCTGAACCAGCTAATAAAAGTCAATGTAATCGATCATATCAGCCAATCATATTCCTCTCACAATGGACAATTAAGAAAGCGGAAGTAATGACTGGCGAAATTTTGGCTTGCGATACTCATATGACAGAGCATGCATAATGACTGAGCGTGGTCCAGATATAAACATTCAATTCAGACATCTAATCTTCATGTGCATACATGCACACACAAAAACTATTGTGACATGAAATAGATAAAAACTAACATATTTCACTTAACCCTTTGAGACTGGCGTCCTGAGCTAATCAGCTACCCTTGTTTGTTCTTCTTAGCAAGCCAGTTAGATCCTTACGTTCTGAAAATTCTCTTATTCTTTTAAAGCCTAGGACAAACTTGAAGAAATTCGGGGAAAGAGCATTTCGTTTCATAGGACCATCTCTGTATAATAACCTGCCCCGTAATATTGAAAATTCCGACTCTTTGGCTGCATTCAAGGGGTTACTTAAATGACATCTATTCAGAAAACATTTTGGTTCTTAGTTAAACATAGTTGACTCCGTCACAACTACATTTTGAATAGATCTATATTATTGTATATGAATTTGTGTGCGTAGGTATGCGTGTGTGTGTGTGTGTGTGTGTGTGTGTGTGTGTGTGTGTGTGTGTGTGTGGTGTGTGTGTGTGTGTGTGTGTGTGTGTGTGTGTGTGTGTGTGTGTTCAGGTACGAGTGTTGTCTCATACTTATTGTACTGAAGTGAGCTTGCGTGCATATCTAAGAGAATGTTAAAATGNTTTTAAAAAGTGTTTTCACTTTGAGACCCATTTCCCCCTATTTTGAGGTCACTGATTCCAGATCTGGCCTTAGTTTTTCTGTATCAGGTCAAACTGTTCCTGTACGAGTTACCACCCTTGATAAGGCTTAATTTACAACTGTTTCGACTCCCTAGGAAACAAAAAGCCATTAAAATTGTCTAAGGCCTGAGTAAAATACTTAATACATTTAGACTTTATTGTCTTGACAAAGATTACTTGCTGCAAGAGCGTTAAGGCACAAATTTTCGCTTTACAGAACGCCTGGAATGCTATGTCCCAGGGCAGTCTCTCAACACACTCCAGCAGTAGTCAGCCATCATATGTGTGTCCCACCTCCCTTGATATCTCTCCTCCATCACCTTAATGTCCTGATGGAAACGTTCTCCTTGCTCATCACTCACAGCTCCCAAATTAAATGGAAATTTGTCGATGTGACTGAAGAGAAAATGGACCTTGATGCTTATATTGCAGCCTAACTTTTGGTAATGTTTGAGCATGTTGTCAACAATCTGCTTATAGTTCTCAGCTTTCCTGTTCCCAAGGAAGTTTCTCACAACATCCACAAATGATTCCCATGCCTGTTTCTCTGTATTGTTCATAGATTGTACAAAATTTGGATCTTGAATGAACTTCCTGATTTGTGGTCCATCGAAAATACCGACTTTCAACTTTTCACTACTTAGACCAGGAAAGGCTACAGCCAAGTATTTGAAGCAGTCACCATCTGTGTCAAGGGCTTAGACAAATTGTTTCACGAGGCCAAGCTTGATGTGGAGAGGGGGGAAGACAATTCTTTCTCTTTCAACAAGAGCTTCATGAATGATGTTTTTCTCACCCACCGTTAGGCTTTCTCTTTCAGGCCAAACTTTTTGTTCTATAGGACAGCGATATCGATACATCTCTATGGGTTCATTATTACGTTTTCATATCACACTGTGTGTACCGAAAAGTAATAGGATGAGGATTAGTTTTCTTGCTTATTATGCAAAATTCTAGATTAAAATGATTTTGAAAAAAAAAAAAAAAAAAACATGGACAGATATCAATCAATGACTCACTACAAGGCAAATATTATGAAAATTGCGTTTCATTCAATCAGATATTTTGGCAATAAGCGCGTCACTTAGGGTAAACAAACAACCAATGATCAACACTTAACTCCGACCTGTCTTCAAAGAAATTCACTTGTTTGCAAACTGCTGTGCACACAGAACAAAACTACTTATATGTTAACATCGAGAATTATAGACCTCTACAAACTCTAAAGCTTCATAGTTTTGCATGTATTTCATTTTTTTATTTTTTATTTTAGTATGTTTTGTTAAAATAAAAGTTTAATTTAAAACAAAATTACATTTAATTATTCTAAAACAAAAAAACAGAATAAACAACAGTATTTACACCACATTTGCCTAAAACACAGATCATTTGTTTTTTAATAAAAAAAAAATGCAATGACTTCCCTTGACAAGTTTTGTGATTCTGATGGTTATGTCCCCTGATTTCACCTATTTGTTACCATAATATATTTTTCGATAGTGTGTCAAAATTTGACCTGATATCGCAAAACTGATGGCATTTTCGGACTCAGTGACCCCCAGTTACCCTACAACAGGTGTCATACTTAAAACACTTTTTACTGTGTTCCCCAGTGTTATTATTATTATTTATTATTAGCCCTCTCCCACTCCTATATTCATTAATTTGTGATTTATGTGCAATCAAACTCTGGAATGCGGCAGAGCGTCATTGAGAAAATTCCCAGTTTACCGAGAATCCGACCCTATAGAGTTAAAAGCTCAGTGTCAACCTATAACACTGCTATGCTCATAGAAAAGAGAAAAAATTAAATAAGTTCTCTCTCAATATCTCCAAAGTCCTAACGGTGAGGCAGCAAACAGCGACTTAAGCAGGGTTGTGTTCAGTAAAGATGCTGAGATTCTATACCATCTACACAGGTGAAATGGTTGAGAGTAAGTCTTGAGATCAATGGTGCATAGACTGTTACAGATGGTCGAATGATTTTTCACAGTCTTACTGAAATGAGTCAAATTGTGTCTGAGTCGTTGCTGATGAGGCTTGGACTCCAAAAGCGTAATTAACTAGCCTCTTGTAATGATTTCTCTTCCGTTATAAAAAGTCCTAGAATATTAGATCAGCAAATACTGAGGTATAAAATACTTTTCAAAATACAGGTCTTTCATTCCCTTTTCAAGCTTCAAGCAGACACTTTGAAAAGCGTAAACATGCCATCCGGTATCCTAAAGACAAGTGTTCACCACAGATGACCACACCAACACAGCGGTCTACGCGATTCAAAAGACAGATTTTATACCATCCTTTCACTGAGTATGATAACGTCCTATGTTTTATCCAAAATAAAAATTTCGGAATCTAAAGGGCAAAAAACACAAAGACGCAGTCCATCCTATAATAGGGAACCCATGCCTTAAGCGCTGGTAGCACCGTCGTGATGGCTGGAGCTGGAACTAGCTTCCAACCACATTAATTTCCCATAGGCAGAGGAGCAAGCTAGATCCAGGTGATCGCATCGCACCAGACGGAACGATCCCAATACTCAGCAATCTCACCGCATCTCCAAGAAAGTAACAACGAGTATAATATATGCTAACAAAGAATGTATAGAAATTGGTTAATACGGTTAGATTTATAACCTATAAGAGAAAGTAAATTATTCCAGCATATCACTTGTCCAGTAGCCCATGCAAAGAGCAACAAGTATAGGGGAATCATGAGTAACACATGGAAAAGAGAAATAACGATAGTATCATCAAGAATCGTTTAAAAAAAAAGTAAATAAAATGCAGTCGTACGATCCTGTAATTACTCGGAAATAACCATTAAGCTTCTAATCAACACTGTGGAGCCTTATGTGGAGTGGTATTAAGAAAATCTGACTCGCAAAACGAAACCTCAAAACATCTAATGGTTACAGAAGCCTAATCCAATTTCCCTCTTTGAGCCAATAAACTGTTTTCTCTACTGTCACTTGCAAGAAAGTCCACAACCTCTAGGTCTTCTTTAATTATTTGCAGAATTCAATGAGCTTAGTAAACATGATGTTCAAAATATAGATCTTGCAGTTCGTTTTCGAGTTGCGAACCGATACATCGAAAGGTGTAAACAAGCTAACCAGTTTCCTTAACGACAAGTGCTCCGCAGAGAAGGCCACACCGAAACCGAAGCGAATGACCCAAACTTCAGGTTTAATTTACAAAATCAGGAGAGAATGTTAAATAATTCGCAGGTAGGTTCACAATTCTAGATTTTTTACTGTCTTCCTAACGCATGTAACAACATGTTATTTTCAGCCAATTAGAAGTCTGTAACCTAATGCAAGGTGTTGCCGTACATAGGAGTGATGGGTGAACTACTAGTAAGTCAATGCCATTATCAATGTGCCTAAAAAGACACACACACACACACACACACACACACACACACACACACACACACACACACNACACACACACACACACACACACACACACACACACACACACACACATACACACACACACACACACACACACATACGCACTCACAAAACATCACCATGTCCAAAACAAGGTGTTTGTAGAACAATGGGATGATGGGTGGATTGTGTTGTGACCCAGACCGGGTCCACGGGCCATCGTGGGGTTCAAAGAGTGCAGTTGCATATTATCCTGTGAGCAATCCGTCTTCGTTTTCTTGCAACAACAAATAGTGCCCTCGGGCTCTAGCTTGCATGAGACTGATCATTTTGCTGCTCGCAGGCATCCATGTGGCCATACCTTGTTGGTGCTCGATTCCCGATGGCCCAGGACACGTCTACAGGCTTTAGCTTTTGCCTCGAACATGGTAGTGCGTTCGGTTTAGAAATCGGAAGGGAATAAGGGAATGAGCGCAGACGTAACGACGAGATTAGGGTGGGTCCACTGCTTCCAAGTTTCTTTTTTTTTTTTCTTTGCCCAATAGCCCCCTTGGAGGAGGGAGGAGTTCGGGTGACGTCACAGACACTATTGCAAGTATAGCTATGTTTCGAAGACCGGCACGGGGCTTTCGGCCGTATGTTAATGTTCAGAATATCTACTATTGCCTTGCCAGTGCGTGATAGGGAAGACCTCTGCGCTCCCACATATACACGCCCCGGATACTCTCTGACCCACTGTTGGCCATAATGTGAACTATAAAACCCTCACTCTTCCGCATCACAACCACAAATCATGACGCCAATATACAGAAGTAATAGTGATGTGGTACAACATAGAAACAGAGAGTGGAGAGTAAGCGGAACAAACAAATGCTCAAGGTTTGTGTGCACGATTCTAATATCAGAATTCTGCACGAGTAGACATCAGAATGCCTCGGCAGAAAATTCTTTTTCTGTTTTCTGTTCTGATTTCTTCCCGGAACTGACCCAGTGTTTACACTCATCTGAATTATCCCTGCCCGACACTCCCCGCCAAAATGGCATCTGTTGTTTACGGTAGTAGTGATGAAGAAGATCTAGATCTAGTTGTTACATTGCTAGCCCCACAGAGGTACGGAGGTGCTTTGGGTGTCCCACAAGACTGTTTCTGCTTCAGATATCTCTGAAAATTGGTCACTGACCGTTAACTTGAGCGCCATGTTGAGTCCAAAATCAGAACGGAAATTAGAAAAGTTTCTATTTCGCATTCCGGGGATAGATCCGAAACAAAAATCAGAAAGTGAACAGTTCAATTCTGATTTGGTAACCGTGTAAACAAAACGGATTTTCCGCAGAGGCCCACTCTGAATCGCGGACACAGACCTCCACACGAAGTAAGATACAGAGAAAAATGCTCAAGAAGACAAATGCAGAGAGAAAATGGAAGAAGGAAAGAATGCGATGCGGCGGGAATCGAATCTGCGACCTTTGCTTCGGCACCTATGGCCTCACAGTTTGTTCGGAATCAGGCAGACGTCTCTTTACAACTACTTAGCTACCTCAAAAAAAGTAGAAGTAATGGGATATTTATTAGCAGGTGAACCTTTATGAACTGTGTATAGCTGGAGGAGTGGACAAATTTTGCTCACGTTTTGAGAAATTCATGCATCAGCATCCTGGAAACATTCAACATAGACAAATAAGGAATTAGAAGATTAAACAATCATAGAAGTCTCCGCTTAATAAGAATCCGTCTAACAGCAACATCCACTTAATCGCAGGAGTATTTTAGACCATTACAGTCCTGGATGTCATTTATAAAGCACATCTCATTTAATTGCAACATTTTTTTGCATTGTTCCTGAGATGCGATCAAATGGTGTCGACAGTATATTTTACGAAAGAAACAGAAAAACGAAAGCAAATGATAATGTGGTAAAGTTTTTCTTGCATGCAGACCTAGTGACCGTACGCATGATCTTTCCATCAGTTAACGCACTGCGATACCCACTGGAAACTCCCTACTCAGCCATGGTATTCCTGTAGTTAACGCAGTATCCCAACTCAAGTATCAATACGGCCACAGAGAACGTACAGGATCTCAACAGAAAACTGACAAAAGCAATGTGGGGAAACCGAAAGGGCTGGACATGAGATATGTGTGGACGCTTCTTTATCTCAGTAGCTGTTGGAAGAAGTGTCAGGAAGACGCATGATCAATGAAGCTCCTAAAGATATATAGACCTAGGGGTTGGGATGATATTGCCAGCTTCTCTCAATACAGTCTGTCAATGACAAATTAGCCGCGACGGCCCCAAACAGGATAACAGAATTAATACTGGGCAAAGAAAAGAAAAGAAAGCACGCACGCCCGCATGCGCTCACGTCACGCAATTCTACATACGCACGCGCGTGCATACACACACACACACACACACACACACACACACACACACACACACACACACACACTGGCCCACACACACAAATATGCACATAAATATGTCACATGTTTTATAACCGATCATGGCTCTGTTTCTTGTATCTCCTCATAATCCATGTGTAGAAATAGATGCGTAGATTTAATAAGGTAGCGATTTCAGTCTTTTCCTTCTTATTTTTCTTTCTTTCTTTCTTTCTTTCTTTCTTTCTTTCTTTCTTTCTTTCTTTCTTTCTTTCAGGCTGTCTATCTGCCTAACTATCTTCTAATGTTCACTCTTTCGTTTTCGTTCCTCTATGTGACTACCTGCTTACCTGCCAACAACATTTTTCTATTTCTATTCTTTTTTTTTTATCCCATTTTTGGTTTCATTCTGTCTATCTGCATGCCCTTTCCTTCCCTTCTTCATTCTTTCTTTTGCGTGTCCTGTTATAAATACTGCATGTTCTAATGCATATAAAAAAATACCATATGAAAGGTATACTATGATAAAAAGTTCATTCTTTGAGTGACTCTGCCATGACCATCGGATGACCTTTCGTCATTACTACCACCACTACCACCACCACCACCGTCACCACCACCACTACTTCCTCTACCACTATCACCTTCACTACCACCACCACAACCACCACCATAACCACCAGCAAGATCGGCGTGATTATCACCACCACTGCAGCCGCCCCCGTCCTGGTCACGGAAAACAATTGCATAACTGTCTATCTTTTCGCAAACCTTCTTACCTACGTAGTCACGATCCTGACGGAAAATCAGTTATTTTCCAGTTTTTGCCATACACATTAATTTGGATAGCAACATGACATACTTAATGGTGAACAATTTACAGTTAAGTTCTACCTACTCCTCTTCAATAATTTAGTACTACTACTACCTGCTTCGTTTGAAACAAGACTGGGGAAAAAAACCCACAGGCAACTGGAATGGTAAGAATTTATCTCTAATTTTATCCTGACATATTATATCGATTTTTATTTATCGTTATCAACGTGATCACTCATCGTTTCTTCGATTGGAACTCATTTTTCAAATGGGTTTTGTCTGCCATATTCGGAAATGAGGCTTAGGTCTAGTAATGACAGACAACAAATTTAAACATTGCCAGATGCTGAGGCACAAATTGTCTACGGGCGCAAATTGTGGCAGGCAACAATCAGTGCCACTGTCACCGGAGTCATTTTATGCCGGAAGAGTCACAACATGCAATCGAATGAATCGGCGATAATTTGTGCCACAGCACCCGATTTTTGACCCGTGAACTTTGACCAAGGGGTGCAATACAATTTTTTTCCCTAGCAAATTCAAAACAGCAACAAGCAGTTACACGAGACTTTACAAAGAAGATTCATTTTTAAAAGAAAATAGAGCCTCTCTAAATATAAAAGCTAAAGCCGCCACGCAACTCGGCAGTAACGAAAACAGTGACATTGAAGATCTCATGTATGTAGATGACTTTATAATAAAATGCGTAAACGTTGCAGAACTACCCATCCCCTTAGCTTTATGATTATTAGTGTGATGATGCTGTTTAGCACATGGTCACAAATGGACAGACCGAGCCCAAATTACTGTGGATATGTCAGTGGAAGGAAATTGGTTACTTGAGAAACCAACTAGAACAAATTTACAACAACGTAAACAACTATGACGTTCTCACTCATTAGTCAAACAATCATCATCCTCATCTAAGTATCCAACAACAATAATAACATAGCAACAAAGTCTACAACAATAACAACGACAACAATACCAAAAACAACGATGAAGACGACAACGACAACAACAACAACAATAACGAAAACAAGAATGACAGCAGCAGCAAAAACAACAGCAACAGCAGAGGCAACAGCATTATCAGTCACAACAACAACAACAATATCAGCAACAGTAACAACAACAACAGCAATGATCACAGCAGCAGCAGGGGCAACATGATCATCAATCACAACAGACCAGCAGCAACAACAACAAAAAAACAACAACAACAACAGCAGCGATAACAACACCAGCAATAACCACAGCAGCAACAACAATATCACCAGCAACAACAATAACAACAACAACATCACTAATCACAGCAGCAGCAGCAGCAGCAGCAGCAGCAGCAACAACAACAACTAACAACAATTCCAGCTACAAAAACAATGGCCACCACACATCGAGAAAGCTCGAAAGTGCAGTTCAGTAATTTTCCAAAGATTATTCCGTTACGTCCTCAGAGGGAAGAAAGGCCAAGCATCATTTTTGGGCCGGGGAGCCCGAGCCGTGACTGGCAGCGCAGCACGCCGATCGGACTGCTCACCAGCGCACACGTCGGGGACCGAAGCGAACGTGCGACAGTGAGTGCGGATATCATCTTCGTTGAAACGCGCGTGCGTTGACTTCGGTTATTCCGAACGAGGATCTCTTCTAGATTTCATTCACAAACATCTGGTGTTTTTTTTTTTTAACTCTTTATTCATTGTTCAATTTTTGCTGCTTGTTATCTGCAGCGGTGATGGAAAACTAGATCTATGGAGCTCCATTGTATATAAAAATAACTATCTTTCTTAATGAAGTAAGTTGGCGTTTTTGACGAGGTTTTTTTTTTGCATTTTTTTGGTGAATCTGTTAACTTTATAATTATGCATAAACAAATTAAAAAGGTGAAGTAGTGGAAAAATATAGACAGAATGAATTTTAATTTAGGCAGAAATTATGTTTTCGATGAGGATTACCAAATGTTGGGGAAATTTAAGTTGATCACATGGTAGTCAATGTTTTGTTCTTGAAACTGGCGAGGAAAAAGAAAGGAAACAAAGTAACAACAGAGAGAGGACCAAGATACTGACTTAAACAGAACACCAGTGCAGGTAAGGTATAATGGGCAATTAAGTAGTATTCTTATCTTAGACTAATGATCATTATGCAGCTTTGCTTGAACTCTCCCGCAGCCATTCATCTGAGCAAAGTGTTATTCAGTGAGACCTGGTAGTTGCAAGCTTGCGAACTAAAGATGTGATTTCATACTATTATAAGAATTTATAATCTGCATGTTGAACACTAGAGATTACTGAGGGTGCATTCAGTTCCAATACACTAAAGTAGTTCTTGCGATGGTAAGAGATTCCATCGTTATTGCGCAAGCTCTCAATTGAGTGCCCTAGTATGATTTTTACCTCGATATCAAGTATTGATTCACATGTATCTTTTGTTGTTTTCTTATGATTTGGACCTTGATAACAAGTATATTTTAATACTGTAATAAGTATACTTTTTCCATACACGTAGGCATAGGTCTACACACTTGAGAGCTTGCGAATTAATGATGGGATCTCTTATCATCGCAAGAATTACATTGGTGCTTCAATGCACTCTTGGTAGCAATCAACATACAGGTTTAATGTAATTCTGTCGGTGGTGGTAAGACATCCCAACGTTAATGCGCAAGCTCTCAAATGTAATTCTAACGATCGTAAGATATTCCAACATTAAAGCTAAAATTCTCAATTATTAAGATTTGCCTGTAAATCATATGTGTTGACGTATATTCGAGTAACATCGTATTCCACAAACATATTATGAAGTTCACTGTGAACCACGAAGTTCCATGCCGTAATATTTTTACTGACGGGAAGAGACCTAGACCAGTCCAGATCTACGGTCTCACTAATTTGTCACTTCCTGTTGTTTGAGTTTTTCACAAGAATTCGATTACTGTCATCAGAGCCAGTCCTAATTTCTGAACAAAATGACACCCAAAAATTTGCCTCTGGCATAATTTATGGAGATGAATAGGAAACTCTCTCACTCTGAGAGCGGGGCAACAGAAGATCTTCACAGGAAGATACTCCCGCCTAAAAAAGATTTCGGTCCTTGGATTTCCTGACGCTCTAAAGGGGGCTGAGCCTTACACTTGGGTCACTACTCATGTTGAATACGACTTCACACTTTAACATAGATGAAAAGTTGCTGTAAATGATTATTGATTAATAAAGAAACACTCTATAGAGGAAAATGCAGAGTGCATCAGAAGACAAAGTCAGGCTAAATTCGATGTCCTTATTCTTAATAGTACCTCTTTAAGATAATTAGTGAAGGGGGTGAAGGGAGTGAGGGGGTGGGTATTAANGGGGGCGGGGCGGAGGGAAACTGTACATAAGAATTACAACGATTCATGATAGTGTTATTGGTTTGTCTCTGTATTTCTCACATTTTTTTTTAAAGATTTTGTTACTGTGGATATTTTTTTTTAAAGTCGTATCAATGCATGGCCTACTAAACTCGAATTCTAGGAGACTGGTCCATCATTTAGAGTTAGTAAAGAATTCGAGTTCGTGAGCAAATCGTTTATATGATAGGGTTATATCATATAATGTGTTATATTGTACCATTTATAATACCATATAACCTCCAACAGTATATGTTTAAATATTCGCATTTTCCTTGTAATTAACTCATCCCAAGTCCCTAATTTCCAAGCCTGGGCTTTCCTGACAGCCATCGGGCCAATTTATACCACAGTATTTATCCATTGAATTTTACACAAATATAAACATTCCGTTACCCAACAAATATTACAGTTTTGCGAAGTCGACAGTACTTTAGTTTTAAACTGTCATGCTCTCTACTTCTTTATCAGTGACCATTGCAAAAGAGCACCAGCAAATTGTAAAAACACTCCATTGACTCCATTGAAAATAAGACACCCCCCCC
>JAWQUT010000065.1:1252213-1269431 GCA_033807755.1 Ellobium chinense | reverse complement strand
CACACACACACACTTTTCCTCTCCAACCAGATAAAAAATATCCCACTTACCTATGCGCACCGCGCCTTGAATGCCGTGTGACCGTATTAGAAAGTGAAAATCAAATTACATCCTTGACAGAAGACTTGTCTAGTTTAGAAGAAAACACCTGTTTTACTCAGATTTTGCTCTTTTGAGATGAGGCAAACATAGAACAGAACCACAAAGTACGCTAACAATTTGTTTAAATTACGTTTAGAAAGGATCTTAGCCAATGACAAATAATGTCAAGGACATTCGTAAGATTTTCCAGCAGAACACAGACTGTGCTAGTAGAAAGGGCACGGTAAAAATATGGCTATCTGGCTGCAGACGGTGAACGATGTTATCGGAATGCTACTGATTAGCACCTGGAAAATGACGGCCGCACTATGTGCTCCACAGGGAGCTGAGAAAGTTATTGAGTGACGTGGCGTGATAAGTTTATGATAATTTGAAGTTGCGTGATCATTTTTTGTCTGGTTACGAGACTTCTAAAACTCACTGGTATTACCATTACAACTACTAGAGAATGGTGTGCATTTTTTTAAACACCTAGCTGAGAAAGTATTGCGTGACCTGGTCTGATGAGGTTATGATAATTTGAAGTCGCGTGATCATGCTTGGTCTGGATACGACACTTGCAAACCTCAGTACATCTACTAAAGAATGTTGTGCAGTATTTGTATTCCTACAGAATCCAGCTAGTCTAGTCTTTTTGAAATCTTTTTTGACATAACGAAAGATACTGTACAGACGCTGCTTTGCTCTTAATGCACTGTTATAATATTCGAAGAAATCCAGATTTTGAGATGCCATTGGTTTAGAATAAAGAAATGCTTTTTAGATTACCTCTAGACCTACCTCATTGTTAATACAATGTGGGTTTGCTCGGTTTTTATAAACAATTCTTTAATTAGATTAGCGGAATAGCCTTCTGCCACCCGGCAAGTCTATAAAAGCTTGACATTTCACATAAATATGTCATACAGCAGCTCTAGGAAAAGTAAGACATCCATGGTAAACAATTTTGGGAATTATTGCGCCAGATTTAGAAAGATATCCATAGTAAAGAATTTTTTGCCTTTTATTGGCTAATACTTCCAGCTTATTAGGAACAAAACGTCCGAAAAACCGTTAAAGACAAAATAAAATTCAATAATAACCTGTAAGTATAAGATGCTAATCCAGATTATGTGTCAAGGATTCCGCGAGAACAACGCAATAAAAAAACACGCGGTTTTCACCTGAAAAAAAACAACAACCAAATTTCTTCACTGCGTTCGTATACTTCCCGGTCCTGTTTTAAGTATCGCCATTTTCTTTATAAGTTTAACGAAACAAACCACTCCGAAATTTCAGATTGGCATGACATCACACTAAATTTACCCCAGCAGATCGGACCATTCTAAAGCTTTGTCAAGTCCGTGGGGAGCACAAGGTGCTGCAGCCATTTACATACCCTGATCACAAGAATTCTGACATTTTCCGCTGCCTATAGCCAGGTACTCATTTAACAGACAGATAGACTGAGGAAAAGGGGAATGAAATATTTTTCCAAAGCACTTACTTATTTAAACCAAGCCCTGAATGACTGCTGCCATTTAAAACACACTAGCTTTTATTGGACAGCACAGATATCATGGGGGCATCTATGCTTTTTGTCTCCCTCAAAAGTGCGTGACGCGTCAGTCTGTGTTATGCATGATATCATCGTCACGCCACTTGAGCACTGTGATGGGGAAAAACAATAACAACAACAGAGCTACGTTTTGTTTGGTCCCTGCGGCGATGAGGAAGAGACTGTCCTTGTAATCTATGAGTGGTCTCTAACATAGGGTACGTTTTACGTTGATGCGCATCAGTCACAGTGAGGAATGGTTTGTTATAAATGTCGTCTCTTGTCAAAACTGGAGATTTAAAAAAAGCTTGGCAACATAGCGGCAACTATCTACGGTTTCAAAATTATTAGTGGAACGTCTTATCAACAGCATTGTGTCGGAGGAATGATGTGGCAAGAATCAATGGTGGTTGGTATGCTAATGAATGAGGTAAAGATATAGGTATAGCAAACACCACTTGCAAGTCAGTGCATTGTTTTCTGTCTTTTCCGCATATGCCGTAACCGTCTTGGCTTGCCTAGAAACTGACTTATCTCTTATCAAGGAAGGGGTGTGGCTTGCCATTTTGTTAAATTGCAGGAACCAAACAAACGCAGCCCAGTATGGCTTTCAGATCACGCAGGTATTGCACACGAGACCAGATTTTACTACAGAATAAAGAAGACAGTTGACTGACGTTGGGTCTGATAAATAAGTTATCATAAGTCTCGTTGCAGAATTAGTGTCTTTGATGTATTAGATCAATGTTATTATAGCGCGCTTCGATGGCCTTCTGCCTCAACTGTTTCAGTGTTGCAGGATGTGGAACGACAGATGCCTTTTAGTGTATATTCCTGTCCAGGATTTGTCAAATAAATCGGGAAAATAACGTTTCTGGTGACGCATTTATTATTTTAAAAATTACTATCAGTTGAACAATACAATTCACTTTACTGGGAGAGCCCAGCCAGCGATTAACAAAAAACCCTCAAATAGCCTTGGCACTGTACCTTATTGGATAATATATCTTTACAGAACTGGGAACAATGCATTATAGTTTCAGAGGCTCGCAAATACGATAAATGTGTAACTCATTTCATAAATCTGATATCAAACAAACACGAATTTCAGATCCTCTATATCTACATATTTACCCCTGTTTCTGTGCATTTTTGGCGTGGCAATGACCATTCACTGATTCGCAATATCAGCTTTAAATGCAATATTTCTGTTGCATGTTATAAAATCCTAATTATTTCCACTTTGGATCGCAGGCTAATATGGGAATTCCCCGCATAACTGGAAAATGGGTTTAAAACGTCTAAAGGGTAATACTGGCCTTTGAAAGTGTCGCCAGGATATTTATAACAAAGGCGACAATATGCAACACTCGTTGTTGCAAACCTTTATCTTCTTCCTCCTTTCCCTCCCTATAAAACAACAACAACAACAACAACAAAGTAATTCATTTAGGGACGAAAAATAAACAAATGCATAGCAATACATTATTTGAGGGCTGCTTGCGAATAAACGATAGGATCTCTTACAATCGTAAGAATTACATCAGTGCATTGGTGCTGATTGAATCATAAGTGACGCTCAAAATGCAGAGTTAACATAATTCTTATGATGATAAGAGATCTCATCATTTATGCGTAAGCTCTCAGATGATACGCTAATGAAGTAGATCTACGGAGCTTCTCTAGCCCCATGAAAAAAAAACAACAAAAAAACCACAAAAAAAATCCAAAGCCAAAAAATTCAGAATAAAAACTCAGCAAAAGCGATGGTTGAGACACACTTTAACCGGGAGAATCGAGAACTTCTTTCAAATAATTCAGGGTATTTAGCTCTTTATTCAGTTCATTAGCTCTCACTGTGATCTTGATTTACCAAGATCAAAGAAAACAAGAAAACCTAAAGGACTTACCTGGAATTTATTTCAGAGCTCAATGCTTACCGTCCTTCACAGTGTCCATGTCCAAAAACGTCATTGCCAGTGTGTATGTCCAAAATTTAAAAAAATTAATGTCCATGTTAATTCCAAAGATTAACATCAATGAAAGTTTCCATGTCTAATGGTGAACATCCAATTTAGTTTCCATGTCCAAATGTGAACTTCAATGCCAGTGTCCATGTCCAACGTTACAAAGTAAATATCCATGTTAGTGTGCTTATCCAATTGTAAAATCCACGATAGTTTCCATGTTCAAAGTTTAACGCCTATGAAAGTGTGCATATCCAAAGGTTAACATTAATGCTTATGTCCATGATCACAGGTCAATGATCTTGTCCATGTCCGGAGGTAAAGATCCAAGATCGTTTTAAGGTTTATGATAGTGTCCATGACCAAAACTTGACGTGACCTATAGTGCCCATGTTCAAAGGTGAATAATATATATTTTAGTGTCAGTCTCCAAAGTTTAACGTCATGTGCCGTGATAGTGTCCATGTCCACAGGTTAACATCAGTGCTATTGTCCGTGTCCAAAAATAAACATCTATGATAGGTTCCATGTCTTTCCATGTCTCCTTATTCAAAGTCTGAGGTCTATGATAGTGTCCACGTGTCCATTCTATTGGTTAATGTCCATGCTAGTGTCCACTTCCAACGTTGAAATGTTAATCTCAGTACTATTGTGCACGCCAAAGATATATGTCCATGAAAGCCTCATGTTCAAAAGTCTATGCTGAAGTCTTTTTCAAACGTTAGAGTTCATGCCAATGCCCATGTTCAAAATTAATAATTTAACGTCCATGGTAGTGTCCAAAGGTAAACGTCTATGAAAGTGATAGTTCGTCAAGTTTGTTTGATTAGAAGCCTACACTAAAGCAATTTGAGCTGAGAGGAAATGAAACGAGCCCATCATTATGACGTTGATAAAAATCCGGCAGTCAATTAATTAAAGCCGACTCCGTCTAATCGCTCTCCCGTCATTTGCAACAATTTTTGCCGATCACAGAAAAAAGGAATCTTCGACAGCGTGGCCGTGCGGTTTGTGAGTTGTATTCAGCAACCGAAGACTTTGAAGTCTAAGGTTTATTTATGTGTTTGACTCGCGAGCTGGACGGTTTACGTTGTAATGTCTTTGGGAAAGACACTTCACTTCCATTTCCTCACTCGACTCAGGTGTAAATGAGTACTTGGCTTTAGAGCTGGGGGGACCAAGGTGCTGCACCGCTGGCGACCAGCAATGATTTTTGTTACGTATTTCATTTGTAATATTATGTATTTACATGTATGATGTGTATTGTTATATTGTTTGTATTATGAATGAGATGTATAACACTGTATGACATTGTAAAACAATTTCCCTACGGGGTAAAATAAAATACTATTTTTTTTCTTTTATTGCTTCTATTATGAAGGTTATAGCTGATAAATGAACGACAATTTAGTCCTTCATCCTCGAAAATTGCTTTGTTCAAAAGTGCCTTCAGTATTGAGGAGTGTCTTCGTTTTGACGTCTCGTGAGCGGGGTTGGTAATGGCTGTTTTAAACGCCTTACTTTCCGCCTCCTTTGTGACTTTTAAAACTCATATGTCAAATTTCATTCCTAGCAATTCCTTGTTTATATTTTGGTAAAACTTTTTTCTCAATAATAATGAACAAGGTTTGTGGTAGTCTACTTATGATGAAGAGGGTTATGGAACTAAAGTAAAGGCAGGTCATTGGGCTAGTGATCTTCTTGCTCTGGGGGTCACTCATTTGGCTTTCTTGCGGAGGAAAACGAAACAATAGTTTTCATCTTCTCTTTGCACATGCAAGATCGGCATTAGGCTAATAGAAAGCGAAACGAATCTCCAATAATGAATTCGTGGTTTCTTTTTCTGCACTAAATACCATTTTCTTCCAATGTCAGATTCCATGGTGACAACAGTTTTATTTTTCTTTTTTTTTTTGAAGATTTAATGAGGTCATGTCGTTACATTCAACGGAGAAAGAGCCCGAGTGAAACCCAGTTGTTATTTTTGGATTCTAACACCGACATCTTTGTTCTTTCATCATCTGTTTATGTGACTGGTTAAACAATCATCAGATCAAATAAAGAACATTATTTCTGCCCAGCTTTAGTCTGCCATCTTATTGCAAAAAGGAACAAATCCAACATATAAATCATAGTGCGTCTACAAGACACAAATACAACATATTTATACATCATAGTGCAGGTGTGCCTTTTTGTCTTAAAACTGAGGAGTCATCATGAAATCATCAGCAACGTACGCTTGCACTCATGCTTTTTTTACAAGTCCGATGAGTTCAGTCATTGAGACATGAGATTTCTTATTTTTTTTTTCTAAATCGAGTGCATTTTGATGCGTGCGCATAAATAGTGAGCGCGCCCTATTAGGAGGCCTGACGCCGAAGGACGAGACAGTGGGATCGAAAAAGATGAAAGGCAAAATGGAAAGAGAGAGAGGAAGGGAGCGAAGGAGTGAGGCATGATCGATCGAACGTTCATTATCTTATTTTTAAACCTATTGTAATGGCAGATTTTGCTTCCAACATGGTTTTCTTATGGTACTACAGGGCTGTGGAAAAAATCTTCCTGCAGGGAACCCGTAATGAGGGAAGATTTCTTTAGAAATATTTTCGCTATGAATGATAGCAGTGCTGAGCAGATATCGATACCGAATGCTTGATGACGAGTACTTTTTGGAGTATCGATATCGGCAAGTTGTTGTCGTAGGGTATAGGTACTTTTAATCTTTTTCCTTGCAGCCTAATATTTTGACATATTAAAGGTTTGAAGGTTTCATTACTAGTTATGATTTGGTAAAGAAGAGCATACACCTAGACAGAAATACACTTATTTTTCAGCTCTGCTTAATGAAATAGAAGTGTGTATCGCATAGCTACTATTAAGCTGTAACTTAACGCCAAATGGCGAAATCCGGAGCATTCTCATTAAATCTTATATTGTAACAATCTGCACATTTGGATTTTGCATCACTTTTTACCCGTAGTAGATGATGTGGTCGCAGTTATTATGATTACAATGAAGTAAAGTACATTTTAAAACGTTCAGTAAAGTACCTCGGTTTCGATACCCAAAGAAAGTATTAGGTACTGCATCGATACCTAAAATATAGATTCGGAATAGCACCACTTCATAGTAACGACAGGGTCTGATGCACTTCTCTCCAGCCTAGGGAACTGTGAGCTATGAATCCGCTCTGGTGCGCAAAACACATGTACATGTAATTTAGCCATGCCATTTCATGGTTTCGAGAATGTGTTTGAGTAAAAATTTCGGAAAAGGAAATTTGGTATTGCTTTCCACAGACGTCTAATTTTGCTGTTTGTACTTGCTGTTACATGTGTTGCCACAAATCACATGAATTATTGAGCTGGTTATCTCTTTCATTTACTCTGTGTCCCCGTTGATAGAAAGACACTGAAATATAAAAGTAACTGACACAGGACCTTCATTTAGGAGTAATTGTAGGGAAATTGTTTTACAAAGCCATACAATGTTATAATCTCATTCATTATGCCCATAAGCATCGAGCATGTACAATATATACATTTGAATACACAATGTTATGCATGAAATCCATTAAAAAAGTCATTGCTAGTCGTCGCGGTGCAGCGCCCCGATTTCTGCAGCTCTAAAACCAGATATTCATTTAGGCCTACACCCGTGTGAAGTGAGGAATAAGAATTAGGTGTCTTTCTCAAAGCCACTACAGTACAAATGTCCGACTTTGTGGTGTATGCATAATCCGTACATTAGTTAAATATGCATTGCACAAGCTACAGTGAGCGCTACTAATGTTTTAGGATGTTCTTGTGGTAAACGCAGTGCGTTAACCAACGTAAAGATTATCCATACGGCCACAATGAATGGAATCACAAACCTTAGTCTCGTCAATCATCAGATTGTGAATACTGCTTAGCCGCACGGCCTCGCTGCCTCCTGTGGTGGTGGGGTGGACGCAGTGTGCTTGATTTCCCCGTAATTCAACCCTTTCCCTAACCCCTTTTCTTTGTTAAACAATGACAAATGCTCACTAATTTACGGCGAAATCAAGGTCATCCGATGGACGTAGGTTTGCCGGTGGTAAAAGCAAAACAAAAACATTGAATGACAAAGTAAACGAGAGAAGAACAAAAAGGTAAACAAGAACAACCGGAGGAAAAGGTCATTGCGCTGCAAAATATGAGGAAATTCCCACATTGTGAAACCAGCTTAATGGGTGTATTCTGACGCCGTCAATATTGGTCATATCGATTTTGCGGTTAATTACGCTTGTTTCCAGCAGTGTCAGGTTACCGGAAGCTGATGAACAATATGGTCGTAATCTAGGTCGGAAGTTTTTAAGGGAATAGCCTACACCAGTGTGAGGCTACGCCACATTTTACATATCGATGCGATATTGAATACTTTTGTCAGATATCGAAACTGACACCGAATACTTTTTTCAGATGTCGAAACTAATACCGATTACTTTACTTCAAAAAAAAAAAAAAGGGACATGAATGCAGCCAAAGCTTTCAAGATGATGTGGATTACAATTGTTTCAATCCTCAAATGAATTGACAGTGTATGATCCCTCAGAAGACCTTGTCATTTAAAACCAAAAAATCTCAGACTTAAAAATACAGGTAAAGCTACATAATATATCAGAGAAGAGATTTTCATAATTATGAACTGTGAAAGGGTGACCTGACAAAGGCATACAGCCGTGTAGAAGCGTCTTTTTGAAATGAGATTTGTAAATGTTTCTGCAGTGGGAAAGAAATTATAATTTTAAAAAATGATAAGACGAAAAGCGGACGAAAGAAATGTTAGGCCACGAGGGGGAAGATGAAATCACTCAATACTTTACAGATATACACTTGCCGGTACCTGTAAGCCATTTTGTAGGTGCTCTTTACGTTCTGCGTCCTATTCCGTCCCCTTCTTCCACCCGGCAAAAATAATATATAACTCCCACAAATTGAAAAAAAACAACCGCATTACTTATAGTCTCATATCGTGTTCTTGAATAAAACATTGAACTTAAAATGTTATTTTAAAAATTATGGTTACCTCTGACATGTTGACTGTGTGAGTACTTCAAATACATTGGTATCGTGATCATGTCAGTCATGAGGTCCTCCTGTTTTCGATTACCGTACAGCTTTATTTCTGCCGCGTCACAGTAATTGAAAAAAAAACAATTGGAAGAAAGATCGTATTATTTACTTTATTCTCTGTTTGAACTATCTGTGTCCTATGTGGGCTTTATAGAGGAGCGCGTGGCTCGAAAAAGATATAGTAATTTAATGAGGAAGGTAAATTAGATTTTATTTTCCTTTTCGATTACTTTCTTCTACATTGTTTTCATACTCTATTTAATTTACATCTAGACCTTCGCCTTAGTCAACTTTAGACGTAGAAATATTTCCAGGACGGTTAGCACGGTATGAAAGCTGGTAACGATAAATATAGTGAGAGAAATTAGAAATTCCATCAAACAAAGACTTCGTGAAAGATATAAAGATAGGTGTTCTAAAACAGGATGGTTTCGAAATAACGGGAAAAAATTGCTATTCAGAGGCGTATCTGTACTTTTTTTACTGCATAAATCAAAATCTCTTGACCTTTGGAGAAATATCTTTTTTAAATGCATTTGGTCTGAGAGGAGGAATGAAAAAAAGAAAAAACTAATGAAAAAAGGGCGATCTCAAGTTTAGCAAAACGTACACCCACTACTCTCCAAATTTTAACGCTAATCATAAAAAGTTACTTGGATTACGTTAGTATCATTTTGACCTCGTCATGATTTTTCTGCGTATGGCTGCCACTTTGAAATTAATGAGACTCTCTTTCATTTGTTCCTCAGAAAGCTAAGATGGAAAGTGACACTATTATTATTGTGCCCACAGCAGACTGCTGCCGTTGACATTTGACCTATCGTTGCACAAGCGAAATTCAGTTGGTAAAATTATAAGTTTAAAAAACAAGATTCCGAGATCTGATCGCATCTAGACTCGATCCTAAACTAGTGTATATAAACGAGATTTACTGGATGAATTTATGTTAGAAAGGAACTGAACAAATAGTCAGGTTTGAATAAATGCGCGTTGTCGAGGGAAACATTTTCAGCGAGAATCAGTAGTCTATTATGGCGCAACCAGGCAAGGAAATGCTCGTGTCGGCACCGGTCGATAGAGCGAAAATGAAGCATACAAGAAACAACAACAACAACAATTACAGTTGACGAATTTATTCACCCATTTGATTCTTGACTGAAACACCATTTTTTTTTAAAAAATTATCTTTTTGAACAATTTGGTTAGCACTTAGGCTACAGGCAGGATACCCAAAAAAAAACCACCTCGTGGCGCACTGTTTATGGTTTTAGTCAATTTCCTCCATTATAAGGCATAGCGTCGTACTCAATACAAATGAAGTATGGAAGAAATCTAAATCACATGACCTAAAGTGTGTATATTTGTTTAAAAACTTTTTTGGCACTTCTGTAGATTATGTTATATCTATCTCGTGTGTATGCTCTATATACCTGAGCTAATAGAGTTACTATTATTGTTTTGTTGCTATTGCATACATTCTTTTTAGAGGCATAGAGAATAACGCCCTTGTACTATAAAAATGAGCGAAATCAATTTTTTTAAAGAATAAGGAATTCGTGTTGTCTTTGATAACATGGTCCATGTTGACACGTTGAAAAAAAATGCGTCAACAAGTCGCGGAAATACACACCGATTTTTTAGTGTGTGTGTGTGTGTGTGTGTGTGTGTGTGTGTGTGTGTGTGTGTGTGTTGTTTTGTTTTGTTTTGTTTTGCCATAAACGTGTCTCCACCGCGTTCTCTTAGATTGTGGCACTTCTAGTAAAGGAAAAAATTATGCATTTTTCAAAGACACATGGAACCTTGAATTTTATTTAACTATACTTGACAAGAAACAAACAGAAATATTAACTAAATTTAGGACATCGAATCATAAATTCCCAATCGAGATAGGTAGATATAATAAAAACACTATATGAACAGAGAATCTGCAGTTTTTGTCTAAACTCACTAGGAGATGAATTTCATTATTTACTAGAATGCCCGCATTTTACCTCAGAAAGAAAGAAATATATAGACGAGAAATATTTTATTAGACCTAATATGTTAAAGTATAAGAGACTGATGCAATCAGAAAATGTCCTGGAACTAAATAGATTATGTTTGTTTTTGGATATCGTCATGAAATGTTTTGTTTAGTCCTATTTTTGGATACTATTCTAGATCTAGATCTTAGCGCTATTTGTTGATTAAGTTATGAAGTTGTGTGCTCATTTTCAGTGTAACCGGGTTAGCTTTTGTGCCATTTATGTTTAGACTTGTCATTAATCATCGAGTGTGTGTCCTCTTGTTTAATGCTCTTTTGTACTGTAAATGTACCATAAGCTGTTCAATAAACTTGTTAAACTTGTTAAACTCTTAGAAGCATTAAATATTACTTCGGCCATTTTTGTAGCACAGTGACGAGACAAGGTCGAACGGTAAAGACGTTGGGCTCAAGATCTAGAAGTCGTGGGTTCGATTCCTTACCATGGTCATGTTGTAGGTGCCTTGGGAAAGCATTTCATTCACAATTTCCTTAGTAAACCCGTCTGTAAAATGGTTCCATGGCCATAGATAGTGGAAGATATTGGCGGAATGCTAGTGATCAGCGCATGTAAATGGCAGCGGCACTGTATACTCTCCAGGGAGCTGTGAACGTTCTAGAATGATCAGGCCTGTTGGGGTAATAATAGTGTAAAGTCCCGTGAGCGGGCATTAGCCTGAATATGAAACTTATAAACCGCATTATTATTATTATTATTACGATTATCATTATTATTATCCTTATTATTATTAATTCCTCTTATCCCCTTCGTCAAGGGTATACATAATTGTCTTTACTTTCGCAAGCAATAGCCCAGACTCCTCCATACCATACCATACCATGCCATATCATGTGGTTTAAGACATTCGTGATTTTTCAGGATGGCAAAATGTGATTTCAATTATTTCTTAAATTAATATAAGGTACAGCCTAGTCTTTGAATGGAGATAAGAAGCTCCTGACATAAGATTTGGTTAGATTGTTTCTCTGTTGTTTATCATGTCACCTGGGGCCAAAAAGCATGAAAAAAAACTTGTTTTTTGGATGTGTGGGTGTTTTGTTGCTTTTTTTTTTTTTCATATTCAGATCAGATCTCGCAAGCGATAGCCAATGAGTTTGAGAGGTCAAGCCGGACAGACAATGAGGGTGGTTATACTTGCGCCTTTTGTTTAACGCATACCTAAAACACTTTTTAGTAATGTTTCAGTCCTATCATTTCACTGATATGTGTGTCTGTTGCTGGGGATTATATTTAGGCTAAAAATTCATTTTCGACCCGGGAGCCACTAATTAGAGGTCTAATTAGAGTGGTGTCGATTTCCACCCGTCAACACTGAGTGCTTGGTTTAGGAATAGGGACAGCACTAAATTAAAGAATTCCGGGATATTGCCATCAGTGCAAAAAACACATGACCTGAGCTCCCATGTGACTTCTGGCTGAGTCATCAGCACCGAACTAAAATTCTAAAGGAGGTAATTTGGTGATACCAAACTGTGCATGTTACATGTATGATGTGTATTGTTATATGTGTTTGTATTGTGAATGAGATGTATGACATTGTATGACATTGCAAAACAATTTCCCTACGGGGTAAATAAAGTCGTATGTATGTTCATTATTATTCATGTTCATGTTGGCCTGATTTGTCTGATGCCGTCTTGTCCCCAACACACCACAAGATGAGTTTTAATTTGCAGTTTTATATCGTCGGTGAAAGTCTCTAACCTCGTAAGTCCACCAGAGCAAATTTTTCAGGAGAGACAAAAAAACTAATTGTTTTTAGGCTGCCGGGTATTAAACTCTCTTTTTTTTACATAGATCGTATTCTAGATACCTAAAGAATAGTAGGGCATGTTTTTTTTTAGACAAGGTTATGGACGCCTTGTAATGTTATTAATAGACCAAAAGTGATTTTTGAAAAATCGCGGACCNTTAACCCTCTAGTGCCCAGCGTATCAGATCTGATACATTTCGTGGAACAAAGAAAAAGCAAACCAAGATCATCACCCCACCATAATATTAATAGTGTGAAGTCGCATGAGCGGGCATTAGCTTGGATATGAGACTTATAAACAACATTATTATTATTATTATTATTATTATTATTATTATTGTTATTATTATCATTTTGATGCTTGTTCCATCATAGTGGATCCAGAAGTGATCCAAAAACTGGAGCTCGGACTTTTGTGCCATTGTAAATAGGGCTGGGCACTAGAGGGTTAAGATGACTATAACCAAGAAGAGATGTTCTCTGTTTCAACGCTTCATTTGATAGGGTTGCATTGCACCAGCGTATCGTATGTTTGCAATTTAAACACGTTCCCATAAACACGATACACTGTGACACATCCAATTCAGTGATGAAACAAAAACGCTTGTAAACACACAGAATGGCCCCAGGGTTGCTAAGTTAACTTATTGTAACTGAGCAAACTGAATGCATTGTATACGATGCTGTTACAGTTCGCATCCCTATCAAGGTCGCCCATTTCAATCAAAATTAAATCTAACAGCCGCTGATTGCTTGAAATTGCTTTTTTTTTTTCTTTCACTGGATGAGGATGTACGACTATTAAGCACGGCATTAGTAGGATAATTTTTTATAAAATCCTGGAGCAGGCAACGAGAGAGAACCAAAAATAGTTGCGAGAGCGTTCGAAAACATTATGAGGGAATTTGATTAGGTCGTATCAAGCCAAATCGCCTGTCGCCAATATCACTTCCGAGTTGTTTGAGAGGATGTGTCCAGGACACCTTTTTAGATTCAGTCCATGTTGTTTCATGCTATGTACACAGGCGACCTTCTGCGGCTCGTCTAGAGTATGAAGGAGTTTCATATAAAAGAAGACACACTTATTTAATGACAATAGTGGTAGAAAATAAACTACTAGGATGTCTATAAAAATGTTGTGATTAAATGAGAGTTGCCTTTATGGGGATTGCTGTCCGACAGAGTAACCTGTATGACACCATGTGATTCATTTTTGTTTGGAGTGTGATGAATGAAATATTACAAGCTTATCCAAGAACCCTGCAGTGTAGGGTGTTGACTGCTGTAAGCACACTACAGATACAAAATGAGCAAATGAAAGTTGTGCACCTTCTTACCAGCAATAACAAAAACAACAATAACAATACCTTTATTTAGCTCAGACAATATACAGTTGTAAATGAGCAATACAGTAATTATGTTCTTAACACTACCCTACTCTCTCTCTCTCTCTCTCTCTCTCTCTCTCTCACTNTCACTCTCTCTCTCTCTCTCTCTCTCTCTTTCTCTCTCTCTCCCCTCTCTCTCATACTTACAGACTCACATTTATAGATAACATTCGTAATCGATGCATGCTGACAGAGCGAGGACACTTCTACTGAGCATTTGGTTGTACCCAGAAAAAAATTCTTCTCTTTGACACATCCAGATAACAAAGGAACTGGCGTCCTCTTTGTGCATCTAGAAGCCACGTTATCTGATAGGCTGAAAACACCTACGCCATTCTCTGCAGGTGGATCTCCATATATCATTTTTTGTTTAATATTAAATCTATTCATTGTGTGTGTGTAGAAAGAATAGGCTGGTTATTTTTCTTAGGTTGGTGTAACAATATTATTGTTTGTTAGTTTGTTTGTTTGTTTGTTTGTTTGTTTGTTTGTTTGTTTGTTTGTTTGTTTGTATGTTTGTTTTTGGCTCATGGTTAACTAACTACTGAAACTACTAATAAAAATGCAACCTTAGAGAGTTCCAAGAGATCTTCAGATCAGAAGGTTTGGGTTACTACTTAGTGAGTGAGGGAGGGATATTTTTTGTCTAGAAGGTCAAATCATATAACTTGTACATAGCCTAGATTTTATGCTAAGCACCGAAATAAGTCGAAGAACATGCTTAGTGTGGTGAATACAGTCAGAAATTCATTATGACATGCAAAATGAGGTCATTACAGCTGTCGATCAGCTGACGGCTTGAGTGAATATTTGGATAATTCAGCATGACAAAATGACAGACTTCCTTTCCGAAACATTTGTGTGGATAACATGACTATGTGCATTCCAAATTATTTGTTTATACAACTCAAATAATATGTTTACTGAAATTCACTGATTAATCTTTGGAATTGATGTAATGGGACGGTGAAATTTACCTTTATCAGAGAGTAAAAACTAAAATATAGACCGTGGCAAAAACTTACCTAGAGCGCTGACTACAGTAAGAAACTCATTATTACATGCCTGTGGTTATGACAGCTGTCGTCATGTTGAATAAGCTTTTTAGTCTTAGCAAGAGTCCCCAGGTGGGGTTTGAACGATGCTAATTAAGCATAGGAGAAAAGTCTAGGAATGTGACTACCTCGTTCCCTTTAATGAAACAGCTTGGGTTTTGGATCGGCTCTTTCGACCCTCGACCGCTTGGTGTCAATGTCTGCTAAACCAGTGTTTCACTGCAGCAATGACGACATTAAATTCATCACCCTCTTCCTCTAGTATTATTCTATACTCTTGGATCAAACTGAGAAACTGTGTGCATATTATTTCCTCAGCATTTATTTTTGTTGATGCATTGCTGACTTACTCAAACAGAGAGAGGGTGATTTAAAAGAGATATCATTACGCCGCCAGGGCTAATGCACGGCCAGCGCGCAAATCTCGTTGTGGGATACACTCAAAGCGCGGATTTGTATTCCATTATCTCCAGCACATGTTTGACATCGTTCAACAATTTCAAAATGCAGTTAATGTTTAGGATTGGGAAATGAAATTTTGATGCCATGTGCACAAACAAAGCGTGATTTCGTATCGAGGCTAAAGAGAAATATGGTTATGTTTTTGTATGTTGACCACCAATGAGTGCAAATGTAAACGAAGCGTGTTTATCGTTGCCGCCTTTGATAATTTTCAGTGGAAAAGTGAGAGAGAAGGGATTTTCGTTAACTGCATGAAAATTGAAACAAGACTTGAGAAAAGAAAAGCAAGAAAAAGAAAAATCTAAACCTTGCCCCAGTACCAGCTAGGCACTTGCGAATGTTTGATGGGTTATATATAAGGATAATTATGGAGTTATAATGTACTGTTGCAGAACGGCACTTGCATGACTGTTATAGCGTAAGAACAAACATTCCTGCTTTCACATTCTGATTATCCTGGTGTGCACTGATGATTACCCATGCCCAAATCTTTTCGCTGTATGTTACTATGTACTGTCGACTGCTGTCACTCGAGCCCTAATTTGTATTGGCTATTCCCACTCACCAGTAATGGAGATACGCATCTGATCTAAAAATAATACATTATTTCTAATAGCACATGACAAATAAAACTTTTTGTTGTGTCTCCTTGTTTGAACCACCCTCATGAAAATCCAGTTAAGAGGTTCAGGCTATTTCAAGAGAACAGGGGGTTAGCTCATTGGCAGCCCCCTATCTTTCCAAATCTCTGACCTGAAATTAATTTAACCTAAACTGGCCAGGGAAGTGACAAATGCATTAGGACAGGCCACAGCTTAGGTCACTGAGCCTCTGAGAGAGAAAGAAAAAAAAATAATGTGATGAATAGATCACCCTACCATTTAAGTCCAACTCAAGCGACTTCAAAAGTAATGCGCGTGTGTAACCTGATTGCAATGTTAACTTATTAAAATCCTTGGAAATACTTCGCTATTGCAAAAACTTGTCACCTGAAAATGATTAATCATGCACACAAGGGTCACCAATGTCATCTTAGAAGTTCCTATAGGAATCAAGAATGCCAAACAATGTTGTGAGAGAGAGAGAGAGAGAGAGAGAGAGAGAGAGAGAGAGAGAGAGAGAGAGAGATCATCCGTGTTGAAGGAAAACATCGTATTCCACAAATGAAGACATAAGCAGATTTTTAAATCATTTTCGACAGAATTTTGGGCCGATTCTGAGGTCAGTATCCGAATTTTTGCATAACCGCAGCAAAAGAAAGTAATGATTTTCTGAGGAATTGGGTCTCTCCATGCTCATTGAAAGATAACGTTTTTCTCGCATCTTATATAAATCATCATAAATCGCATTATTAAAAAAGCTGGAAAAATAATGCATGTCACATTGCCATCTATTGATCAGCTGCATTTGAAAGCGACTATCGACAAAGTAAATAAAATTCTCTCTGATATTGAACATCCTCTATTTAAGAAATATAAAACATCAGTTCGAAGCGGCAGACTTTTGTCCCTGTGTTGCAAAACAGAGAGATGTAGAAATTCTTTCGTGCCGCATTCAGTCAGAGTGATGAGGGACTCCCCGTCACAGTAGATCTTAAAAAATATGAGGCACACTGCACTGTAAACTCACAGTGAGAATGGCCAGAAGTGGTGGGGGAGGGAGGAGGGGGTATGAGACTAACATGTGAAGTGAACGAGTGATTATTGTTGTGATTAGTTTGTAACCTGATTTATGAATCGTATGGCAGTATGCATGAATGTGAGTTAGTCTGAGTATTGTATTGTAATGAGTTATGTACTACTATGTTTAGACT
>JAWQUT010000065.1:1218179-1232755 GCA_033807755.1 Ellobium chinense | reverse complement strand
AAAGAAAGAAAGGAGCCGCGAGAACCATAAAGGAAAGTTCCACCACACCATCTTGAAACGCCCCTGAAAACTTCGCTTTTGTTGTTGTTATTTAGTTGTTGTTGTTGTTGTAATTTCTGTTGTTGTTGTTGTTGTTGTTAATGCTGTTGTTGTTGTTGGTGTTGTTGTTGTTGTTGTTGTTATTGCTGTAGTTGTTGCTGTAGTTTTTGATACTGTTGTTGTTGATGTTGTTGTTGTTGTTGTTGTTGTTCTTGTTGTTCTTGTTCTTGTTTTTGTTCTTGTTCTTGTTGGTCTTGTTTTTGTTGTTGTTTTCAAACGCAAAAAAAGGGAAAGAAAGAGTAGGGAGACCCTGGAGTGTTATTTGATCGTAGCACAGAGAAGGTTGTCGATCCTTCTAAATGGGTTTGCACTGGAACATCGTTATAGCGTGTAAATACGATTATCAGACTGGCAGTAAACTGCTTTCAAACGAAAATAAGTTGAAGAAACATCCAAAATGCATCAATGAACAACTTGATATTATCTTGTGTAAACAGCGATGTAATTACTATCGAACCTGTTCTAGTGACCACCTGTCTGGCATGACCATCTGCGATGGTGACCTAGTTTTAGGGATGGCAGTTATTACTTTCCTATATATCTGAATTCCAGGTGGAATCTGGTAGAAAGTCATATTCTTCATTCATTATTAATTTCATTACTAATGAGCACTATCTCATAATTAATTTCAACACGTTATCTGGAGAAGTGTGCCTTTGGGAATTCAGCAAATCACTGACAAAGTTCAATTTTTGAGAGGGAAGGCAACCAACCATTAGAAAATGTCCTGTCCCTACTGGGGATCGAACCCAGGTCTCTTAGCTTGCAAGTCTGAACGTGCTACAATTACACCACAGGGACGTTTAATTTCATAGTAATTCAAATCTTAAGTACCTACTGCCTGAATATTGTTCCCTAACTTCAACGTGTAAGCCTTACGTTCACACGTGACCCGGAAATTCTTCAGACGAACCTGTACAATGCGATCGAAATCACTCTTTCAAATGTCCCAAACATTATAACCATAAAGAAAACTACTGTATAAGATGATTATCAAATGGCTAACATGGAATCTCGCTGAGGCTATTCAAATGTTTTGTGGCCAACTGTAGGGTTAATTAACTCTTGCGCCAAGTGCTTCAGGTCCAGCCACTGACTGGCTGCGTGATCTAGTAATACGCATAAAAACCATTGCGCGTGTTGTCCTCCGGCCGATCAGCTGACAACAGACTCCAAAATTCGACCCCACCCTCCTACGGTTGGTGCTTGCATGCGAATGTTTTCGAACGTCACTCTCAGAGTAGTGATGTTGGGTCGAGAACTAGCTCGGTCCCGAGGTAACAAAGATTTAAAGACGTTTCTTTCTAGTTTGCAGTGATATACGACCGCTCCAAACCTGAGTTCAAAATATTGAAACTTGAGAACAAGAAAAGGAAAGGTTTTCTCTGTATCTTGATACCCCCCTTCCCCCCCCCCCCCNCCCCCCCCCAAGAAATTAACCTGTGTAAGGGGCCCACCTTTCTAGGGCGACCAAGTTTCCTAAGGAACGATTCGTGGTCGTCATTTACTGGTTTGGTGTACTATTACGCTATAGAAAATGAAAGCGAGGATGAAAGAGAATAGAGTGACGTTCGTATATCGTCAGCGCTGACGTATGTCTCTTTCCCACTAAAACAAAATGGAGAAATGCCGCCAATCCTCGTCATCATCAGTGATGTTGTTTAATGGACTGATTCCAATCATGGAAGCGCTATTGCGAGGTCTTTACATGAAGTATCTAATGTCTGGATTAAAGGAGGATTATCTCACACTAAAAATAGCTTGAAAAGGGATTTTCCTTCCACTCCACTACATGTAGATCTAGTATAAAGAGACATCTTATGTAAAGGAAAATTTCCTTCCCTTCCTCACTCATTCACACGAAATCATAAAAAGCTTCAAATATAGGACGTATTAGCCCGTCAGAATATACAAGAAGATTTGAGATTGACGATCTCTATGGACTTAGTCGGTCGAGGGGTTTCGTTTATTTCTGGGAACCATCCTCTCCTCGGCCTTCCCGACCCTGACCTCTCTTCCACACACACAAAGAAAAACAAACCTGGACCCTATCTGCCCTGGTTCCACCATTAATTTGACTCATTCGCACGCACTGCTTACCAACCAATCACATAACTTCAGATGAAAAACATGAAACGGACTTCTCATAAAAAGCTGAGTGGCTGACATCGCATCATTCTTGTCTTTATAGTTTATCTACAATTCTGTGAAATGGAGTGTGTTTACATACCACTCCTGCCTCTTTTTCTCCATCCCATTTCCCGGTTTTCCCTTGGCTCATCCCTATCCCCAAGCCATTCCCTGACACTGCAGCGTCAAATGAAGTATATAGATAGCAGAGTATTTAAGTTTACCTCAGGGTGTGTGCTTGCACAATGGCCATTTAAGTTTAATATTACCTCAGTAACTTACCTGCCATTTCCTCAACAGCAAGAGAGGCTATAACAATAATATTAAAATATGTTTCAACTTCGGAAAAAGGACCTTCAGAACTTGTTCCAAGTTCGTAGACTCAGATACAATAACGAGCTGCTATATAGAACAAAGCCATATGTGAAAAAATCAAGCTTTTTGATCATTCTCGTCACACTGTTGTCCCTTTTCATAGAGTCTCGTTATCGGGTGAGATGGCCTCCATACATTAGTTCTCACTAAGTCAGTTCCAACAAAACTCACTTCTGGTTTAGGCAACAAGTAAATGCAAATGTGTGACTGAGTCCGCTGATCTCGCATCCGATAGTAAAAGATGTAAAAGCCAATGTAATTGGTCTGATCACCCAATCATATTCCTCCGACAATACAATGGTTCTTGGAGTTGTGGCTTGCAATGCCCGAATGACTGTGCATGCATAATAACTGAGGGTAGTCTTATCTCGTTGTGCCGGACTACAGTCTCGAAGCAAATAACGAATGACAGGCGTGATAAATACAATATATTTTCGCACTCTGATGTCCATCGGATTATCGCTTGTGACTGGAAAAACACACTACCATCAGGATATCTAGTATCATTAGAACAACAATATAAAATTTTGTCCCCCTCCACGCCTCCCTCCCCCACACACCCACACAAAATTGTAAAGCTTGCGTTCGACATAGACTGTTGTGCATCCATTCTTAGTTTTGTAAAATTATTGAAGTTTGAAGTCTTTACTGGGGTGTGGATGTGATCATGTGTGCAGAATATTTTTCTCGTTAGGGAAAACATTCACCTTTCGATTCCTTTAATACAGAATACAAAATAACTTGACATAGAAAAACAAGACACAAAAAGAGGGTTGTGGGTGGGTCAGCAGTACAGTAAGTGTAAATTGTTTGCCAGCTCTGCAGTCTTACCGATTTACCAATGACCCATCAGTAATTCACTCATTAATTAATCACTTGCGCGCCCACAGACTGAAATTTGATTGATTGATTGACTTATTGATTGACTGACGTATTAAGTCTTAGAAGCCCAATCTGATTTGCTTCTTTGAGCCACTTACAAGAAATTCCACAATCCCGAAGTCTTCATTAATAGTTTGCAGCATTAAATGAGCATATTAAATATTATACAGTTTTCACTTTGTCTTCGAGCTACGAACCGATAATCGGAAGGCGTAAAAAAGCTTAGTCTTTTTAACCCAAGTGCTCCGCATTGAAGGCCGCACCGAAACCCAAACTTTAGTTTACAAAATCAAGAGAGAATGCAAACTAATTCGCAGGCAGATTTATAAATCTAGGTGCTCCAAAATCTGCTCAAAGGACAGACATTTACTGTCTTCCATCAAACCGTATCTTCATCCAATTAAGAGCCTGTAACCTATTAAGTGAGAAACGCTTTGCCCGACTCTCTGATAGATGTCTGACGGACGGACAACTTTACAGATTTACATACCGACTTATTAATTGACTGACTGACTGACTGAGTGACTGACTGACTGACTGACTGACTGACTGACTGACCGACCGACCGACCGACCGACCCAGTGACTCACGGACTCACTCACTCACTCACTCACTCATTCACTCACTCACTCACTCACTCACTCACTCACTCACTCACTCACTCACTCATTAGCTCACTCACTCACTCACTCACTCACTCACTCACTCACTCACTCACTCACTCACTCACTCACTCACTCACTCACTTATCTAAGAATGCTTAAAACTTTATCACAGACTCAGTGGAAATAAATGTCAANCCCCCGCCCGCTCGATCCTTCCCTCGTCCCTCAAACGCGGTATAATAATATGTATCCTGACCCGGGCTTGATCGAAAAGGTAGAAAAAGAACGGAGAAAAGAGCCGCTGACAAAAACATTAAAGCCAAAGTTGGAACTCAATACACTGATTAAATCTACGCTCAAAAAACAACAATCGCTAAAAAACAACACAGTTAATGTCTTTCCACTTGAAAAAGATTTCTAATTTCGTGAAATCGTGCAATAAAAACTGTACTTGCCATGACATTGCGCAAGTCAAGACGAGTCTATGTTCGATGCCAATTCTGACACGCAGACATCTAAATCTGGGTTTGACATTTTAGCAAATAAGAACGAATAACATTCTCGTCACAGTCTTGTAATCATTTCCTTTGAGAGCCAAGATCACAGAAAAAAAACAACAACAAAAAAACTGTGGTGACGGCGCATAGGTAGCTTCTGCGGGCATCTTCAGGGTTTTTGTGTTGGGGGTAAGTCTTTCTGCCTTGTTGCCTTAATTTTACAAGTTGGAAGTTTCAAAGTTTATTTTATTTAGACCAGTGGTCTATCACATAACATTGATAAAAATGCATGAGCGTAATATTCGAACAATAGTATTCCATGTTACTAAATTTCCTTCTCTTGTTGTCTGTCTGTGTGTCAGTCTGTCTGTCTGTCTGTTTGTCTGTCTGTCTGTCTTGTTCTTATCTCTCTCTCTCTCTCTCACTCAAGATCTCGTTCTTTCTCCTGCACTCATGCACAGTTGTCTTCATCCGCACCCACACACCCACATTCCTCCTCACATCTACAAAGCACATAAACACACACAAACACACACACACACACACACACACACACACACACACACACACACATACATACACACACACACACACATTTATCCCTAAGAACTAACACAATACAGATCCTCATTCTCTCTCTCTTCTCTCTCTTTGTCTCTCTCTGTCTATCTCTGTCTCTCTCTCTCTCTGTCTCTCTCTCTGTCACTTTCTCTCTCTCTCGCTCTCTCTCTCTCTCTCTCTTTATCATACTTTCTCCGGCTCCATTCATACTGTTCATGTTCACCTCTTAAGTAGGAAGATGGCCGCTATTTTCTCTACAGAGGCCTGTAACTACAGTGATCGTTGCTGAGACTTGCGCTTTTTTTTTTTTTGGTAGCAATACGTTTGTTGCATTCGAATGGTTACAAGTATGACCTGCAATCAGGCAGGCAGGCAGGCAGGCAGACAGGCAGACAGGCAGGCAGATAAGCAGGCAGGCAGGTAAGCAGGTAAGCAGTTAGGCAGTTAGGCATTTAGGCAGGCACTTTTCCTCACAAACACACATACATAGGCAGACAGGCTGAACTCTCTCACATATAATAAATACATACTCTTGACGCAGGCAGGCAGGCAGGCAGGCAGGCAGGCAGGCAGGCAGGCAGGCAGGCAGGCAGGCAAGCAGACAGGCAGACTTGAGGAGTAATAGATTTATAATCTACTGGTGGAAATTATGTAGGCACCAAAAATGAAGCCCAATAAGAAAGACATATTTATGGATCGATGTAATGAAAGAGCAACAGCAACAACAACAACAACAACAACAACAACAACAACAACAACAGCAACAACAACAACAACAATAACAACAACCACAACACAACAACAACAACAATAATAACAACAACAACAACAACAACAACAGAACAGCTCTGGAGATCGATAGACATCAGATTGCTTGAATGAATAGAGTGAGAGAGAGACAACAAAGAACAACAGATAAAACAGACATTTAAACGAAAATCAATTGACAATAGACTGGATGGATGGATGGATGGATGGATGGATGGATGGATGGATGGATGGATGGATGGATGGAAGTAAAGACGAGAAAGAAAAACTGATCAACAAATAGAAGCATTAAACAAACAGCCACCTATATTGAATATTACGGGCAATAGATGGGATGAATGGCAGGAAGGAAGCCAGAAGACAGGGACGAGAAAGGCCTACATAGATAAAAAAAAAAAACAGAGTACCTACATGGAGACTGAAACATTCTGATTGACTGAATAAATGATTGAAGGGAGGATGGGACGAGAGAAACTTAAACAGGCTAGACAGAGATGGACAGACAGCAGAAGAGATAGACTGAGAAAAGGAAGGATGGACACTCTCAGGCCAGACCAATCATAACCTACAAGTACACTCTTCAGCAGTCACACCCCGTTCTCTCCCTACGCCGCCCCCCCCCCNCCCTGCTTCCCCCGCCGGTCCTGCTCTGTCTGGGCTTTCATTGAGTGCCGTAATTTACTGTTACTGCGACGGAACTGGTAGCTCAGTGAATTGATCAATCAAAATAAATGTCTGTGGCATCGTTTTTGCAATACGGACAGTGGGAAGGGAGCTGCCAGAAGATCACATTGCGAACTGGTCCCCGCCAGAAAAAAAGAAAAGGGGTTAAAAAAAAAAGAGGAAGAAAGAAGGAAAATAGTAAAGAGACACGAAAGAAAGCGCCTACGAGATTCTTCCTAATCTAGTGCCGTGTTCCATACACCACTGACAAAATGGGAAGAAATCAGTAAGACGGCGATAATTCTTAGATCTTGACTAGTCTAGGTCTAGATTCTCCTGCACTATCGGCTCTTCTATATCGAGAAGATCTTCCCTCATCACCTCGTTTTCTTGCAAAACAGCTTTAAGCAAAGGGTTATGATGGAAAGAAAAAAAAAAAACTAGGCAAGGGTGGACATGCAAATCATATACAATTTGATAAGAAGATTGTTAACACAGAATTTTTTTTTTTTTTTAATAGACACGTCAGAGCCAATAAAGCAAGTTCTTGACTTTCTATTTTAGCAAGAAATAATGATGGAGTTTCGCCTTTTTATGTGATCACAGCAATGCTATTGGCCTCGTCTCGCCTTTCGCTTTTCTTAACCCTGACCTCTATATGCTCAAAGCTAATAATTGCGGTTCCAATAACTGATAGAAAAATCATGTCATCCGTAAGCCCTATGCGCCCAATGCAAATTTAGCCAACAGGGGAGTGATTTTGTAGCAGAATGCACTGAGTATTTGAGAGCCTGCGCTTTAACGATAGGATCTCTTACCATCATAAGAATGACATTAACTCTGTGCATTCAACACCGATGCATTAATAATACTCTTGCGATGATAAGAGATCCCATCGTTACTGCGCAAGCTTTCAGGCGTTGAACGGATGCAAAATAAAGTGAATAGATACTTCTCCAATATCTTCTTGAGGGGCAGAGACAGATTAAGGGATTAACATGAAGCAGAGTCCAGGGCAACATGATATTTTTGTTAATGCCGCAAGGGCCCCTTAATGAGAGAAAATGACACGAGGCCCATAAAGTTGAGAGGCGTGGGGCCCATTGGATTCTCAGTGGCTGTGAGGCAGTTACCCCATCTGCTCCAAGGTTAAATTCCTCCCGAGCTACCGTACCGAGGAAGATGGAGCAGTAAATACTAAAATATCCGTGAAGAAAAGGCTGGGGAAACGAAGTAGTAAATTAACAAAACGTCTCTGATGTGTCAATATTGTGCTTACAAAGTGCGCTTAATATTTGTTTTGCCAACGGTTCTGAATCAGAATCGAAACTCAGTATGCTTTAGATCCATAAATAATCTATTAAGTGGACCGCAAAGTATCTTTCGTTGTTTTTTATTGGAGGAGAGATCTCGAGCGGATGGTGGCGGAGAGGAGGGTAGGGTGGAGTGGGAGGACATGACAGATACATGGCTGATGTTATGTGACATTATTATAAGGACATTGTTTTTTTCTCTCAATACAATACAATACAATACAATACAATACAATACAATACAATACGATAAGTTACAGGCGATGCGATGCGATGTGATACGATGAGAAACGATACGTTACGATACGATACGATACGATACGATACCATACCATACCATACCATACCATACCATACCATACCATACCATACCATACCATACCATACCATACCATACCATACAATACAATACAATACAATACAATAAGTTTATTTCGATTTTGTGTTTTCACAACATATGGAAATCAAATATAAATGATTAAACTAAGCACATCGACATGAATGTTGGACCGATGATCTACAAGGAGTTCCAAGCAAAAAAGAATTGTCTCCAAGGGAACTAAAATGTCATGCGCTAGTTCGCTTGCTCCACTTATTCCTTCCTTGTCTCTTTCTTCTTTTTCGCTCTGTCTCCCATTCTTTCTTTTCTTTCCTCCCTTTTTCTCTCACATATTCACATATGTCTTCTCCCGGTCATCTGTGTATATATTATTATGTATACCTATATGTACACCCATTCCTGCCGTTACAAAAATATGTGGTTTGTTATGTATATAACCTATGACGTCATGATGTCCAGTCACCTGTATCTAGCCCACATCGAAAGAAGAGATGAAAGGTTTACATTATCATTCGACCTTCTCCACCACCATCACCACCACCACCATCATCATCACCATCACGACCATCAATACCACCACCACTGATACAATAATAACCGTCATCACCACCACCACCACCACCATCACCACCACCACTGCTACAATAATAACCATCATCACTACCACCACCATCACCATCACCACCACACCACTGCTACAATAATAACCATCATCACCACCACCACCATCACCACCACCACCACTGCTACAAAAATAACCATCATCACTACCACCAACACACCATCCACCACTCTCACCACTACGCTGCCCCTATATCCATCGCTATCATCACCACAGATACTGATCACCACCATCTGCGTCTTTATCACCACCACCTTCACCTCACAACAAGTTTAACAAGTTTACTTAACTTTAACCCAAACCACAACTGTGGTATATGGGCGAACAACAGAATAAATACATTGGCAACGGGACAGCATGCGATACAAATACAGTAATAATAAATATCTGCATAAAGAGGTCACATACATAACATTAGACAATAAACATTCACAAGTTCAGCCTCATTCCCAATTACTCCCTTTCTTCGCACATCCTTAAGCAATATATTACCCGAGCAGGCCCACATCCATTGCAATTTACATGATAGTTTCTGTATAATAATTATAACAAAGCCAACACGCCAGGACAATTATAGCAGATACGGTTGCAGAGATCTCGATCTACATGTAAAATGAACACACACACACACACACACACACACACACACACACACACACACACACACACACACACACACACACACACACACGAAGGAATAAAAAACAAAGACAGCTTGAATAAATATGCAACTGATAGCTCTCATGGCTATTTCTATTCAAGGCCGTAGGAAAATCGCCTCCTTCTCCAGAAAAACAAAAGTTATGAAGGCAATTCTTTCTCCATAAGCAAAGAAAGCAATCAGCTCTTATTCTTCACATGATTGCGTCCAAATCCCAGGAAACGTTAAACAAGCTGACCAAGACATTACACAGAGACATATTATTACTTTAACTCCTAAAATAGCTATTTGTCTATGGAGATTTCTTTTACTTTACTTTCTTTTTCTTTTTTCTTATTGCCGATATCTTGTTTTCCTGCCTTGTTCAGGGAGTGAGTGAGTGAGTGAGTGAGTGAGTGAGTGAGTGAGTGAGTAAGTGAGTGAGTGAGTGAGTGAGTGAGTGAGTGAGTGAGTGAGTGAGTGACTGAGTGACTGATTGACTGACTGACAGACTGACTGACTGACTGACTGACTGACTGACTGACTGACTGACTGACTCACTCACTCACTCACTCACTCACTCACTCACTCACTCACTCACTCACTCACTCACTCACTCACTCACTCACTCGCTTACGTCCTCTTCCCCTCCCTCTCCTCCCTGTTTTTGTTGATATATTTCTCCATCTACGAACCAAAATAATTAATCATTCAGAATCAGCCATTTATAATCAACGTTGTTTCTCATCCAACAAAGATTAACCATGGAGACAAGGTAATTATAGGAACACATACAGTGAAAACAACAGAAAAACACCGATGGGTTAACTTGATGCTATCGAAGGCAATGGGCAAAACAGGCGTTAAAAATGTTAACATTCTCGTTTACAATTTTGCCATGCTTAAATGAGACATTATCCAGAGCAATGTCATGTATAACAAACAACCGCTTTTCTTAAACACCACCGTTAATACAACCGTTGTATAACTTGACGTCAATACTTGAATATACTTGTAGAAATCTATCGATAACAGGTCGCCAAGGTCATTGACAATCAAAGTTATTATCAGTATGCTTAAGACCAACCACGTAATAGAGTCTTTGGACAGTAACAAGAAACCCTATCTGTTCTCCAACCTCGCTCTTCCTCTTGCCCTCAATTTTAACCCAAGCACACGTTAAGAAGATCCCAGGGTTTGCCATGTGATCATATAACTTTGCCAACTGAAATGACAAACAGTTTAGTTTAATAAGCTGAACGCTTATCACTTGGGGCACTACACTGTCCCAAGACTGGAGTTTTTACTCAGTATTGTATCTAATTTATGTAGGCCACTCACTCCTACCCTCAGAGTGAGGCTCGAAAGCATGAGTGAATGAGTAATGCTTCATAGTCATTGGTTGTAATTGGAAAACAGACCTGAAAGACATACAAGGGGGTGGAGTTAGGCTAGGCTTAGCCATGTGGAGGTCTCTGTGGCATAGTTTAGCCACATAGAAAGTTCTTTTATTCTTTTTTTTTTTTAAATGTTCTGTGTTGAGAGATAAGCAGAGGCTCAATGGTGTGAACGACGGAGAAATGCTTTATGGTTATTGGTAAATGAGCTGTGTGATTGGATAAGAGAGCTGCAAAGGAAAATAAAAATGGAGGTGGGGTCTGAGCTAGATTTAGCCATGTGAAGGCCTCGCTGGCCTACTTTGGACACTTAGAAAGTTGCTTTTTTTTAAAAAATGTAAATTAAAAATGGCCTTTGTTGATGGACAATGAGTGATAGGTAAGCAAGCTTTGTGTAAAAAAAAAAAAACAACGGAGTGGAGCTAAGCTAGGTTTAGCCATGTGAAGGCCGCGGGGCCGAGTTCAGCCACATAGAAAGCGTTGTTGTTTTTTTTATTTGAAAGATAAAATTAAAACTGACCTGTGTAGAGAGATGAGCAGAGACTCGATGGCGTGAATGATGGAGAAATGCTTATTAGTAAACGAGCTGTGTGTGACTGGAAAACAAGAGCTGAGAAAGCAAATATACAGAAATTGGGCTAGGCTAGGTTTAGCAATGTGCAGACCTCTGAGGTCTAGTTTAGCAACTTAAAAAGTTTTTTGGTTTTTTTTTTTGAGAGATAAAATTGGCCCGTGTTGAGAGGTGCGTACTTGAGGAACATCGCAACTGTAGATGTAGGGCAGCACTCTGTGGAAGGTTTGATTTCACCCCCTTCACGATCTTATTACAACACTTCCAACCAACAGTTCATCGTTATTGTCCCTGCTGCAATTTCCTGTTGACGCGCCGCCTCTCTGCTCCTGAAGGACATGTCGCAGTAGTAATGACAGATTGCACAGTCTGATGCTATGTAAACAAATCAGGGGCGTGTCTAATGATGCAGAAGGGTTTGTGGAGGGTGGGGGGATGGCTGAGATTAATGCTCTCTCTTCCTTCTTTCCTTCCTTCCTTCCTTCCTTCCTTCCTTCCTTCCTTCCCTCCTTCTCTCTCTCTCTCTCTCTCTCTCTCTCTTCTTTCCCTCTCCTCCATCTTTTTTCCTGGCATTGAGATAAATTCAGAGAACTCATCTTCGATAACTGAGAACTTACGCATTAACGATAGAATCTCTTAACATTCGAAGAACTCTGTATGTTGAACGCTATTAAGGCTGCATTCAGCACCAATGCACAAATGGAATTCTTATGATGGTAAAAGATCCCATCCTTACTGCGCAAGCTCCATTATTGTCGTGATGAAGGTCTTGTTTGCCGAAAGATTGGCAGACTACTGTGTCTGCCTGTTTCGCGTTTTTAGTTTGGGTTAGCAGGTCTGTCTGTCTGTCTGTCTGTCTGTCTGTCTGTCTGTCTGTCTGTCTGTCTGTGAATGTGACACTAGATGAATATGGCAATGGGGAAGGGGACAGTGGGCCAGAGTGAAAGAGAGGGAGAGGAGAGAAAGAAAGGGACACTGTTTACATGAATGTCAGATGTCTTTTTCAGCTGCACAGTCACATGTCAAAGAAAGCCTATATTTATATCACTAAATCTGTTAACCCAGTTTTTCCACTGCTCCACTATTATGGAAAACAGCCATTCATCTCAGTCAGGGTGATGCAGGCATAGAGTAAAGTGACTGAGAGTTTCACAGGCCAGGAATGGAAAGCAGGAAAGAACATGAGAGCTCCGAATATGGCCTGGAGAGGAGAGTATAGAAAGGAAGGCAAAAAGAAAAGTAGGGGAAGATGTTAAAAGATAGGAAGAAATGAAAAGAAAGAAAAAAAAGGAGGAAAAAGGTGTTGAGTGAAAAGTGAAGGAGATACATAAGAAAAAGCGCAAAAAGCACCATAAGAGAATATAAACAACTAATATTCAGTGCGAATGCACGATTCCAAACTTCAAAGTCTCAAAAATTCTGTTCCTATTTTTAACTCTGTAGTTCCAAGCAATGAATAAAACATTTACAGAAGACATATACTAGACATTTCCCAGAGGTCAGTAATCTCAGATTCATACTCTCAGAACGCAGTAACTAGCACTTAGTGTACAAGCACTATATGAAAATATAATTCATTTCTAATTTAGATTATTAAAGTTGGACCCAAATATTCCATCATGACAACATATTGTTTCACTTATGGCTATTGGTCACATGATTATCGCACTGCAACCATTCCACCAACAATCTGAATCACACCAACGATTTTACATCTTTTTGTTGCTGTTGCTGACTTTGTTTTGGGGAAAGTCTCGTTCGCGTAATTTGATAGTGTGGCCCGATCGATCACTCAGGCCGAACTGCGGACAATTGCTATTCTGTGTTAATCGTTGTTTTATATCGGCATCGAGAAACTAGGTTTCCCACCGGCTGTCTTATTGGAAGGAGGGATGGGATTTGTGTGGGGGCAGGGGACGTAGAGGGGGGAGGTTGCAAAGCTCAGTGCCTTTTTGCACCGATGCAGGTAGGGGCGCCAAGCCACCTGAGCGGGCACGCGTGATCGTGAGATAAAGAATTCTATTCCCTTGTACTATAATACATGAAGTAAACTTCGTCTTGTGGTAGATTTTGGTGGAATCGTTTTCGTACTTATATTGTTCAAGATTTACTGAAGACCAAAACAATTTATTACCAGGAAGGCACTATACAAATCCAGATATGCCTAACAAATGACGCAAAATTGCTAGTGGCAGTAAGTAAATTGATACTTATTATATTATCGTCGAAAGAGATAGGTTAATTTTAATCGTTTGTCTATCATGAGGGACTATAGTGCTCTCATGTAAACCACTCTTTATAAAGAACTTGAACTTTCATGTATTTCATTTCCACGGAATGCGTTTAAAATGTGAAGTCTGAAATCGTAACTTTTCTTTTCCTTCGGAGAGATGCAGAAAAGCGGGGCAATTGAGGAAGGGGGACTCTCATTTTGATTCTGTTGTGCAGGAGATATCGCAGAATGCCCACCCTAATATCTTATAAAAAGTTCGTGTTTCCTTACCCACTTTTCCACCCCCAAAACTCAAAGTTCCAGTGGATGACTGGGACTCTCTAAGTGTGTTTTGGGCATGGAATGACAGGCAGGGTTAAGGATAATGTTAGGGTTAGGATGGGGGAAAAAAAAAGCATTCTCAGGAAAATTCTAAGACAAGATTTCAGCTGCCCCCTATAGGGTGCTGCTAATCCCTGACCCTGCCTTGGAGACTAACCAGAGAACATCTGGGAAGATTCCTTTTTTCTGCCCGACTTCATTTATGAAGTGGTAGTAGACAATTTGTTTTTTGGCTGTCTGAGAGCGTTCCCCCTGTATAGCCATTTACAAAAAAAAAAAAATGCAAGAAACATAAATTGTTAACAAACGATATGAACGAGTATCTTGTAAAATATAAAACATTAGCATTCTTCATCATCTGGAAATACACGTCGTCTTAATGGAAAATAAGTGTCTGGGGCAGTCAGGTGAAACGACTCTGTAGTCGGTAAACTGTCCATCAGATTCTATACTCTATTCGTTTGGAAGAGAAGAACTCGCGCACACACACACACACACACACACACACACACACACACACACACACACACACACACACACACACACACACACACACACA
>JAWQUT010000065.1:1194466-1206708 GCA_033807755.1 Ellobium chinense | reverse complement strand
ACCCCCCCTCCCCCACTCCGAACTCCACCCCCAAGAAAAAGAAAAGTTGCTTAATATTCAAAGTCCGATAATTTCAACAGTTAAACAAGAAACTGGGATAAACGTTTTAAACATATTAACCGGCGGATAAAATATATTCAAGGATATTTCTGGTCCTTGTCTGGACTTATTTGTTATTTATTCTGACCAGTGTTTATCCCAAGGCATCTCTGCAAGCAAAGGTTTTCAAGTTCAACCCATCTGAATGACCCGTGGCAAGAATTTTTCCTTTATGTGTTTACTTCCTGTATTATCTAACTAAATCAAAATCCATGAAATATTTTTTTTTAAATTAATCTTCTTTATTCAACATTTTCAAATAAACGGAAGAGATATAACTATTTTATCTTAAATCCAGAATGTTTTTTATACTGATTAAGAAATTAGGCATTATTTAAGAAATCACAAACCACTGGTATCGTGTATGGATGGACACAGATGCACAACAGATGACGGGACAAAGTATGCCACAAATTCAGATATAACGTCATAAATAAACATTGCGGGATTTACGTATAGATGTAAATTAAATATTAAGCTATTCTTAAGGCCTAACAAATCGTAGAGGTCTCATAAAATCCCCCCCTCTTTTTTTTTTGNGGGGGGGGGGGAGGCATTTACATTACATCTTATCTGTAATCAGTTAACTTAGCATGTAAGGTGCATCATGTTTCTGAATATGCTGAAGCATTAATCCCACACAGAGAGCTTCTTGTAGGCCGACCCCATGCACATAGGAACAGTGAACGCATGATATTAAGCATTATAGGTTACTGAGTTGATGTAATTTGTGATTTTCATTTTAAAGACATTATCACTGAATATTGAAAACACATTGTCTGTAGGGTTGTTGTTTTTTTTCAGTTTTTCTGAGTCGCCTACTTTTTTAAATTAAGTATTCATCTTCGTGAGAGACACTCTCGTGTAACTTTCTGATTGAAGATCTCCAGGCTTTCCCATTTTCGTAGCTTTTGGCCTTACCAAGTCCAAATCCTGCATGTATAACATCACTCATCACCAGGCCTGATACTGGGCGAACTGGTCATACTCTATTAACATATCGCTGCACAAATTCTTTCTCACACAAATTCTTTCACTCTCTGCTACATACATGAGACAGAAAGTGAACCAACGTACAGGCGCAAAATTTTGAGAAAAATTGCTATTAGGAGTTTGGATGACCTCACAATAAAATTATTTTGCCCATAACTGGTTTTTTTTTGTCTGGTTTATTTTGCCATGAAATTTGTCGTGCACACTTCTGAGAACAGTTACGTATTGATCGAATCATTGAGTGAAACTGCCTATAAATTGCTACAATTTAAAACTATAATGGGTTGTTTCATCTCAAATCTTGGGGTTCAGCTTTGTGTTGAAATGTTTGCTTTGTGGATTGTCTCAGATCTCATTTTATCGTTTATTATGCTCTGTACCGCAAGCAAACCAATATAGACTGAAAGAACATACTGACTTTTATTGACCTGAACGCAAAAGCATCTTAAAATTTCACAGTTTGTCACCTGGTTCCCTCTGCCTTTCATATGTGCACTTTCTCTCAGCCAACCTTTCATCCCCTTAATCCCTTTCGTTTTACTGGAATTTCATCACTCATTTTTCGCAAGGTGGTTTGTTATTTTTTTCAGCAGTCTGGCTACGCTTTGACGAGCGACATGATACAAGATTGTATAATGAGTCAGTAAACAAGTAAAGAGCAAAAGAGATAAGAAAAAAGAACGCATTCTGCATTTATCGCTGTTATTACTTACGGGTTTTTGGCCTCCATTGTAACACAATCTATTTAATGACAGGTCCATGGCCAAAAAATTGCCGTGCAGTGTGATGAGATGGCGTTTTGCCACATAAAGTTTCTGATCTCGAAACGACAGCGATTTTACCTGAACACCATCTCTCGCAACCCTAACCCATTACTGGATACAAGATTTTCCTCTACAGAGAGTAGGGTTGTTTGTTGTTTTTTTTTGACTGAGTGGGTCTCTCTTTTATTCTTTAAGTATTTACTCGTTTGCTTTAAGTTTCGCTTTTTTAAATTGTATTTATGTACAGTTGACACTTCTTAATCTCAATCCGCTTAATTGAAATTTTCGCTTGACTGCGGCTGTCTTAATGAAAAAGAATATCATACTATTATCTTTATCCGTTTAATTGAAACGTTTCGCTTGACTGCGGCTGTCCTCATGAAAAAGAACATCATATTAATATCTATTTAATAGCAATCGCAGGATACTCGCAACTTACTAAAGCTGAAATATTTTTCTTGCTCCCGAAGAAAACCAATTAACTGGTACAGACTGGTTTCTTGTTTTGGTTTTTTTTTAAGTGTCTGTTTTTGTCGTTAAAAAATGATTTTCTCGTTTCTTTTTCTTTTAGCCGACCTGCCAGACAATATGTTTCGTGGTCTCGCAAAGTTTTCGACTACCACCACGTTCTTTTTAACATTCGCTTTTCATTACACAGTGGAGTTTAATTGCTGCGTTTTCCTGATGAGCTCAGCGTTCCATGCAACAATAACATTATGAAAATGCAATCTACCTTGGAAACACCGGGCTCGTAAAATGCAGATCTAGATGCCAGATCAAAAGGGTCGATTTACTAAATAAAACGACGCCTGAATCGCTCAGGCGCCCCAGGATTCCGTGTACCTTGTGGGGAAGATGGGTCATTATCCTATTCTGAAATCTTTATTTCTGGCACGAGAATATCTGCAAGCCGATGATACCATGTACAGAGCGTCGATGCGTCACCAGCGCCCGATTTGGCCCTCGATGGCAAGAGGATTCATTGATTATTGAAGGTAGTGTTGTCCTGTTATTCTTAGCGAAACCGCAGATACTTAGCGCCTAGATCTTATAGCACAGTTGACGTTATAACGATATATTTATTCCACATTGTCACAGTCATGTCGAGGATTACTATCCAGAAGCGGCAAGTCTAAAATTTGCAAATCTGAGTTATTGTGCTTACCCCATGTAAATTCGATGAGCTATTATACCTCAAAATGTGACGTAGTCCTATCTCCATTGCTTTTCGAGAAATTAAGATTGTAAAAGTGAATATATGTCCAAATTAGGAGTTTATTTTTGCTGCCAGAAGTGACTATTCAACTTAATCATTTCTGGCGGTACATATTTTCACCCATATTTTCATATATTACAGCCAAAACTGAACAAGTAGCTGGTTAATACCAGTGAGGTAGTGATGACCGATATCCTTTTTGAGATTTTAAACACGATTTCCTCTCTAAATACCTCCAAAAACGCGGAAGAAAAAGACCCAGCCACCCACCTTCATGGAACAAAAAAAAAAAAATCAGTGCAAGTGTAATTCATCTTTAGGCCAGCCTCATTGTGACACACGCAAAAGAAAATTTGAAGTTGATTTTCTCAAACTGCATTTTTGGACTTATTCTGTTTAGGCAAGCAACCCTGAATGTGCAGTTTGCCTGTTTCCTTTGAATGATTTTTCTTTTTCGAGAGAGTGAAAACGACTGTATTAGACACTGCGAGGAAATAATGCCAATCACAAGCTTTGGTTCAAGTTTTCTTAACCAACAACCGTCTGACATATTTTGTCTGTGACATGATGGTTGTATTAGGTTGCAGTAAGCATGGAAATAACCCAGTTTTCAAATTGCCTGTCTCTGAGCCAGGCAATCTCCATATCACTATAACGACATGGACAAAGTTTGGAGATAAAAACAGGTTCGTGTGCAGCTATTTATCGGTACGAAGAGCTCAAATTCCTCATAAAAACTGTTACGTAATTGAATTTTTTTTTCTGGCCCGAGAATGAACTCGTATACAGTTATCAGGTCTAAAAGTGGGTACAAAATGATATGAAAATTTAGATTTGACCAAAATTGTGCCCAAAAATAAGAAAGTATAAAAGTATAAAAATGTAACATATCTAGTACATACATCGGCTCATGGGTGATATTTTATTGATAGAGCTCTTTTTTTCAGGTCTAACTCGGTTGCATGATAAATCTTCTTTCCGTAGCACAACAAAGTTTATAGATGTTCCTTTGACTATAATACATTTGATTCATGTCTGTGACTGAAATAGATGAAGACCTCTGACCATAACTGACAACAATTATAGTAATAAGGTGTTAAGGTTCTTATCCAGCCAATACGGCCTGCCCACCCACGCAACTTCACATTGTCAATTACCCTAGCAGAACACATCACTTAATGACTATCTTTTCAACTCGCTGAGAATCATACAGGGCCGCATCCATTTTGCAGATGGTAATGGCTAGGTTTTGGAGAAGTGCTGGCATTGCTCAATGCCAGGAGACGCATTTGAATAGATGGCTGGATTGAGGAAGATGCGAATGAAGTTCTTTTTTTTAAGACAGTTGTAACAAGGCCCATTGCGGGAATCGAAGTCTAGAGCTTTCTTTATCCCGAGTCAAACGTCTTTGCTGTTACGTAGTGTTACTCTACATAATGCAACATGAAAAAGCGACGGAGACCTTGAACATATGGATCAGGCATAATATCTGAGTCTGAAAGTTTCAAAGTATATGCAAGAAAAGTGACGAGACAAATGATGGGACAAATCGAATACTGAAGACAGAGATCAGCAAACGAGTCAATCGATCGATAAATTAATCAAGCTGCCAACTCATCAATCAATGAATCAATCGATCGATCGATCGATCAATTAAGCAGTCAAGCAATAAAGCAGTCAAGCAGTCTGTCTGTCTGTCTGTCTGTCTGTCTGTCTGTCTGTCTGTCTGTCTCTCTGTCTGTCTCTCTGTCTGTCAATTATCCAATCCATTTTAACTAACAGTCAATGAACCCACCATATAATCAATCAGACTCTCAGTCAACCAACCAACCAACCAGTCAATAGACCTATTGTAATCAACGGAAAAGATGGCCTTGCACAGACCATTAAATTTAATGAAATTCGTCCGTGTTGACATATTGTGCTATATATGCAGTAGAACCTAAGGAACTTACATTTAAATTTCAGAGGACTGGCTCAAGAATTAGAATTTCTGAGATATTCTAGAGGGGATCTCTTACCATCGTAAGAATTACACTAACTCTGCATATTGAATTCTAACACAGGTGCATGCAGCACTAATGCACGAATGTAATTCTTAAGATGATAAGGGATCCCATCGTTAGTGGCAAGTTGTTATATGTTGTGATCGTGAGACCCTACTAGTCTACACTACTTGACTAAGTGAGTGAAACAGGACTTAAGTAAACACAGACGATACTTATATGTTATAAATGTTGAAATAAAACATGACTTCCAAAGTAAGCGCCCCAAGCCATTAGCATCAGCAGTAATTTTTCTGCAACTTCTTCTTTGACCTTTGTACGCTTGACTAGACTATGTCTCCTGTCAGGATTCTGAAAGATTTACCCATCCGTTCGAATGTCTGTCTATTTTTCTGTATGTCTGTTAGTTTTAAAATTTCTTTTATTTATATTTTTTGTCTGTTTGTCTTGTTGTCTATCCATATGTCCGGCTGCCTGTCTATTTGTCTGCTTATGTACTGTTCAAAATGGTAGCTATATGTCCATATTTTGTAATATTGTTATGTTGGAAATAAACTTATAAACTTGTGAGAGTTAAAATAACTGAAAAAAACAACAAAACACCTGAAAACTGATATGAGAAAAGATTTATTTCAAACTGCGAATCTCCCACGATCTGTTGTGGCAGGGGTAGGCATGTGCATATGGCATTTCTTTACCTTACGATCATTTCCCAATTTACGAGCTAGAATTCAAGGAGAATTTCAGATCTAGATGAAAATAAAAAAAAAAAACCTGAAAATAAGACTTTATTTACCCCGTAGGGAAATGGTTTTACAATGTCATATAATATTATACATCTCATTCATGATACAAACACATATAACAAAATAACATACATGTAAATACATAATTTTACAAATGAAATATATACCAAAACCATTGCTGGTCGCCAGCGGTGCAGCGCCCTGGTTCCCCCAGCTCTAAAGCCAGGTACTCATTTACACCTGAGTCGAGTGAGGAAATAGAAGTGAAGTGTCTTTCCCAAGGACACTAGATCTACAACGTAAACCTCCCCTCTCGCGAGTCAAACACATTAAACCATAGACTTGAAAGTCTTCAGTGTTTTAGTACGACTGACAAACCGCACGGCCACGTTGCCTTTACAGTTCTAGTTCGTAATGTGCAAAATGATCGCAAGACCAAGATGTGCCACACTATTATCCATATGTCTACCTCACCCATAATGGGAAATATGAAAAAAAATAATAAGAAAAGCTCTCAAAGGTAGTTTTGTTTACCGCTCTCAATTACAGTTTAACCTCCATTCTGGACGATCACGCACTGTTTGCTTTGTTGACATGGAAGAGTTCAGGTGATTACTTTCCCTGTCGGTTCTGGCTTCGAGTGCACTAATAGCTTAGAGAACAAATTTGAAAAACTGCTTGAAGGAGAGATGAGGTGGAAAGAGGCAAGTTGTGCAACATACAATTTGCGGTAAAAAATGAAGTGAGCATTGTATTGCATGTGCATGCGTTGTGTGTATGTGTGTATGTGTTTGTGAGTTTGCGTGTGTGTGTGTGTGTGTGTGTGTGTGTGTGAGTGTGTGTGTATGTGTGTGTGTGTGTGTGTGTGTATGTGTGTGTGTGTCTGTGTGTGTGTGTGTGTGTACGTGTGTATGTGTGTGTGTGTGTANGTGTGTGTGTGTGTGTGTGTGTGTGTGTGTGTGTGTGTGTGTGTGTGTGTGTGTGTGTGTGTGTGTGTGTGTGTGTGTGTGTGTGTACGTGCATACGTGTATGGGTGTGTAAGAATCAGGGAAGTATGTCTGTGTCTGTGAGCGTTTGTCAATGTGTAGCTGATTTCTGTACAGCACTTTGATACCGTAAAGATTAAAGGCACTAGATCTAGATCTATATTTTATACTGTAGAAAGCCTAATTTTGCTCAGCCTCTTTGACAGAGTCTAAAGCCTTCAGAACAAAGCGTTATGCTTCTCTGTAAGCTGGATTGTTGCCACTCCACTCCGTCATGGACATCTTAAAAATATAAAAAATATTTGTGAAATTGAGATGGGTTTTCCTCTCCCCTCTCCGAAACATGATTCAAGTTTCAAGTTTGTTTGCTGATAGATTATCTACGCCCAGAATCGAATCGCCGACATTACAACAACCTGCATTATTCATCAGCATAGACAAGACCCTTCAGTTCACACATATGATATTCATTCATCTAATCAACCCTCCCTACTGGCCCGGCATCATAACATATTTGTGGGATGGGGCTGGATTTCTCCATTCATTCCTGCAAAACATATTTCAAGTTTCAGGTTTGATTATTGATATGTTGTCTATGCCTAAAACGGAATCGCATCCATGACAATAACCTTCAATATTCATTGGCATAGACAACACGGTTTAGTTCACACTTTATTATTCATTCATCCAAACAACTCTCCTTTTACCGCCGTATCTCTCCGGTCCGTCTCGTGCTATATCTGAGGAGGAATGCATGGAACAAGGTTAGGACGACAGCTTGACAAAAAATCCTAATCATCCCAGCGTAATTTAACATTTCTTTATACATGTTCTTTCTTGCCTTCATTACACATACTTCTTTCCTTCTGTTGCTTTTCCCTTCCCTTTATCTTTCCTTCATTACCTCGTTCTTCCCTTCTTTGTTTGTTTCCTTTCTTCTATCTTTCCTGTGCACTTGTCTTGCTTGCCCCTTTCTCTATTCAGTTGTTTGTTTTTCAAAACAGAGGGCCATGCATACTTGCGGCAAGCAAACCACTGAATTTATTGTGTCTTCATGCATTTACACTGACTTTCTTATAAGCCTAATTAGGTATTTTCAGCTCCATCACCTGACCTAGGGAATCTTGCTCACACGTTGGTTTGTTTACATGCTCTGCTCATGTATGATTACTCTTCATTTATCAAAATAGCCTAGCAATCCCTAGATCACGTGGTGTAACTGACCCGTCTGAAAATACCTCGTTGTGGTCAGATCCATCAATAACATTGTCAAGAAGGATAATATTTAAAGACCAAACAAAAAAAAAGACAAAATAAGTTTTGTTGGTTTTTTTTTAAACCGGACTCCTTTAAAAAAAAGTAAATGGGATGATATTTTGGCTTCCCAAAGCTAATATGCTACACCCGATTTGCAAATTACTCACAGAGTTGTCAGGCACCTGGATCAGTAGGTGTCGGCACGCCGCAATGATGAAAATATGAAAAACTAATTCGGATGTGGAAATATCTATGTTCTATAATTTCAGAGGCAAAAAAAAAACCAACTTTAAAAAGAGTCATCCGCAGTGACTAAAACTTGTCACCCACACAGCAAAATGTAGCGAAATCGATGGATACGTAAAGTCAGACAACTCTGCGCGTTTTTTATAAGGTTTCTGGCACGTATTATTAGGAAAAATCACTGATTGTGTACAATCAAATTAGTCCGCTTATATTAAAAAAAACCCACTTTTTTGGGAGCCCAGCTCGCCAGTGTCAGGATGTAGAAATAATTATGTTAAAAGACCTGTGATCCAGATAAGATTTCCAATTTAAAAGTTTCATTTAAAAGTTTTCCTTATAAAAATCAAATTTGGTAGGTTTATGTATAATGACACGGTCAAAACGAGCCTAAAGAAAATTGGATACCATTTCAGAATGGGAGGGATTCGTCTTTGGAAAAATAAGATTTTTTTTCTCTCATCTTTAAATGATTGGGCAATGAAAATACCTTAACCACGGATTAAGTAAAAAAAGAAAATCCGAGATTACAGTGGAATTTGGAGAATAACGCATTTCATTTATACAGCCCAAAGAACAAAGAAAAAAACAAAACAGAACAGGTGTCAATGATCCATACAGATATATTATAATATAGATATAGATTTATATACAGCAGTCAACAATAGCTTTCAGCTCAAATTTAAATGGGCCATTCTGTGTTCATGAGACTTGGCTACAGGTGAAGGTTGCTTTTCTCCCTTTGCTCTTTCCCCTTGCCCTATCCCTGTTCCCTGCTTCTGCCCCTGCCCCTGCCCCCTGCCCCAACCGCGCGTGGGCACAAATCTGACAAATGACTGCATCGGAAATTGTGACAGCCGAGACCCGGCTGCAGACAACGCAGACAAAATGTTGAATGTAGCTGATACTGATGCCGGTCTGGATCGTTTTGGCCTAAATTTATACAAGATAATTTTGTAATTCATTATGGTCATATGATGCTGAAAAGCTGTGCGTGGTGTTGTTGCTGTTTTTTGTTGCTGCATTTGGGTGATGATAAAGATGCTGACGCAGAAACGTTAACTGGCTATGTCCATTTATCCACTGGATTCTCGAGCTAAGTGACAATAACTTGGATAAGAAACGTTTGTGAGACAGTGCAGCCGAATAGTAAAGGCGTTAGCCTCAGAGATCCAATGTCACGGGTTCAATTTCCGTTTACGATCATGTCGTAAGTGCCTTAGGGAAGCATGTCATTTACAATGTTCTTAGTCCATCTGTCTGTAAAACAGGTCCCTGACTACAGGTGTGGAAGATTATATCAGAATGCCTGTAAATGGCAGTGGCACTGAATGCTTTCTGTGGAGAGCTGAGAAAGTCCTAAAATGATTAGGTGTGAGGTCCTGTGAGCGGGCACTAATCTGGATATAAGATATGTAAGACGTATTATTAATATAAATGATTGGCGGTATGATGATAATGACGATGATGATTATACCAGTGACATTATTCCATTGTCACTTGTTTCAAAAACCTCGTCCTTACATTTTTATCAACATGGCTGAATGGTTATGGCAAGCAGCTCAAGATCTACGGGTTGTGAGTACAGAGAATTCGGTTCCTGCCATTGCCATGTTGTTAATTCTTCGGGAAACGTGTCTTATTCACATTCGTCTGTGTCCAACAGGCAGTAAAATGGTGTCTGGCAACAGACAGGACAAGATATCTGAATTTTTGTAATCTCGGCATATAAATGGCACTGTATGTTTACCAGGGAGTTGAAAATGTCTTTGAGTAATCTCGCCTGGTGGGATGTTAGCAGCGTGATGTTGTGTGAGTGAGAAAGTGCCTGAAAATAGTATTTATTAATCTTATTAATATTTTTGTCTTCTTCTTCTTCTTCTTCTTCTTCTTCTTCTTCTTCTTCTTCTTCTCCTACTACTACTATCACTACTTCTTCTTCTTTTTGCTGTTTTCTTCTTCTTTTTCTTCTTCTTCTTCTTCTATCACTTCTTTTTCTTCTTCTTCTTCTTCTTCTTCTTCTTCTTCTTCTTCTTCTTCTTCTTCTCCTACTACTACTATCACTACTTCTTCTTCTTTTTGCTGTTTTCTTCTTCTTTTTCTTCTTCTTCTTCTTCTATCACTTCTTTTTCTTCTTCTTCTTCTTCTTCTTCTTCTTCTTCTTCTTCTTCTTCTTCTTCTTCTTCTTCTTCTTCTTCTCCTACTACTACTATCACTACTTCTTCTTCTTTTTGCTTTTTTTCTTCTTCTTCTTCTTCTTCTTCTTCTATCACTTCTTCTTCTTCTTCTTCTTCTTCTTCTTCTTCTTCTTCTTCTTCTTCTTCTTCTTCCTCCCCCAGTCCCTGTCCATGAAGTCCCCTGTCCCCTGTGGGTTGATTAGGATCCACCTGATTTTTTTCTCGACTGTTGTGAGGCTGAGAAACTCCTGAAGGATGTGTTGTTGTTTCTGGTCTGCAGTGCCACAAGGACAAAAGAGTCTAGTGTTAGTACAATGAGGTGAAGACGGGCTGTCAGTCCCCTACGCCCACTTCTGAATACTAAGATGTCTCAATGACTTTTCCTGGACAGCTAATGCACTGAGTCATGCGAGCAGCTGTGGTTTTTGTATTTGCCATATCAAAGGTTCCTTAATGTTTGAGAGCTTGCGCATTAGCAATGGAATCTTTTACCATCGTAAGAATTGCAGTAGTGCTGATTGCCTCCATAACAGCGTTCACCATGCAGAATTAATGTAATTCTTATGATGGTAAGAGATCCCATCCCATGATGCGCAAGTTCTCAATAATCATTTTTACAATGAGGTCAACGTCGTGCCGTGCCGGATCCAGCGAAAATAGCCAACAAGTTTTGTACAATTAACAGTGAAAAAGAGAGGACTTACAGATGTCTCGATATATAAAGTATCTTTTTCGGATCCAGTGGATTCGCATCCTGCTGTACAATTTTATTTTTTTTTCTGTCTGAAATTTAAAAAAATATATTATGTGTCCATTAAAGTTACTCCCGATTAAGTGCACCCCAGTTAAGAGGTGCTAACTGTATGCACATCATGGTGTGAATATTATTCGTGCACGGGAGACGGCCGATAGCTTTTATCAGTGAGTTAAGTTGTCTGTTAGACGAGACGGGGAATTTATCGATCTCCGGAATCTACCAATCCGTGCAAGCCATAATATTCCCTGACCCAGTTTCTCTGCTTTTATCTTTCACCCGGGATCAAAGTGTCTCGTGACAAAAGGGCTTTTGTTGGTTTTCGTGCTAAAAATCACGTCTTTATCATCCTCGTGACCTATATGTCAAAATGCACCTCAGACTAAATACTACTGCAAAACTGCAAATACGCTTAACATACTAACAGAAATTAGGCAAGCGTGTTGTTGTAGCTAATAGCTTATTTGCACAGACTCACTCACTTTTCCCAAAAACAATTTTGGCAAAGATAATTCCTTTTGTCGCGAGACGTTAGAATGGGTAATCCATTATTATCGTGAATTGTAGGGTGTTTGAGAAACGGAAACTGGCAAAATGCCAAGATCGGGACAGAATCTGTTTCGCCAAGGGCTCCTTTTCTGACATCTGCTGGGACGCATCGAGTTATTCTGTGGGGGTCGTGCTGGCTCTTCGCGATGTATGGGGCTCAACGGTTTCCTCTGCCAGTCCCCACATACTCACATACATCAAAATAAATAAGTAGTTTGCTGTGTTATTCATACAATCCTAATTGGATCATAGCTTCAGAACTTTCAGCCGCTGGTGGTGCGTGGTCTAAATTTGTAGTGGGGTTAGTGTGGCTATGGGACAGGAAGGTCTAGACTTTTCTTAAGTTAATCAGCCTTCTGATTTGTCATCCTTTTTTCGAAGATTTTATTTTCACATTTCCTCGGTATTCTCTCTCCCTGTCTCTCTCTCTCTCTCTCTCTCTCTCTCTCTCT
>JAWQUT010000065.1:1180307-1192807 GCA_033807755.1 Ellobium chinense | reverse complement strand
GTGTAGCTCTGCATATTGTATTATTTATTGTAAACAGAGCTTTTCTAACCGATTTTTTTGTTGTTGCTGTGCTTAGAAATTATCATGAGATTAGTCCTCCAGCCCTTTACGTCGCACCGCCACTGCTTCAAGCCCTGCCGAGTTTCCGCTGTCAAATGCGTCTGGTATGGTTATCGTTCACTTGCTGTTACAGCTTACATTCAGACGATAACATCTTCTGGACGGAAAAATCGTGCTTGGACAGCATGGACATTTACTTAATATTATAAGTTGCAAAATATCATATCGCTCCACGGCATTGTATTCCTCATGTCTATAAAGAAAAAAAAAATACGGTAGACAGAGGCTAAAGCGAAATCTACAGTACCAAAAATGTAGGTTCAGTGTAAACAGAGTTTCAATTTAGCCAGAGAAACCTAAAAAGAGGGAAAAAAGTGATCCAGGCTTGTTGTTTCTTCCGTTTTAGCGGTATTTTTGGTTTAAAACGTCTTCGTTGTAATCACTGTCTGGGTACTAAAAATAGGAATGAGATCTGTTCTGTGAACGGATGAATGAAAAACGCTGCACTTTTTTGTGCACTTTTATCCTGCTTCTAATTTACAGGAAGATATTTTAGACATGACTGATGATGAAATGCAATTTCTTTATGACAGATGATATATATTTTTTTTTCATGAAACATACCGAGCTTTTATATATTGAGATGAAAATGGCAAATGACGTAAAATTCAGGTATTCATCTTCGACGTTCATTGAGAGTGACGGATATGTCTGTACGCAATTCCTAAATAAGGATCTCTTAGCAGGAATCCTTATGTACTCAGAAGAGTAGCCTACCGCAATGTTTTATTACGATCAACTCCGCATAATAGCAAGTTCTCGGGAACTCAGAAAAAAATGCTATTTTAAGGAGTTGAGACTATCCGTGATTTTTATACAGAAATTTAGCATTTTGTTACATAGAAAAGATTGCGATCAAGCGGAAAATGCGATTATCAGGATTGCTGTTTCAAGCGGAAATGGCTGCATTTCATTACAGTATTTCTAAATCAAAGTTTGTTCACGAACTCGAACCTCTCACAAACTCGAAATGGTCTCGTGGAACTTCACTTTGTTAAATCGTATCATACGTGTATTGAAAATTGTATTCTTTTGCTTCATCTCTCCACTGCACACAATTATAATTAACCACTTCACCACTGAGTTAGTAGCGTTAGTGACATTCAAAATGGTGGATGAACTTGAATTAATAATGTTATTGACATTCAAAATGGTGGATAAACTTGAATTAGTAGTGTTAGTGACATTCAAAATGGTGGATAAACTTGAGTTAGTAGTGTTAGTGACATTCAAAATGGTGGATAAACTTGAATTAGTAGTGTTAGTGACATTCAAAATGGTGAATAAACTTGAATTAGTAGTGTTAGTGTCATTCAAAATGGTGGATAAACTTGAGTTAGTAGTGTTAGTGACATTCAAAATGGTGGATAAACTTGAATTAATAGTGTTAGTGACTTTCAAAATGGTCGATAAACTTGAATTACTAATGTTAGTGGCATTCAAAATGCTGGATAAAGTTGAGTTAGTAGTGTTAGTAACATTCAAAATGGTGGATAAAGTTGAGTTAGTAGTGTTAGTAACATTCAAAATGGTGGATAAAGTTGAGTTAGTAGTACTAGTGACATTTAAAATGGTGGATAAACTTGACTCCATATCCGACTGTGACATATAGATACTTATTTCAGTTACATCTTGGAAACTACTCATTAGAATGCCCGCATTACCATACAATTACCCTAACCACCATAATGATAGAAGTTGAATTCTATCTCATAGCAGTGCCCCTCACACTGACGAATTAGTCCACATTGCAATAAAGTGGTTCGGATGTCTTCTCCTTCTATGCCATGTTTCCACTGCACTTTAAAGGTGTGAACCCACCGGGACTGGGAACAGGTGCGACACGGAAATAGCCACACACACGGGCAGACTTTATGTCCCATTGGGCGATGACGTCAAAATCGTGTCGTAACGTGTTAGGTCTGCTTGGCTCAGCTTCGCCCGATTTACAGTAAGACAGAAAAAAGAAATGTCGGCGAAATGACGTGCCTTATCTGAATCCGGTGGATTCACACTATCATTGATAGGACAGGGGTACTTTGGCTGGACAGTCAGACTATCCCATGGAGAGTATTTTGGCCGAGCAGCCAGACGATAACATTTTCGTATATGACATGGCCAGGCAATAAGCTTTCCACTCATGTGGAAATGACGAAAGAAACATATTTATAGATTGGTTCAAGCAAAGATTGCGTCTTTCTTCAGATTCTGAGTCAGCGTGATACTCCACTGGGCTAGAGAGCAGATAGCCGGTATGATTGATTTTTAATTTTTAGTACATACACTTAGCATGAAAAATCTGGCAGTCACTAAGGAGAGAAAACTGGGGGGAAAAATATTGTCTTAGTGAAAGATGCAATTCAGCCAGTATGTTCCGTAAGAGTACTGTACACTCACGCCGTAATTATTAATCGTTACCACGCGGCTGGTAATTGCATCTGTGTGATATATGGGAAACAGCTGTTGATATTCAGTGCCATCGTCGCATCAGTTGGGGCAAATATTCCAAGGTACCATCTGTTCTCTCCCTCCTCCCTCCTCCAAAAAAAAAACAAAACCCTAAATTGTAGTCCTTTGTTTGGAGTTGCATCTCTTATAGTGAGAATTATCTCCCATGCACGCGATTGTCAAAAGAAATATGCATAATTGGAGCCAAACAACGTTTGGCATGGGTAGCCATTCGTAACTTGGGCACATTCTGCCGAACTGACCGCCCATCACAGCTGTGGATTTGTACATTATGAAGAGCCGCAGAAGAGGGGAAGGAAAACAAACTGAGACTAATCGTATTCATATTCGCAATATGACGAGAATAATATTTGTGTTAATTTGACTATACATATATGCGAGTCTTTCATTTCGTATAGGAGCGTCCTTCTCCAACCTTCAGCTGCTATGGCGTGATCGGCCGTCTACGAATTTAACCTCGTCCGCGTATCACATTTATGCAAATGTTTTCGTAATGGAAGCTTCTTACAGAGTTTTCTTTTTTTCTTTCTCTCTCTTTCCAGGGCAAGTGTCTATTAAGGAACAGAGCGTAGCTGCCTAATGTGAAGGCCGCAAGAAAGAGAAGACACTGGAAAAGAAATGAAGACCAGACGAATGATAGGATACGTGCTAATGTAGTCTGTCCAGCACCCCGGTGTGGACCCTTGGGCTTGAGCCAGATGCGCGTAAACAAGCCCCACATCCTTGTTTTCACTGAAACGGGGAGGAATACGCATAGATCTAAGTATTGGCGAGTAAGGAGTAGTTTCAAAGATAACGAGATCAAGAGGCCAGCGTTGTGTTGTACGTTATGACTTTTGGTATATATTCCCACTTCTTACGAGTGAGGAGTGCCAACGGCGACGCAAGATTTAGAGTATCCAGAAAGACTTATGTGATGTTCCATAGGAATATTCAGACGTAGCAAATAAGGAGAGAGATTACTGATAAATACCCCATTTGAGGTATTATTTGTGAGGTTACAGAAGTTTCGCCGGTGTAAAGAAAATGCACGCACGTTTGTATCTTTAAATTTTGGTGGACTTCGCGATACTGTGGTATCCAAGGCTTCGTGTCCCGCTAACTTACCAGACAGGTCTTGGTTGCTGATTATTTGGTGATATCTTTAGTCCCTTAGAACGAGCTGCCCTTTTCGGAAGCCTCCAAACAATTCAAAAATATTTTTTTCCATAAGAAGAACATACGTTCTTTTTTTTGTTTCTTTTTAAACGGGACAGGCCTTAGGAACTATAGGTTAACATAGTTAAATATAGGAGTTAAGAAAGGGGTGGGTAATGATGGATTATAAGAGTATGGAGAAATATGCCATTTCGTCTAAAGGTCTTGTAACTTTCACATTGTCCTACGATATTAATAACTTTTCACAGTTACGTTATCAACACAAGACGATGCAGATAGAAACGATATTGAGGGGAGAAGGGAGCGAGAGACAATCAAATAAAGATATTTCTCTGAAGATGGAAGGAAAATAATATGTTGACGCCAACAGCGCTTGCTATCCTGACTTGTTTTCCCCTCCCCTTACCCGCCTCTGCCAACCATCCCCGGCATTTTGTCTCCTCCATCTTTTTGTCTCCTCCCCCTCCCCTCCCCCCTTCCAAATTACGACAGCTTGGAGTCTCGTAATTACAGCCCCGCCCCTGGCTGGTAGCCCTGGTCCACTAACCAAAGTGCAGAAGTGTGTTGACTTTTAATTTTAAGACGATGTATACCTTCTGCGTCCGTCTGGCGCAACTCTGAGACCCGAGCTTTTGATGCGCCATGATATAAAGTAGAAGAGGATGCTGCTAACAAGCCTTGGCAAATGAGGACGTCGATACCCCTAGCCACATTTAAATAATGCCAAGACGAGGACGACGGCTACCATGCCGTGGCAAAACAAGAGCTAGCTTCTACATCTATACAGAAGAAGACAAAACAAAGGATGCTGGCTAAACAATAGCTGATTACTACACATTATTAGAGTATTCGTACAGGAGCCACGTAGCAACAGTCGTCTAATAACAAAAGCAAATGGGTGAAGCCAAGCCCAGGCTTGTCTTTAATCATGGAATGGATTATGACTGGTTTCATGGAGGATGTCTGAAAGGAAACGAGTTCCAGTACATTGACACCAATGCCGCAGTGCGAACGCACTCGTATATCCGAACATGTCAGCCAAGACATCATACAGCTGACCGTATAATCGCAAGTCGCTTAATCGTAGCCCAATCTTTAATAAGATAAAATTCTTCTTATTATGACAACGCTTAAATGCTCAATCAGTATGTCTTATCATTAAAGTCTGCTAATCGATCCAAAATTATTCCAAAGTTCCGAAGAGGAGACTAGTGGGGAATTATTTATGACAGGTAGCTTAGTGTTGTTTCAACGTAGCTGCGGAGGTTTCAACGTTCCCTGACCATACAGTCCTGAAAATTTAGGGCAGGGCTATTTTGAATTTGCGTATTTCTGACATTTGAAAAAAAAATATCATTTCATAGAATTGTGCTGCGATCCGCTTAATTGCGATCCACTTAATCATAACTTATTTCAGACAACAAAATGCATTTTATACTGTAAATGTAATTAGGATAATCGCAACTTCTTCAAAACGTAGTTTTGTTCCAAGCTCCCGACGAGTTGCGATAAGTAAAAAGACAGTGTTTTCATTGTAAGTAATAAAAATAAAATTCATTTTTATATGCCCCATAGGCAGTAAATTTAACAATGCCATACAGTGTTATACATATATTACATCAACTATGCTCATACAAATACAGCAATGCACTTATTATACTACTACATATCACAAATCAATAGCAGAATCATTGGTAGTCACCGCTGTGCAGAGCTCTGGTCTTTTACGTATAGTCAGTTATTAGTTCACATCAGTTTCGTACAGGAATGAGATTTAAATGTCTTTCCCAAGGAACCTACAGTGCAATGTAAAGTTCTTGACCCTTCGGTTGAAATAACAAATGTCAAATTTGATTGTATTTGGCTTGTAAGAACTAAATTATTCACAAGTCATACAACTCCCTTTCCTTACTAAGATTTACTATCAGTAAAGTCCTCAACGTGGGCAAGGACCATATAAATATAAGGCCGCTCCAGACAAATGCCACATCGGTTGAGCAAAGTTTTGAAAAGCTTTGACTTAAAGGCAGTTCATTGTGGTATTTCTATATCAGATTTGATTATTTTATTCTTTAAATAGAAACGGAAACTGCAAGCTGTAAAGTCAGAGCTTTTCAGAAATTTGGGTAACTGATGTGGCACTCAGCTGGAATTGCCCAATACTGAAACTGTCAAAGAGAGAGGTTAAATATAGCTTTCCGGAACGGTTGGGCTTTCAAATCGGAACCAATTACATTACTGACCTGTAACTGGGTCTCTGACAACTATGTAATCAAAGCTACCGTTTTATTTCATTCAATCAACAGCAGGCTCAGAATAGAACTTGGCAAACACTAGGTTGTAGTGATAGACTACCGTGCCGTGCGTTACGTATTTGTGATGCTAAAAACGGGGATGAACAGAGTTGACTGACAAGGTCATCAAAAATACCATCTGAATGAAGCTGTATTTTGAAGTGGTGTTTGATGTCTTCAAATGATCCATGTTAGAAGAATTTTCTGTTTATTGATGTGTTACAACATACAACTCAAGGGGTATTTCTCTGACTTTTCTATATTTGGTAAGAAAATGCTTAGCTCGATTTCCGCTAGTAGGCAGTATTAAAAGTATTAGTACTGTAAGTATTAAAAGATACGTTTCGAACTCTACGTAGTTAATTGAGGTGTTACTGTAAATACAATATAGGCATAGGGAGTACAGTGGTTTGGAAACATCAAAGTATCTCATATTTTGAAGTATCTTGTGTGTGTAAACTAAGAGTGAACATGTTCGTACACAAATTTGTGATCACTGAATCCTTTAACCAAGATTCGCATTCGAATCAAGCATTATTTAGGATCCGATTCCAACGAATTCTGCAGACACTTAATTCGTGAACTAATGTTCAAATCCACCCTAAATTGGGATTATAGTTCCTTAAATTTTATGAGTTGGTTCCTTAGCCTTTCTAATCGAAATTCCACATTTGGATTAGATTCGAGCTCGATAAATTCGGTTTTTCTAATCTACAGTTTCAAACTTTTCAGCTACGAGTTGTGTTATTGTAGAACTTAATAAGCTGATAATATCAGCTTTGAATCTGATTTGAGACATGATAGTCTGTAATGCTATGGTGTGAAGGTAGACTTTATGTAGGAGAACAAAACAATTAACAACTGACGCTTCGTTCTATGCTTAATTTTCTCCTGCGGTCTACAGTCATGACGTCAGTCTATGTCAGTCTATCTCTGCTTATGAAGGCCGCTGCCTTTTTAAGTTGACCAGATTGTGCTTAACGTGTGTGCTCAGAATGATCAATCAATTTGATTCATGGATAAAGTAACGGTACTATGGATAGTTCAATGTAAATGCTGTATGTGAAAAATTCAGATGAACAGCAACATGCAAATTTAACCTCAGCAGCCGAACAAAGAAAATAATTTCATAATCTGAGAGAACGACAGAGGGGAAATCAGGAATGAGCCATAATGACAAGAGGAACAATTATGTATTGATTTCTGTGTACTCTAATTCGATTGGCTGGAAGTACAAGCTTATCAAAAAAGGATGTGATTCTAGGAGTCGGTCAAACACGCACACGCTTCCCCTCTTCCGGTGGTCAAGTCGAACAACTTCCGGAACCTGGTCAGACAAGGTTCTGACGTAACAGCAGGAGTGACGGCACCATGAGTCGCTCCTCTTTCGGAGTCCGGCGGTCTTTTAACTCTGGCCGGAAGTTATCACGAGAGAACCGGAAGGACGGGTCGTCTCAGCAGCAAGGCCAGCAGTCCCGCAGCGAGCACCACAATGACCTTCATGAGAAGCGCCAGAGAAGTCGTCATGACAACTGCGACGCCGACAAAGCTACCAGGAGTATTTTTGGAGATGTCCCTCTCACAGGTGAGCGCTGGGTACTGTTGTTAGTTGTGTCATAGTGGTATTCATGTTTGTCATGGCTACACAGTGTCGGATCTAGGAAATTTCCAGAAGCGGGGAAGGGAAGGGAAAGGAGAGGGGGCGTTGCTGGAAATCACATGAGTAAGGAAAATTTCCCACAGCTCTGAGGGTCGCCTCAGAGTTTCGCACGATCCAGGAAAGAGCCCTGACCTCCGATCACCCGACACCAAAGAAAGATTTCATCCTTATATAGGACCTTTTTTTATTTTTTAATTGCTTTGCCGTACTGGGACTGTAACTTTAATTTAACTGTGCCCTTATGCCACAGTCTAAGTGCCCCCTGTGGCTTTAACAAAAAGTATGAGCTTGGTCAAACATCTAATCTAACAATCAGATAATACAGTAATTGACAGAAATAAAAGCACTGGATCGGTATTTAAAGGTATGAGACCAATAATGGTGAAAATATGTCCCCAATTCTCCTGCAGTTTCTGAAACTATATGCATTAGGTTCTAATGCGTCTGACATTCATCATTTGTATTTGACATCACCACCAATGATACCCTTGGCCGGATTATTTATTATGGTGTGACTCCATGGGGCAATACATGCCAGGCCCCTTTCAGTCTTGGCCTATCAGCGACTGCTTCTTTTAGCATGATATTCCACTGACTTTTGAAAATGTCATCGTTCTAGTTTGTAAATTATTTTTTATCATCTGAGACTCCGAAAATCTAATTAGGTTTGCTTCTTTGAACCAGTGAATTATTGGACAAGGATGTTTTGGCTGGACAGTCAGACTACCCTAAAGAGATTATTTTGGCAGAGTAGCCAGACGGTAAGACTTTCGTAGGTGAAAACGCCCAGCAATATGCCTCTCAAACATCTGAAAGGAGGAAATCATTTTTATAGACTGATTCATGTGATGATGAGTCTTTCTTCAGATTCTGAGTCAGAGAGAAAAGTCATTGAGCTAGTGAGCAGGTTGCCGATATGAGTGAATTAAGAATTAAGAGGAAAACATGGAAGTCAGATAGGCTAGATAAATCAGGAAAAAAAATATTTGTCGTGGTTCAAGATACAATCCAGCTAGATTACTCCGTAAGATGTATTATGCTGTCTAGGTAGTACACTCAGTCCTAAATTATTTTCTGTGCTCACTAACACGATGTTCCACAATCACAAAGTTTTTTTTTAATAGTTTGCAGCATTCAGTTATTTTAATATATAGCTAGGTATTATTTTTCATTGTTCAAATTATGAATCGAAACATTGAGAGGCGAACATCAGCTAACTGGTTTCCGTGACGACAAATATACCGCACGAAAGGAGAAACTTGTACCGGAACAAATTAATATCCCCAGACTTCAGATTTGGATTAGACAGTCTGGGAAGAATGAGAAATAATCTGCTGTCAGATTCACAGATGTAATTCTAGGGCTTATTCTGCACGACAGCATTTGTATTGTCCTCCTTTTGAGATTGATAGCGCCCTAATTTCATCGAATTAGGAGTCTGACCCTAAAAGTATCAGTTAATTACACCTCGTTTACAGAACAAACATAAACAATTGTACCACAAAGAAAGAATTTGGTGGATGTCCAGAAATGGAAATTTCTCTTTTTCTACCACACGGGCACCTTTCTGTCATTCTTTTGAGCTAGAAGACAAAAATGCTCGCAACAATGGACAAAACTCATTATCAAAAGCTACTGTCTTATTTATTTGCAAACTTCGAATCTTGTAATCCTTCTTCCTTCTACCTCTTTCACTTCAAACCCCACCCATCTCTTCCAGCACCCCTCTCCAACCCAGTTTTTCAAATCACCTGTGGTTTTTTTTTTGTTGGCTGGTTCGCTGACCTAAAATAGGTAATTGACCCCATTAGGGGGTGATCAGTAATCTATTTTCAGCTGGTCTAGATTCCGGAGAGCAATTTTAATATTGTTTCCATCCGTGTAGTTTATAACAATTAGGTGTCTTTCATTGAATGAGACGAAAGCTAGTCTGGCTCCTTACAGACATTGTCAATATTTCACGGGCTCGTGATCCTGAAGTTCTTAATAAATTCATGTTTTTGTACTCTCACTTTAGATTTGCGATTTAAGGAATTTAATAGAGACCCGACACAGGGTCTTTTGGGGGGTGACGAGGAGAGGAGGAAAGTACATCTCTACTTTACAATGACAGTTGTTGATATTACAGATTGATAGAAGGAGGACTATGACACACGGACGGAAAGACAGACAAAGAGACAGTAGGATGAACAAGCAGATCAATGGTTGGATGCATAGACACACGTAAACGCCATATCTGAAAAAATATATTCAAATCTGAAACAAAATTATACACATCGTAGTTAGTGTCGTTACTTTTCGTCTATCCTTTAAGAAGCAGCCGGTGTTCGAAAGTTTGGAAATCTGTGTATATTAAAGTTAAATGTGTATGGTTGTGGTGCAGTTTGTTCCAACAACTAACAGTGTATTTCACATGCACATTGATTTCATTCTCTTGTGTTTGTTCTCCTCTAAAATTTGCCAAAAATAACTTGCGATAGTTCAGTGAGTTCTCGCGGCATTTACTGTCGTTGTAAACAGCAGACACAACAATCAACAAAATAAACAAACACTGGCCAGCCTTCATCTGGGCTTTGCCAGAAATCGTGAGCGCAACAGCCAAAATGGCAATTCAATAAACAAACCGCCAACTCTGTTCTATAACCCCAGGAATTCAAGCTAGCCTTTTTTTTTTCTGGCGATTAAAAGAAATGGCAGTGTCCGTTGGCTACTGCAGATGCAAATCCTAATGTTGAACGGAAACCACAAACACAAATAACGAAATGATCATTAAGAGACCGTTTGGTTGTGCCGAGCATGGGTATTTATAGAATTTAAATCTAGCATAAAGCAGTGGCCACGGATTTACTGCAGATTTCTGATCTGTGTTTGGTATAAAAACAGCAAACGCGGCACACAAAATTACGAATAAATCTACCAAAAACATGCCATTAGTCTGCGGTAAAGAGCTTGGATTGGGACCAAACTATTCTAGAAATCCTCGTCCCAAACATTTAACGAAATTGCAGCGTCCGTGGATTTATCGCAGACGCTATTCCTGCCTTTGGTCAGAAAGCGAGAATGTGCCAGCCAGACTACACATGCACATACTTACGTAATATGATGTAAACAATCTGCCAGTTCTGTCGTTGACTGGATTTGAACTTAAGAGCGAGTGCTTTTGTCTCAAAATGCTAAGTGAGCTCGTATTGCGAATTGATTTACCGTCATTCAAGCTCAAAAAGGAAGAAATCATCTAATAAAAAAAAATTATACGCTCAAATTTGTGACATCTAGAACGCCACAAAGAATTCGCAGAATACAATCAAAAATTCACAAAAGACGTGTTGTTATTTTTAGTTGTGCCTTTTGGGTATTTGGTGAGTAGTTGGACCATGATTTAGACGTAGAAATTTAAAGAAAGCAACAGTAATTCAAAGAATGAATTCAAATAATAATTTATATAATGATTTCTCCCCGTAATGCGCTCTTGAACGCCACTGAGTTGCACCCAGCACCGCGCGCACCGGAGCTTATGGGGAAAGTGGAAGACAAACATCTTCATTGTTTGCTTGGATGTGGTTAAACTTGCGTAAAGTGGAAAGAGACAGTCGCATCACTCTTCATTTAGAGAGTTAAAATTTACGCATATTTGCACGAATTTGCTCTGGTCCCAATCAAGAAAGGGGGAACTTACTATATAGTTATTTTTCAGTTTTCGTACCCTTTATTCAAGCATCAGTTTTAATTTTACCATCATTAGCAATGTGAGTAAGATGTATCATTAAACGTTCTATCATCCTATCATTTTAAGAGATGATGTAAACTCTGTAAAGGAATGCAAACTCTATAATTAGCGGAGAAGCAGGGAGGGCAGGGGAGAGATTCATGCGCTTTGTTAATCTAGACTACATTTAGTGCCTTTAAAGACGGGAAGCAGAAATATTATGTACAATAATATGTCTATAAGTGTGCTATTATTTACTTGTGCTGTCTCTCTTTCCATTCCAAGTTAGTGTGATAGACTTTGTCCAAATAATGGTGGGAACCTGACTGAGAGGGACTTTGATCATTAGAAGTGATACAAACACCTTACTATGTGCTGGTAAACCGCGCGTTTTCGTAAATATTGAGCTCGGTGAAGACGTGGTTCTAAGACATCTTATTAGTTGTTTGTCTCACATCAGGAATGGTATAAGCGTAAAGGCTTATCCATTGGGTTTCACCCAATCAGGCTCGACTGTCCTAAAAAAGCTGTCTCTACTCCTACATTCATTGTTCTTGTGTGTTTGATTCATGGCCTACTGAATGTTACCATTTTGTCACGCTCATTCTACATTCGCCCAGGTTGATGATTTGAGTTGTTTATGATGTTCCAATTATCTTCTTTACTAGAAGAAAAAATATGGAGTTTTGATTCGGATTTATACCCCAATTGTATAAGCTAAATCCCAACTGCTTCATTGTTTTGCTTTGAGCACTAGGTTGAGAGCACTAAATTTCTCAAAACCTCAGCAATTGTGATTTTGGCAAAAAATGGAATGAATATGACGATTTTGCTATTCTTTTCTCCCTATCCTTGGAAATCTCCCCTTGCCAGACACGGAGCGACGCTACCTGTGGGCGGCTCAGAGTGGAAATTTACCAGCCCTCGAGATGCTTGTGGAGGAGGCCGGAACGTTCAACCTCAGTTGTAGGTGAGTACTTGGTAAACAACTGCTCTCTGGTGTAGAAAGCTTGTCTCAGGAAGTGACGTCAATTCACATGGTTTGGAAAAGTGAAGAGACAGAGGAGTAAAGACCAAAACTGCTATCCCCCCA
>JAWQUT010000065.1:1161392-1168984 GCA_033807755.1 Ellobium chinense | reverse complement strand
GGGAATGCCGAGAATGCATCCCATCATGACTTGTTTACTTCTTGTTATGTCATAAAACGCAATCAAGGCTAGGAGACTTAGACTTTCAAAACGCAGCGGTAAACAAGTAGCACATGCAGTCAGCAAGCACGGCTGCCACACTGACGCCGAGGAGAAACATTGTGATTTCCTTGAAAACATGACAGTGGGAAGGGAAGGGGGAGTGGGGGTCAACGAGGTCATTTACAGGATCAGTGTTTCTCCTGATTTTCTTGTGGTTGTTGTTGTTGTTGTTGTTGTTGTTGTTGTTGTTGTTGTTGTTGTTGTTGTTGCTGCTTTTTAATTCTGTGGAGTAGACTAAAGATGCCTGGGAAAAACATGACTGGCTCAAAAGAGGCATGTCTGGCATGGTGACTTGATCGCATGATTTCATAAAAACATTAAGACCTCGCGAACTCGTATTCCAAATAGCCAATTCTTATTTCGAGTTAGTGAGTGAAAGCTCATATATAAGAAGGGATCAGGACCAGAAGAGGTTATCGATAGCAGTGGGAAAAGTATTTAAAATGAAAATGACAAAATGAAAATATGTACTTTTAATTTACCCCGTAGGGAATTTGATTTACAATCAGGGGTGTAGCGAGGATGATTTTTGTGGTAATCTAGCACTTATATCCTATCTTTGTTTTTGTTTTTGTTTTTTTTGTTATGGGAGTGGGAAAGAAAGGGCAAAATTTAGACAATAAAAATAGTTTAAAATAACATTTTTTACGAAATTGGTTTTTGGCTCCAAAATAGCCAAATCTGGCACCCTTGGTACGGTCTAAATTGTGAACATCTGATCGCCGAAAGTAGAAAAAAAAAAACCTGTAAGTCGTGCAGGGAGATCTTAAGTAAAAAGAAACACAAATGGCCGTCAGAATAGCGGGGAATCAAATCGTCAAAAAAAATTGTTCCTTTTTCATCCTTATGATTAGCCGCAAAACGACCAAAAAGCCTACACAAGGTTTCACGTTAGCCAACTGAAAGTCGCCTCTTACAAAGTTTTTCCCTTATGTTTTATATCACTTAGGACATGAATGAATGGCAACGGTCGCCTTACACAGGTGGTCGCTTTAAATATGAACGATCCTCCTTTAAACCGTGGTCGCCACAACAGGTGGTTGACAAATACAGGTGAAGGCCAGACGAAACTGGACTATTCACTGTCTTTCTTGAAATGCTATTCCACATCACCAAATTTGCAACCAAGATATACTATCATGTAGAATATGTTGCTATCTTATGTGTGAGCGTGTACTTTTATAAGGAGGAAGTGTCGGGAGGGGAGAGGAGAGAGAAACAGAGTGATGAGATGAGCAATATCAAAAAGAAAAAAAAATACATCAGAGAAAAACAAGATTTAGCCATATTTTCAGAAATGCCACCCTAGGATGCGTTCCCCGCGAGTGATTTGTTGCAGAACGTCAATTCTGTGCTTAAATCAAGCTTAGCTTGCGTGGGAGCAGTCAATAATGCATTAGCCGCAATCCTGTCAAATCTCATTGAAGATACACTCGCAAACAGACAAGGACTCACTTACAAGCAAAAGCAAGTTACACACTTTAAAATCATATTCTTCGACTGTTTTTAGAGTAGCTGATGATTCTTCAGAACTGTTGTTTCATTTATCCAAGAAATGACTATACATAATGGACGGAATCACTCACATCTAATTATAGCTCTGAATGTTACATCAGACGTAAATACAAGAACGACAACAGCAAAAGCAAAATTCTAAAACTGATAAAGTACTTATCGAAACTATTTTAGGTTTTCCATTAAGCAACAATTACGTCCAGTAATAATAATAATAATAATAATAATAATGCGGTTTATAAGTCTCTTATCCAGGCTAATGACCGCTCACGTGACTTCACACTATTATTACCCCGGCAGGTCTGTTCATTCCATGACTTTATCAGCTCCCTGGGGAGCATACAGTGCCGCTGGTCGGGAATCGAACCAACAACCTTTAGATCTTGAGTCCGACTCCTTAACAATTCGGCCACGCTGTTCCATGCTTCTCCCATGCCATGATAAATGTTATCCATTCGCCATTCCTTTAACATTCAGCATTGGAACGGGGAAGGAGCATGGAAAGGAGGCAAGGGATTGCGGCCAGCATCCTTTGGATACATCAAACCGTAACGAGTCTAAAATAAAGTTTATGCCTTTCTTTTTCTTGGCAGCAGATTAAGAGTTCATTAAATGCCATGGACCCCTAGCGATGCCGTTTGATAAAATGCTGTAATAAAATTTTATCAGCCTCAACTTCCTGGCTTGGCCCCGTCGTGCGAAGATGATGTACAATTACGGCCCATAACTCTAAAAATACTGACTCAGATTTAGAGTTATTCCGCATGCACAAACGGCCTATCTTAATGGTAATCTTCTTATTACTCTAGACCAACCGGTTCCGTTCTACTCAGTCTATGATAAATAAAAAATATCTTCGATTTTTTTGCGACAGTCTTCAACAAGGACAGAGTGCCACAAATCATCACATTAAAACTGTCTCAAAGAATCGCACTAATTTATTGGCTCAAAAAAACAAACGAACCTGATGAACCTACAACCTTCACCCATTTTACCATCACTAGAACTGCGGTGATACGCTTTTCTTTGAATACATTTTCTTTAACAATATTATATCTCAGGCTCTATCATTTCAAAAATTTAGGAGTACAGCTTTAGCCACTTGCTTACAATATTTTTTAAAAAAGAAAACTAGGATGATCAGGGTTTGGATTCAAGAAATTATAAAGAACAAAAAGACGGAGCAAAAAATGAAGAAGAAGAAGAAGAAGGAGAAGAAAAGGGATGAATGGTAAAGTGTGGACCATTAAAAGGTGGATAGGGTGGAGGCTGAATGTGTTAACTGCTGGAAGCCATTCCGACTGCCACAGATTGCAATGTACTCTCGTAACTGAAATTTCAACTGACAAGTCCCACTCGTCTTTATGAGGTGCTCAAGATCATGCGTAAGATCTTACTCAAAGAATGAGAAACCTCGAACTAGTTCATAACAACAAGTTTAGGTCTGAACGTCTACATCTTGTTGCTTCCCTTCCCCCCCCCNTCCCCCCCAGTGCAACAAAGCTGGAGATCACTAGAATCTACTGCATTTATACAGTATACCTCCTTTTGCCTGCTTTCAGAGACTACTTGGGACGAACGGCGCTGCAATTGGCCGTGTTGGGTGAACACTATGACTGTATTCAGCTGCTCCTGGAGAAGTCTCGCCTGGACGTCATCGAGGAGGGTCTTCTGCACGCTATCAAGACGGAGAATGTCAAGATCTGTGACATGTTCCTTAGCCACCCAATCTACTCAGACCAGAGGTCCAGGATGCAGGTAGGTCTGACGGGTAGTGGTGGACAGTATCGTTACTGAGTAGCGAGACTTCCGATACTAAGGAAGGTTCATGCAGTGTCGAAAGCATCGAAAGGAGGTATCGAAAATATCCGAAGTATCGAAAGTATTGAAAATTGGAGGTAAACAAAGTTTTGAAAATATCTAATTTATTTCTACCTATCCCAATTCGTAGCTCTAAACTATCTACTAGTCTCCTCCGTGCAATGTCTGGCGACATTTCTACTGTACTCATTAAAGTAGGACACGCACATCAAAAATAATTTTCCACGTTTCAATACCTTTTTTCTCTAAAAATTATCTATGGTGCCCACCGAGTCAATTTTGCGAAGAAAGAGCATCATTCTGTTATCGTGCGCGTATGTAATATGACGCAATAAGGAGAGCTAGAGTTACCGGGTTTGGCCCTTAAGTCCAGAATTATTCCCCTTCCCCGATCAGAAGAAGCCCGCGGCAAAAACGCTGACGTCACTTACGTTAGAGCATCTGCAGACACCTCTACCTGACAATGTATTATTCAGCTTTTAATTAAGGTTCTGGTANTTATTGTTAAGAGCAGTACGGGAAGACATGCCGGTATCGCAGACTCGGCCAACTTTATCACAGTAAAAAGCGGTCCAAGTTCAAAACGCTCGACTTAGAGTCGACAAAGAACGATTCAGTAAACAAAAATGGCCGACTTCTAAAGGGCGTGGGCTCGGGAAAGGGGGCATAACTCTAAAGGAGTCAAATTTTCAGGTGTATTATTTCCCTTGAGCGATTTCCGAAGTACGCCTATTCGGACTTTGGATAATGTAGCCCTGTGGGTTGTCTGGGGCCAGCAGAGGCGTCATATCATTATGGCATACACTTGAAAGACTGTTTTATTGGAATAATAGGGTATCGTATGATTTGATATGGTCTGTAGGACGGTGCAGTCTTCCTTTAAGGAGATGTACTTAATATCGAGGTCCACCTGAATAGTGAAGTAGTAGAATAATAAAGAACCCATGCCTGAGAAATGTGTACAAATTATATATACATATTAAACGAGTACATAACATCGAGGTTCCACTGTATACGTTTCCCTTGCACCAAGGTATACTTTATATGGAGATTCTAATGTAAAGATTATTGTTCTTCTTTTATTTTCATCCACAGCTGGAGTTTCAACATGGTTTTTACGAGCAGGAAGACAGCAGTTCCAGTTTTGCGCCAGACATCACCCCGATTGTTTTAGCAGCTCAGTGCAATAATTTCGATATCGTTCACATGCTGATTCAGAAAGGGTTCACCATTTCAACGCCGCACAATTACTTCTGTTTATGCACGGAATGCTACAACCACAAGAATTTTGACAGGTATTTGTTGTGAAAAATACAGATTCTATGTGATGTACGTTGCAGTTTTGTTATACAATAATGTATGTTTCATCGTGAGCAGTTGGAAAGTGCGTCAGGGTCACAGGTGAGCAATAGGATTATACGTAGAAGTTAAGGAACGATGATCAGACAATATTTCTATTAATTTATTGGTGTTTTTTTTAACAGAAAATTAGAATGATCGGAGTTCGTAACTTTGAAATTAGAAAGAACAAAGAGACTGAGGAGAAGATGAAGAAGAAGAAGAAGAAGAAAAAGAAGCGGGATGAATGACGGAGTATCGACATTTAATGGCTTTGAAATGGCGGAGGGTTGAATGTGGTCATGGTTGGAAGCCATTCCGATTACCAAAAATAACAATTAAAATTTACTCTCAAGACTGAAATTCCAGCTGACAAGTCCCAGTTCTCTTATATAGGGAATATAATAATAATTGCTCTGAGGTTAACGTCACTGTGGCGTAAACAGAGAGTACTGTAATCTTGCAAGCTGATGGATCTTGGTTTGGGTCTTTGCAGGGTCAGAAATTTAATAGTGTTTGGTATATCCATTTTTCGGGTTTTCTTTCAGAAACTGATCTTTAACAGGGATTATAGAGAAAATCCCTGGTGGCATATAATGTTTAATAGTTCTTATTATCAGTAACCTGCTCACATTTCCTCCTTTCAGAAATGTAACAGTTCTCAGAATACAGAACCTAAAAGGCTATTCATTTAATTACGAGAAGTCACCAGTGTCAATGGAACTTACATTATTTTTATCTGAATATGACGATCTTAAGATATCAGAATGAATCTGTGCCCTGCATACTAAAATATCATTGATCTCCTTCCCATGCACACCAGCATTGCCAGGGCAGTACACCCGCCTGATTGCTTTGGTGGTTGTGCCTTGAATGATTTGCTGTCAGTCAGTTCGGGGAATAGTTCTTTCTATTTTCCTTAGCATGCTTTGCAAGTCTGTGATTATCACAAGACTGTTGATATTCAGCCTAAAAGAGGTACATCCCATCATCGCAAAGCCTCAGTGTCTACTTCCATCCACATGTCGGACGTGGTTATGTCATAAGTCCCTGATCTTTAATGAATAACACTGCCTTCTCAATGTGTAACAACGCCCAATCCTTTCTTTTCGCCTCTATCCCTTAATAGCTGTATGGAAAAAAAAACACCGAACTACCACGGGACTAGCCGCCATTTTTGCTTAATGCTTGTCTAACCTAGGAGCCTAGCAACTGGACTCATCAAATGTTAGCAAAACACATGCTATTGTCATGCGAGATCATTTTTATGAATCACTTCATGAAGATTAAATTCACTAATGTGAGTGTTCGTTGGGTTTTCCGCAGAGATCTGAACGAGTCCATTATGAGATATTTCATTTCATAATGTTTCCATTTCTAGAACCGGCGCTCTAATGAGGCAGTAAATTGGTGGAGGTTTGCAAAGGTAATCACTGACTATTATCAACTCGCTACATCCTCTCCGTCTCCCCTTTTCCCCGCCTCTCCCCCGAACTGAGTTTGTGACTTTGATAAGATATCTTCCCCTATTGCTCAAGCGCACAACATGTCTCATCCACTTTGAACCTGTAATTCAAGCTCATTATCAGACCCAGTTTGACAAATACAAAACGGGGAGAGCCCCAGACACTGTGTTTCTGGTCCTTCACATGAAGAAAAAAAAGTGCGTGTACACAGAGCAACACATACACACAAACATGCGATTCAAAGAGAGAGGGAAGGGGGCGAGATCGATACGGCTGTAATTGGCTTGTCAAGGGTACTCAGATTTTTTTTTCTTTGGGTCTAACATCGGATCCCTTTTGTTTCCTTTTTTTGGTCTCAGGCACAAAAAGACGTCTGGAGGTCAATCAGTTTATCTTGAAAATTTGTAGTTACGTCACAGCTCTTGATTCAACATATTGCAGTCCGTAGACAAAGAAGACAACTTCAAAATCCTCAAGATTAGTCACGATCAAATAGCGACGTTTGACGTATACGTCCGTTCTTATCCTCATTAACAGAAAAATTGTAGCTGTGACGTCCTGGAAGAGGCGTTTCCGTATTTTTATTAAACGTAACCCAGCGTCCTTTTTAAAGAGCTTAAATATAGAGCGGCTCTTGCTTACATGGTAATGGAGCTGTGATATTTTGATGACATAAGTGCTTGCAAAACATGACACATATTGAGCGAAGAAGTTAAGCCTGTTTCGTTGAGCAAAGGCTTTATCCTACTGCCATGCGAGGGACGTGAAACCAACTTTGCAAGGAGATGGTCAGGCCAGGCGCTGATATTACTGAATCAAGTTCAGTGTCGAATTTACATTTAAACAAAATATTAATAAGCGACGGATTTGGGCCGAACAATGCCCTAGGGTGGGGTGCTCGATTTCGCCGTATTTTAATCCTTTTCTGTACCCAATCTGAAACACTGATAAACATTTACTCACTTATGGCGAAATCGAGTTCGTCCCCTGAAGACCTCACAGAGTGTAACAGAAACAAACGTTGATTTTGCCACAAAATTATGATACTCGTTTTTCTTTAAAAAGAAGACGTTTGGCGATAATAATATTCAAAGCCTATAAACGTGTATTTTGTGTTCTTACGTTTCTGGCTCGGTTTAGCACTACATCCAGCATTAAGATGTTGTGCTTGTTGCAAACCATGCATAATTTGAAAACCTCACACACGTTGCCATGCACGTTACAGGTAACTAAACTGATTATATAACGGTAATTATTTCTTCAGACATATAGTTATTAAAATTTAAAAAAAAAAACCGATTAATATGGTTTTAGCTTCGCGGGGGACCGATTTTGATATGCATTTTTACG
>JAWQUT010000065.1:1146392-1156392 GCA_033807755.1 Ellobium chinense | reverse complement strand
CTTTCTTTCTTTCTTTCTTTCTTTCTTTCTTTTTTTCTTTCTTTCTTTCTTTCTTTCCATATCTCTCTCCACATATTTCGCTATTAATTCTCTCATTTTCCTTTTCATTTTCTTTCTTTCTTTCTTTCTTTCTTTCTTTCTTTCTTTCTTTCTTTCTTTCTTTCTTTCTTTCCATCTCTCTCTCTCTCTTCGCATATTTCCCTATTTCTTCTCTCATTTTCCTTTTCATTTTTCTTTCTTTCTTCCTTTCTTTCTCTCCTTCTTTCTATCCGTCTTTCGTTTTTTTTTCTTTATTTCTTTCCTCCTATTTCACTGTTTCTCCTCCCATTGTCCTTTCATACTTTTCTTTCTTTCAATTTTTCCTTTCTTTCTTGCCTTTTCTTCTTAGCTTATTACTCTCTCTCTCTCTGTCTCTCTCTCTCTCTCTGTCTCTCTCTCTCTCTCTCTCTCTCTCTCTCTCTCTTCTCTCTGTCTTTTCTCTCCCACCTCTTAAACGTGTTATTCTGACTAAGGACACAGTGCGTTTACGTAATTTGTCTTTAGATTTCATGCATTATCTAGTCTATGTCTGTGTCCCTTTTTAGGTTCTCTTTTAGTCTTTGTCTGCTTAATAAGCTATCTGTCCTCTATACCGGGTGACCCCCAAAAATGTCTACTTAAGTTCCAAGCTTCCTAACTCTGAAGTTCGAAATCTTCTGTAGACAAAATTTGGCACATTCTTAGGCGAAGAATATAGTCTGCTTGTAACCGGAGAACATAGCTGCGAAATAAATAAACGGTAAGCGTCGATTGGCGTAGCTTAGCCACGTGGAAGCAAGATCAACTCATACAATACTGCAATACATCCACACAATCAAATATAAAGTGCGCAAGTAAGAATTGTATTCCCCTTTTTCACTTTTTCTTATCCTTACTTTTTTTTTCTTCCTTTTGCCCTTCTTTCTTTCCATTCGTATTCCTTCCCTTTTATCTGTATTTCGCTTTGTTTCCTAGAATTCCTGTTATCCCAAATTTCAATGGGTCTATTCTGATCTAGTGCCTGAGGCTGCACTCACACCAGCCCCTGGTGTAAATAGGAAGTCTCCGAGAAGGGTTAGGAAGTAAAAGGGGGAGGAGGAAAACGAAAACCTGTTGAATCGATTCTTATCACCGAATGGGCAAACAGTGGCGATGCAGGGCTGATTGATTCGCTATCGGGCCCCTCTCGTGACCATAGCTCATCAAACATCCTATCGGACCGCGGTGCCTCCATCTCACTTCCGGTCTATGTGTTAGATGTGAGCAGGTATCGATACTGCCTTTCAGTTACTTTGACAGGCATCTCAGGAATAGACTACCTTGGGTAGAGTATCGATACCGTAAAAAGTTGAACAAAATCCTGACTTATTTTTGTATATGCTGTGGATTTTGGCAAGGATTTTTGCTAGGATTTAACTTTCGAGAGGCCCACATGATGGTTTTCTAATGTTGGTATGAAAGCATAATTTCTAAAGTAATTTGGGGTGACAGTACAGGACTGCCGATATAACATATTTGGCAATCCTTTTTCTTGTTAACAGAGAATGATAATTTAATCGATACTGTCCGAATAACGAGGGGCTGTAACTAGAAATAACATCAATTACCTTTCCCTTGAGGATTACTGTCTCCTCTAAAAAATTTTTAAAATGATAATACGTACTTTGAAAAAAAAAATTTGAATGAATCCTTTTTGCCAGGGAAGTAAATTTTGCGAGTGAAGCCCAGATCGCGAAATTTGCGAAATTTAGATCATCACGTGAAAAAAAAAAATAAAAACACACAGTATCAGATTTATATATGAACATTACGCTGTCCTCAGCTATGGTAAATTCACTTAGACGCGTTCCGTTTAGCTCTACACCCTTTCTATCATTGGCTAGACGAGTACCGCCAAGTACATAGGGCAAAGAGGTATAACGGATATACGGTACAGTTTTAAAAAGCTACACGGATATTTAGTATTAAGAATGCGGTACACATAAACAACTATTTTACGAATACTGGTAATGAGTACGACCTACACGTTTATAGACATCGATACCTGATTTAAAGGAATTACCCATCACTGTTATGTTTGTTTCCCTTCCGCGTTTTCTTCCCCTCTTGCTAGCCACGCCCCGACGGACGTGAAAACATACCTTAGGGGCATGTTATCCTCCACTGTAGGGCTGATCACGATCACTTCACTATGTCTTGGTGTCGATGCATTCATGTTTTGGTGAGCAACATTTTAGAAAATTATTTAATTAAACCACGTCTGTCAGCCAATTAAAACACAGCTTGCCCTGCCTTTCATATAATGTAATTTAGTGACAGTTATGTATATATGTTTTTTGTTTGTTTGTCTGGGTTTTTTTTTCCTTTCAGTCGTTCCTTTGTATTGATGTGACATTTCAATGTATGTGGTTGGCTTTCGCCTAAATAAATGAACTTGAAACTTAAAACTTGAAAACACATATATTGCTTCGGCAATTTTGAAGCCATGTGAGATGACCGTTTACGAAATACAACTATCTTTAAAAAAATACTTTTACAGGTTAATTCGACTTCTGAAAATCTTTAAAGGAATGTGCTCAGAGCAAAAAGAAGATGCAGAGCAAGTTTCAAGTCGAGTTTCAGAAGCCACACGAACGCTAGGACGTACACACACAAATTGTTTTGATGTTTTGAGACGGCCTTAATTTTTTTTCTCAACATATTTCTGTTTCAGAAGAATATTTGTGACGCCTTTGCATGAGCTGTAGGTCTTTGTGGGAAGTCGCAACCAGGGACATTTCATAAGACATAAAACTACTTCGTAATGATAGTTGAAAGTATCAACTGCTGGCCTATTTTCAACATTCTCCATTATCCATTTTCCATTCGAATGCCCATAACTTTTGCAGGGAAGTCCCATATTCTGACAGCAAGTATATTGCCCGGGACACCGTGCCTCCAACATGCTCGATTGATCAGCCCCATCACCCACCCACTACCCCACGATCGCTCCTCACCAGATTGCGTGCTCTTTTTTAATATCCTTTTCTCTCTGCATTCCCTCGCCCGCGTTCTCCGCCACTCGCGCTCCCGCCTCCCCCCCCCTCCCCNCCTCCCCCATACAAGCAGATCTTATCCCCGACGCTCACCATCCCTGTACGTTGTGCACGAGCCTCTGTGTTAACACAGTAAATACATGGGGTTTTTTTCCTGGTGCAACATCAGTCACAGCTGCTCGCCTCTTGATCATCTCTCTTGTTTTTTGTGTTTGCGTATTATATGTATGGATGTAGGAGTGTGTTGTGTGTATGTGTATGTGTGTGTATGTGTGTGTATGTGCGTCTGCATGTGTGTGTGTATGTGTGTGTGTGTACGTGTATGTGTGTGTGTGTGTAAGTGTGTGTGTGAGTGTGTGTGTGTGTGTGTGTGTGTGTGTGTGTGCGTCTGCATGTGTGTATATGTGTGTGTACGTGTATGTATGTGTGTAAGTGTGTGTGAGTGTGCATGTGTGTGTGTGTGTGTGTGTGTGTGTGTGTGTGTGTGTGTGTGTGTGTGTGTGTGTGTGTGTGTGCGCGAAGACAGCAGCCAAATCCCAGCTCTTCAGCAACTTAACCCTTTTAACACTAACCCCCTTTACCCCAGCATCCCACATACATATATTATTACCTCAAATAATTTATATACCCCCCTCCCACCCCCAACCGACCTCTATCCTTAATCTTCCTTTCCAATTCAGAGGAGATATAGGCCTACTTGTTATACTCGTATTATGATTGTGGTTGTCGTAAAATGTTATACTGTCACTTTGCACTCCATCAGAGTCAAGACCCGCAGGACACACATTTGAGATACACACGTGCATTGCTCTTTTCTTGCTTCATTTTCATATTTTCGTTCAGATTGTGCTTTTCTGGGCGGCCATCGCCTATCTTAATAATTATAGCGAGGATTATAGGGCTCTGGGCTACATGCGAAGGCTTTTTATCTAGATTAAGATTCTATTTCCAGTTTGCATTTGTCCTCCATGCAACTCCTCTCAACTCCAATTCTCGCTAACCTACTGAGATATCAACTTCACCTGATTTCAGAATGCTTAAAGGGGATCGAATGTGAGATTTTCAAAATCCTGACACTTTACTGTAATATCAGTTATGACGCTCTAAATCTAAAGATACAGATGAAAGAGAAGAGCTATTTAATGGTTGTCATGGTAACGGTGGCCATATTTCTACTGGCGACTCCTACTAAATCATGTCAATTTTCAGAATATCTAGTCATGTATTTCCTATTTAGCCATGTATTTCCTATTTAGTCATGTATTTCCTATTTAGTCATGTATTTCCTATTTAGTCATGTTTTTCCTATTTAGTCATGTATTTCCTTTATGAAGAAGTCGGTGGACAACTCCAATTTTTTGCATTCTCCGGAGAAATTGCGAATAAGCGTGGTCGACAACGTAATGGGCAGAATATGTTCCCAGAAAGTGCAAGCGCAGAAGGTAGACGATGATGCTCTTGAAGTTCAAAGATTTTGACGGTTGGCCTCTAGAACTAACCTCTAGAGATGAAATGATATACTCTGAAGAAATTGCTCTTACTTGTTTCTTGTCTAAAAGGTAGGGTCTTTTGTACCTCGGATGTGCTCACACTTTCTCAGTCTCCATCTTCAGCTAACTCTTTCAGGGTCCACCGACTGACGGTTCCCATTCGCCGTTGGTTGATTAATTTCTCTGCCTATTCCCATCTCTTCCATTCTTCTGACGCTGTTGGAAGCTTCTTCGTTTGCCTTTTTCATTTCGCATGTCTTTTAAAATGCCTTGACAATATCGGCTCGGTCCATCTTCTTCCTGTCTTGAACTGGCGCTGACCCTGCCAGCTGATTAGCTCTTCGCTTTTCAGGACGTCGGCATGTCCAGGCGCAAAGATCTGTATTATTCTTTTCATGCAAGAACCCTCAGTAAGCTCCACCAGTTCTGTCATGAGCTCTTCGGTTTCAAACCTTTGGCTGTATACTCATGGTAAAGATCTACTTTTGTTAACTTCAAACTGTAAATTTACCAAAAAAAAAGCCACGGCGATACTGATTTTCTGCGTACCTTTGGGTTGTGAGAAGCATGGAATAAGAGGTGTATATTTCCTCTACACTGTAAACTGGTTATCAAGAGCTAAAATGAACGTATCCAATTGAGGAGAAATATATTTCTATTTTACTCTTCGACCTTTGTTGACTTTTATTTTTTTTTCTATTCAACTCAGATTTGAATGTGAACAATGCACTCCACGAATTCAATGTTTCGTGAAGCTATCATCACAATAGGTGTGTAAAAGGATAAACACCTAAACATATTAATGTAAGTAACGAAAAGAATGAGTTGACACTATCTAACTATCTAATTAAAACGAAATGATGAGAAAAAAAATAAGACCAACGAACTTTTTCGAGTAAATATAAGTGTGTCACTGAAACGCAGAAAAGGTGAAATTTCTTTCTTACAAGAAAGTGTTTAGTCAGGAGTAATATCTACTCTGTTTCATATGGCACTTAAAGGTCGATTGAAAATCTCGTAGAATTATTCAAATGTTCCACCTTCACCAGTTTTCACACCATTCTACTACAGGCACGTCTTTAAGGTTCATCTTGAAAGGTAAAAAATTTTTAAAGATACTTAACGACAATAGCGCAGCAACATTCTTTCTTCCGAGGTATGGGCAAGTTATTCTTCCGAGAGACAGAAAACAAAAGGTTCATCTTTCGAAAGTGCTCCCATAATGACGTCATCAGTTTGCTTTTTTTTTCTTACTAATCCTCTCTCATGACATGGATTTACTGCCGTGGCCACTAAGGAGTTAAGAAAAATGAGGTGGCTGATGGCCTTGCGGGCAATGCAGAATATGCAGGAAGTATTAAGTATGATAAGGGACACATCTTAAATTAGAACAGTGGCTGCGCTGAGAGATGAAGAGAGCAAGGAAGGGAGGATGCTCCAGGGTCATTCCATGTAACATGTTCCCTGAGGACCAATTTTTCAAATGCAGCTTACTATAAAGCAATTTGGTGCATCATTGTGCAGAACAGTTGGAATAACAGTTTTTGGTAGATTTTTCTCTCATGTGCAAAGTTGCTTTCTTCTCTAGAATATTGTGTTACCATTGTGTCCCATTAGTTACCAATTTTTCGTCCCATCAGTTACTCAGAAAAACGGCCCTAGTGTGCTAAATTATTGTTGTTGGATAAAATTGCTTTATCCATATGTTAAGATGCATTATCTGAGTGTATAAAAATGTGTTTTTCTATTATCAGCGGTTGAGTTTCAGAACATTTTGCTACTTTAGTTATCATGTAGAAACGAAGGTACTCTTTCTGTCCCATCAGTTACCAACCCTATGAGGTGTGATTATATGAGATCCAATTTGTTTTTTAAGTCAAATATTAGTTTTGTCAGTAAAGCTGCCATTGCTTTTTTGATTTGTGTAAAGAAAACTAAATTGAATGGATTATAAGTAAACCTGCGAGTGCTTTTTGTTTGAAAATTATTGTGTAAATGCCCCGTCAGTTACCATGGAATGATCCTCCAGTCGTCGTCATAATGAAGACGCTCAGGTCGTGGAGTAAGGGGATGTAGGCAGAAACATGAAGTTAGCAGGGCTAATATAAAGGACGTAGAACTAGAAGATACAGACGCTATCATTAGACAGGCTAGAGACATAGCAAAGCAGCTCAGCAACTTTCGGAATGCCCGATGTGCAGTGATGTTGTCTTCGGTGCAGGATAGACAAGGCAATTCTCTGTCACGTGGCGTTCACTGCAGTTTAGCAGGGCAAAAGTATCTTGTACGCAGGATGAGGTAAATTCTAGGGCCTTTCTCTTCCATGTCTTTCTCCTTCCCTCCCTCTCTCTCTCTCTCTCTCTCTCTCTCTCTCTCTCTCTCTCTCTCTGAGGCCGAAAGTTTGTCCCCGGGGCAGTGTCCCCCCTTCCGATATTCCCCTCCTTCCTTCTTCATCCTGCCACCGATTCGATAACTCAGTACTCACTATTGCTACCTCATTTTCACTCTTCAACATCGTTTTCCCAATAATATGAATATTAGTTTTTATTTAACAGTATCACTGTCATGTCTTGCGGGCCAAAGGCCAAATGGTTACGATGTCCGATTCAGGATCAAAAGGCAACAAGTTCGAATTCCACCATGGTTTTGTTGTTGATGCCCCGGGAGAGTATTTAATTCAGTTTTCTCATCAGTCCACTCGTCTGCAAAATGAATACCTAGCTTGTGCCAGAGAAAAATCTCAGAATTCTAGTGTTCAAGGTATGTAAAATGAACAGCGACACTGTATGCTTTCTACTAAGTTGAAAGAGTTATTGAACTAGGATAATGGAACCATTTTTATTATTATTATTACAGTCTGCAGCCCCTTTCAGTCTAGTATTCAAATATACTTCTGAGTTTACTCACAGAGAGTGGCACAACTCTGGCCTGAGAGCCACATTGCCATCGAAGAGAGATCAGATAGATTGGGTCTCAGGTCAAAGTGGTAAGTGTCAGAGGTTAAGATGAAAACCAACACTACTTACGAAGGTTAATGTGACGGTCAGTTAAACATAGCACAAACTGGCAAAGTCGGAGCAGGATCCTTCTGTAATGGTGTACAGGGAGGCGAAGTTTATTCAATTGACTTCCGGACCACACCATATATATATTATATGACATAACAATATTGCTTGTGGATGATAAGCAAGTTAATAATAGACATGGTAAAAACGAACGAGAGTTACGTCCCTTTTTGCTTCTTCCTTTTTCCTTTATCTTTTCCCTTCAGTTCCATTATTCTGATTTTGACGGCCATAATACCAGCACTCATTTCTTACCTCCCTTCATGACTTAAAGGTATATATCAACCTAATCCGTCAGCTCTCTATTGATTCGGCTTTCTCCAGAGCCGTCGCCCTCCCACAGACTATCGCCCCTCTACCATCACAGGTTCTTTCATGTTTTGGTTAACTCTTCTTTCTACCCACTGTCATGGCGACCTGTCTTTCAGTCGTCTCTTTTCCCTGGTTAAGACCAGAGCATACCTCCCTGACCGTCACTCCAGTATGTTTCCATTGCTGCGTGTACTCTAGAGCTAGCCATACCCTTCATGCCCACCCTACCCCCACACCTCAGAGTGTTTCCATTATTAGGTACGAAGATAATGGGTGGTAGTCATGTCTACGGTCCTGCTGCCATTCCCCCTTATATGATAATGTAATATTCCTTCAGTGCTCATCTTTTCTACGCTTTCCCTTTCGCTATGATTCAGCCACTCCGCTTTTCCTTTTCATCACCTACGTTTATATAATATCGTCTATCACTTTTACGTTCGTCCTTATGTCATTCAATCCATTTCCAGGGGAGGAGACGCCATTTTGAGAAATACAAGGGGTGGAAAACGTCTCCTTCATAGAAAGGAATGGGAAAGTGAAGTCTGATACAAAGGGAGGTGGCCAAATTCTTGAACGTTTAGAGCGTGGATATAATGCTAAAAAAATTTACACCCTGCCTTCCTTTCCCATCCGGCATCTTCCAGTGCATTTCAATGATTTTTAGTCGTTGTCTGTCATACCTCCCCATGCGCCATATCGTAGATTCGCCCCTGGTGATCGATGCCTCCAGTGAAATCTCTCCAAAGATGGTTTCTGTAGCCTCCCTTGTCAAGTGATTTATCTAAGTGACAGGTTCATTTCTTCGAGGAATATATTTCCCTCTCCTTCACACATCGGGGTGACGAGTCGTGATAACATGAACAAATGCGGGAGGGAAGAGATGGAAGGAGGAGTTGGAGAGAAGCAAAGAAAGTGAGTGAGTGAGTGAGTGAGTGAGTGAGTGAGTGAGTGAGTGAGTGAGTGAGTGAGTGAGTGAGTGAGTGAGTGAGAGAGGGAGGAAGGAAAGGAGGGAGAGAGTAGGTGAGTGAGTCAGTGTGAGTGAGTGAATCAGTCAGTCAGTCAGTCAGTCAGTCAATCAGTCAGTCAGTCAATCAGTGAATGAGCAAACCCATGTCTGTCTGCCTGCTTGCCTGCCTGCCTGCCTGCCTGCATGCCCGCCTGCCTGCCTGCCTGCCTGCCGGCCTGCCTACCTGCCGGCCTGCCTACCTGCCTGCCTGCCTGCCTGCCTGCCTGCCTGCCTGCCTGCCTGCCTGCTTGCCTGTCTATCAGAGAATCTTTGGTTGACTGTCACAAACGTCTTTGATACTGCAGTCTCGATCAACAATTCCGAGATAACTTCTCGAGTCAGACAACACGATCTTCGAGATGGATACAAGCACTACAGAGTGCTGCTGAACATTTAAACTGATGAGCTAGTGAGGCAAACATTGGTTTTTGGGACAGACCGACTCACACACAGACACACACAGACACACACACATACAGAGATCAACAGACACATAGACAGACACACAAGGGTGTCCGGATACAACTTGCCTACAAACATGCCCAAGGTTTGGGATCCAAAGCAACGCTGAAGATTTAGCCCGAAACATCAAGAGTAGTTCTAAATTGCGGGTGAGGTTGGGGGGGGCGGCGGAGGGGTCTCTCAGGATCTCATATTCGGTTGTCAACACTCTCATAAAGGCACGAGACGGGAAATAGAGGAAGAAGATCCATACATTGTGCTGAATGTGTCTTCTTCCCCTCTTCCTTCCTCCCCCCCCCCCCAAANCCCCCCCCCCCCCCCAAAAAAAAACACCTCCCACTGGACTCTCAACAACTTATAATTGTTCAACGACTGACTAACCCCATCTCTCCTTCCTTCTGTTTCTCCGCTCTTGACTCTAGTAATGTTTCAAAAGAGAAGAGAAGAACACTCAGTGAGACTAGTCACAACGATCGGGCTGTTATCCCCCTCTTTTGATGAGTCTTTCGGCTTTATTATTAGCCCAGTTCTTAAAGCGGTGAAATCCCATATAGGCCTAAAACTGGAGAGGTCAGTTACTCTTAAAGAGTTCGTGCGTCTACGCATGAATTT